>CM024766.1:2360730-2654180 GCA_014218235.1 Colocasia esculenta | reverse complement strand
TGTTGCCCAGCTAGCTAGCCCAGAGGGGGGGTGAATGGGTTATTAAAAACCTCGATCTCAGATTGAAACCTGTTTACTGAAAAGATTGCACAACTTAATAACAAGGTTAGAGTTAGAGCAAACAAGACAACAATCACACAAAACACATCCACAAGACACAAGGATTTTTATCCTGGTTCGGAACTCCTCTCCACAGGAGACCTACGTCCAGTCCCTGAGCAATACCTCAGGATTTCACTACCAAGGGTACAATCCCCCTTAAGGATCCTTACACCCAGCCTCAACTGGTCTTCCTTCAGCCTGAAGGGAACAACAACCACCCTGGATACCACCAGGTCTTCCTTCGTCCAGAAGGGAACACAATCTAATAAGAAAAGGGTGTGGAAACAGGCTTCAGATTCTAGCTTGAACAGCTACACACTGAAGCTCCTAAGCCCCCTAGAGAGAAAGATATTTAACAAGGTTTTTCTCTCTGAGGACTACACAAGCTCTCACAAATAAAACTATTTTTGATCACAGAGAGCTAAGAGCTAAGAACAAGGTTGGAGTGGAAGCTTCGCTCTTGTTTCAATCTTCTGAGGACTCTATGAGATGGATTTCTTTCTACTTCAGAAATCAAACGTTGTTTCGCGCACACTGTTTTCCGTCTTGAGTCTTCTATTTAAACTGCTGATTCAAATTCGAACGTTGAAGTGTCCGTTGTCTCTTATCCTTGTGTACGTTAGACTGGTCACAGAGGAAGCTTCTGATCGTCAGTCTTTTATCCTTGTGTACACGCCAAGGAGATGTCATAGAACTTTGTATCTTGTCCAACGTTGTACAGATGAGTCTTGTCAGATATCTGTAAGCATATCATCAATAAATAGAAGACAGCTAAGACTGCTGTCTATTGTTAGTTGAGATGGAACAGATATTGCAGTATATAGTAAGGCTCCTTTCTGTCTAAAAAAGTACGTAGACAGAGTAGCATAGAAATGGAAGATATTGTCTGCATGCATGGGAGATACGATCAGAGAGCATTAAATGCATAGCAGTCAACGGACAAGATATGACTTTGACTTTTCAACGCTATTAAAAGGCATTATACTGATGCATCAAGAAATTCGATAAAAAGAATCTTGCTGACTTCATAACTTATGAAATCGTTATGACTTATAGCAAGTCGTTATGAACTGTAAGGAAATCGTTGTGATAACTTATGAAGTCGTTACAACAAGCAAGTCGTTACGAGTTCTGAAGAAATCGTTACGAGAAATCGTTATGACTATCGAGTTGTAAGGAAATCGTTACACGAAATCGTTATGATTATCAAGTTGTAAGGAAATCGTTACACGAAATCGTTATGATTATCAAGTTGTAAGGAAATCGTTACACGAAATCGTTATGATTATCAAGTTGTAAGGAAATCGTTACACGAAATCGTTATACAAAGCAAGGCGTTATGAACAGTAAGGAAATCGTTATGAATTCTAAAGAAATCGTTACGACAGAGAGTCGTTGCGAGTTCTAAAGAAATCGTTACGAGGTCTAAAAATCGTTACGACAGAGAGTCGTTGCGAGTTCTAAAGAAATCGTTACGAAGTCTAAAGAAATCGTTACGAGGTCTAAAGAAATCGTTACGACAGAGAGTCGTTGCGAGTTCTAAAGAAATCGTTACGAGGTCTAAAGAAATCGTTACGAGGTCTAAAGAAATCGTTACGAGGTCTAAAGAAATCGTTACGTTCTAAAGAAGTCCATGCGGTTCGATTTGTTTTGAGTTTTCGGTCAAAGAGAAATCGTTCTGCTTCAAAGAAGTCGATGCGGTATCGATTGTTTGAGTTTTCCGGTCAAAGAGGAAACGTTCTACTTATCAAAGAAGTCGATGCGGTATCGATTTGTTTTGAGTTTTCCGGTCAAAGAGGAAATCGTTCTGCTTATCAAAGAAGTCGATACAAAGACTTGGATAGAAGTGATGAAACTTACCAGATTGTCTTGAACTTTCATTTTTCTTTTATTTCCTGTTCTCAAAGCTCAAGTAATCCATTAGTGTTATTTTGTTAATCATCAAAATTAATATATAAATAAATGGAAATATTTATTATGGGGACAGTTTGGTCATCAATCTCCCCTTTTTGATGATGACAAATATACTAAACATCATAAAAAAAATGAAATATGTTTTTCAGATTATTTACGTTAGTTGTCTCCCCCATTTTGTCATTAAGCAAAAAGATAAGCTGTGAGACAAAGAAGAGAGAAAGATTTCTATTAAGATGGAGAAAGATAATACAGAGGAGATAATAAGGAGGCATGCTGTGAGACAACAGCCCATGCCTTGATCTCAAGGTCCTCAAAAATTTGCAGAAAAACGCCAGAGGCAACTGAGAAGGAGGGTCCCATGGAAGGGATGTTCCTCTGAATGTAGAGTTGCCTTTGCTGCTCTAAGAATTCGCCGTACTGAGTTTTGTCCAAAAAGAATCTGTAGTAAGTACTCTTGCCAAAACTGGCCCGATGGAGAAATCTGTCCAAGGAAATGGGATAGTGGATCTTTTGATTTAACAGATCCTGCTTTAAGGCATAGAAAGCAGAATATCGAGATGCCCATACAGCATAATCTCTGGTATGGGTGCGATGGAGTTTAGATCCATAAAAGCTTCTGCAGAAAGAGCAGGCTTCCTCTGACTAACTAGATCTTGATTGATAGCTTCCAATTGCTGATAAGAGGCCTGATAGAGACGCTCCCATTCTGATGAGGTGAGTCTTTCACACTCAGAAATGAGTGGAGCTAAGATCTGAGAAGATATGCGGCCAGAGTGGTATTCTCTGAAGATGAACCGCAAAAAGGAAGGAGATCTGCCCTGCTTGGCTGACATCCTGCCCATCTGTCTTGCAAACATATCTAGAGCATGAGACCCAGCATCTGAATCAAACACTAAAGAGTGTAGCTTTGGCAGAAGAACTGGAAAATCAACCTTGAACGAGACAAAGTCTACTTTAAGAGGAAGGTTGAGAGGGGTTTCTGATTTCAGCACAGTAATCTGCGAATGGAACTGGCAAAACTGAACTTCTGGAATTTTGTTCAAGAACAGAAGTCACTGTACAGCTGAAAGGCTCTGGCAATGCGAATTTCCTTCAAAATGAAGGATCCCCAAGAGTTCTTGTGCTGGATGATAAACCACTCAGAGAAGGTGAGTGGGTGAGCTCTGTGAGTGAGGGATTCGGCCCTTGCAGTCAGGTATTTTGCATACTGAGCCTTATTTCCTTTGATAGCTGCCCACTGATCTTCAGTCTTGAACTCAGTGCCCTCAAGGATTTTGGATTTGAAAGTTTGAGATAGCTGAGTAAAAGGAAGAACAATGTCCAGGTGTTCGGATAGGTTGAGAAAAGGAATACCATAAATGGTAGAAGAATGCATTTCTGGAGGTATTCTTTGTAGATAGGTCTTCTCTTAGGATCAAGGGTAAGAGAATACCATAAAGGAGGGTATAGAGGAACAGAAGGAGTGCTTAGAGATGAGGAGGTTTTTCTCTTTTCATGGCAGGACTGGGAGGGTCAGTCCTGTGAATGTGAGAGGCTGTGGAAAGAATGGTGAGGAGGGTGTTCCTTTCAAAATTGTCTGGAACATTGTGTCAAAGACACCAAGAGGCAGAGGTTTATCTGGAGGAAAGATAACAGAATTAGGGGGAGTAGGAGGATAGAAAAAATGTTTAGGGTTAAAGGAAGAGGTTGATTGAAGAGGAGATGATTGAATTTTAATAGGTGAAGGTTTAGGGGTTAATGAGGATGGAGCTGAGATGGAGCTGGAGTAGGAGAGAAAGAGGGTTGAGATGAAGTAGAGGATGAGGAAGGTTGGGTGCGAGGCATGGGATGTTTTATGGTTGGTGGAGCAGGAGGTGCAGTAGAAGGAGATGAAGGTGTGGAGAGGGTTGGAGTGGCAAGAGATGAAGTATCAGGGGCCTTGGAAACTGACATTGGCTCTTTCCCTTGGCCTGACTCTCTCTGACTGCTGAAGAGGGTCCTGAAGACCCTGAGGCTGCCACTGGTCCGGGTGACCTCACGACTGATGGCCCTGATGGCCCTGACCCTTGAACTGGTGGCCCTGTTGGCCGAGAGACTTCTGCTGGAGGCCCTGGTGGCCTGGGAACTTCAGCTGGACTGCTCTGAGTGGGTGCAGGAGGGACACCACTAGACCTTGAAAGATTAGCCAGCAAATTCTTCATATCAGACATCTCTTTATTGAAATACCTCATTGCATTTCTTATTGAGGATACGTCTGAGGAGGTTGAAACTTGATTTGAAACAATCCTTGTATGCTAGACTGAACTGATGCCAAGATCTCTCCTTGGGCTTTTAACAAGGCCATAACATGCTTCAACTTCACTTTTCTATGGCCCTTCCTTGACCTCCTGTGAACAACTCTTTTCTGCTTACCTTGCTGAGAGACAGGCTCCTCTACATTTAAATTGCTTGCACTTGGGCCTTCACTAACATCAACCTTGGCGGAGCTGGGATTTCTGAGTAGCTGTAACATTGTCAGGAATATTTTCATTCACAGGCTTCTCAATCTCAGCTTGCTCCCCCTGAATGGGAGCAGGGACTTCAATACCTTTTGCTCCCCCTGAGCAGGAGCCTCTTCCAAGACAACTTTCTCCAAGTGGCCTTCTGCCACGGATTCAGATACTTCAGGATAACTCTACTTTGCTCCCTTGGCTAGGAGCTTCTTCCATGACCACATCTTGTTGAGTACCTGCTTGTACCTCAACATCTGCAACTGATTCAGACTGAACTTCAGTATGGCCTGCTATCATAACTTCTTCATCAGGTCCACCTGCCTTAGAAGAGACTGAGATGGAGGGAATGGAGTCCAATACCTCTCTTAAAATAGAGGCGACTAAGGTGGTGGGCAAGGAATCTGCCACACCAGCTGCACCCTCTTCCAATTGAGCTTCGGATTGGCATCCCACAGCTGACTCAACTGGTTCTTGCTCTGCTTGATTTGCTGCTGCTTGCTCTGCTGGATTTGCTGCTTGCTCTGCTGGATTTGCTGCTTGCTCTACTTCTACTGCTTCTTGCTCTGCTGCTGCTTGCTCTACTTCTACTGCTTCTTGCTCTGCTGCTGCTTCTGGAATATCTGCAATAACTGCTTCTCCTTCAGCCACAGAGGATTTTGACCAAACTCCTTCTTGCACTGAAAAACCACTTTTCTTCAGGTTTCTGGACCTTATAGACTGGCCCATCTTTTCAGCTACTGCACCTGACAAATCTACTCCAAAGTGCTTGAAAATCTTGGTCAGTAGATGAGCATACGGAAGGGAAACATTCAACTTGCTCTTTGTTTCCCATAACTGAGCATGTGCAAACATCATTCGCTCAATCATCACTGCGGCCAGGTTTATCTCTTTGTTCTGGATTGCCCAGAACATTATGTCCGAATCTGCCCTAGTACATGAAGAAAAGGTAGCACTACGAGGTACTAAGATTTGGCAGACTATAAAGTGAAGCAACTATTGAATGCGGACATCTGATTAATATCAAGCTTCCCATCCTTTAACTTAAATCCTGGACCGATAATCCCGAGACCTTTGACTTCATCATTCACAGAGTGAATGCCACTAAATCCAGAGGTCTTCACTCCAAACAAATCACGCAAAAGCTCATGGGTTATTCTGATTTGGATGCCCTTGACAGAGGAAACAAGGGACCCATCTGCTTCTGACTTCAGACAAATGTAGAAGGCTTTTACCAAGTCCGGGTAGCTTACCTCACTGAAGGTGACCACATCCATCCACTGCAATCTTCTTAGAGTATCAACTAGCCTGGCCATGCCACTCTTCTCAAGATTCTGAACATCCACTGCCTTATTTCCGCAAATCTTTGTCTTCACAAACGTAAATCTTTCTTGCTCCCTTGGGGATAAATACTCAGCACTGTAGCCCCCAACACTTCCGGAGATCAACGGAGCGGCCATGGGTGCAGAGAAGAAAAGATTCTGGAAGGGAGGATGATGGAAGAGACGGAAGTTCTCGAAGGAATTCTTCGCGGGAAGAGAAGAAGGCTTCGAAAGTTGCAGAGAGTCGATCCCAAAATCGTTAGGGCATCGGCTTTGGGTGAACAGATAGAGAATAAAAAGGGTAAAGGTGGAAGACGAGTCGATCCCAGAGCGATTTGAATAAAATAATATTACTTTATTGAAAGGAGGAGCGCCAAAGGCGGTAAAGATAGAAAGCGACAAAAGGGTTTGACAAGTCAAACAACTTTCTACACAGAAGCGGTCAAAGCATATAGAAAACTGAGTTTTGCTTAACTTTAACGGAGAGAGAACTTTCATTTAATCTGAAGAATTTATATGTCAATAAAATCACAGAAATTCTTTCACAAATTGCACATCCCTAGTTCCCTTCTAAGAGATGTAAATCTCTCTTCAGGTAGGGCTTTTGTGAAGATATCTGCCAATTGACCATTTGTATCTATAAACGAAATTTCTAAATTACCACTAGCTACATGGTCTCGAATAAAATGGTATCTTACCTCAATGTGCTTCGTCCTTGAGTGTTGAACTGGATTTTTGGTGAGGTTGATGGCACTTGTATTATCACACAATAGAGGAATTGATTTGATGTGAATGCCGAAATCTTCAAGTTGTTGCTTTATCCAAAGAAGTTGTGTACAGCAACTTCCAGCAGCAACATATTCCGCCTCAGCTGTTGATAGAGCTACTGAATTTTGTTTCTTGGATGTCCATGATATTAAGCATCCTGCAAGAAACTGACAACATCCACTGGTGCTCTTTCTATCTACTTTGCAACCAGCATAATCAGCATCTGAATATCCTATTAGTTTTATTTCACATGATCTAGGATACCAGAGACCTAAGTCATGAGTTCTAGCTAGGTATCTAAATATTCTTTTACAGAAATTAAGTGAGACTCTCTAGGGTCTGCCTGATATCTAGCACACATGCATACACTGAACAAAATGTCTGGTCTACTGGCAGTTAAGTAAAGTAATGATCCTATCATACCTCGATAATTCTTTTGATCTACCTTTTTACCTTTTTGATCACTGTCCATTCTGGTTGATGTGCTCATTGGAGTTGATAATGGCTTTGCATTTCAAATCCAAATTTCTTAACAGCTCTTTGGTGTATTTTGCTTGACAGATATGAGTGCCATCCTTCCCTTGCTTGATTTGTAATCCAAGGAAGTAGCTTAACTCCCCCATCAAGCTCATTTCGAATTCTCCCTGCATAAGCTTTTCAAAGTACTTGCAAAGAGATTCATCAGTAGATCCAAAAATAATATCATCTACATAGATTTGTACAAGAAGTATATGTTTAACCTTAGATTTTATAAATAATGTACTATCTACTTTACCTCTAGTGAAACCATGATTTAATAAGAAAGTACTGAGCCTTTCATACCAGGCTCTAGGAGCTTGCTTTAAACCATATAAAGCCTTATGTAGTTTAAATACATGATTTGGAAATTCAGTGTCATCAAAACCTGGAGGTTGTTCAACATAAACTTCCTCCTTGATGAAACCATTTAAAAAGGCTGATTTGACATCCATTTGAAAAAGTTTTAAATCAAGTGCAGATGCATAAGCAAGTAAAATCCTAATGGCCTCAAGTCTAGCTACAGGTGCATAAGTTTCATCGAAATCTATGCCTTCCTCTTGGGAGTAGCCTTGAGCCACCAATCTGGCTTTGTTCCTTAAGATTATTCCAGACTCATCAAGTTTATTTCTGAACACCCACTTGGTGCCGATAACTGAATGATTGGATGGTCTAGGAACAAGTGACCATACTTGGTTTCTCTTGAACTGATTTAGTTCATCTTGCATGGCTAATATCCAAGATTCATCAGATAAAGCTTCATTGACTGTCTTAGGCTCTATTTGAGAGACAAATGCTAAATAGTCGCATGGAATTACATTACCTCTAGTTCTTACCCCTACAGATGGATCACCAATGATGTTTTCAGGAGGGTGATCTTTCTGATGTCTCCATTCCTTTGGAAGATCTTCATGTTGGATTTCTGTTTGCTGCAGTTCTTCCAGAGTTGGATCCTCTTTGTCCTTAATTGAAGTATTCTTTAATTTTTCGGACAAGTCATCTGCATCATCAATGTCACTAATTTCTTCCTTTTTCAAGGAAGGGTTAGATTCATCAAAAATAACATGTACTGATTGTTCAATCAATAAGGAACGTTTATTGAAAACTCTATAACCTTTGGGTTTAGAAGAGTACCCCATGAAGATGCCTTCATCTGATTTGGCATCCAACTTACCAATGTCCCTTTTTCCATTGTTATGGATGAAGCAAGGACATCCAAATATTCTGAAATGGCTAATCTTTGGCTTCTTTTCTTTGTAAGTTCATAAGCAGTCTTTTTCAGAATTGGCCTGATCATCACTCTATTTATGATATAACATGCAGTGTTGATAGCTTCGGCCCAGAAATATCTTGGCAGATCATATTCTGACAACATTGTTCTTGCCATATCCAAAAGAGTTCTGTTTTTCCTCTCAGCAATTCCATTCTGTTGAGGTGTCCTTGGAGCTGAGAAGTTGTGCTCAATTCCTTGATCATCACAGAACTTTGTAAACTTTTCATTCTGAAACTCACCACCATGATCTGATCGAATAGAGACAATTGAGAATTTCTGATCTTTCTGAACTTTCTTACTGAAGCTGACAAATTTTCAAAAGTGTCATCTTTGTGCTCTAAAAAGGATACCCAAGTGAATCTTGAATAATCATCAACTATTACAAATCCAAAATTCTTTCCTCCCAAACTGGTAGTCCTCATTGGCCCAAATAAATCCATGTGAAGTAGTTCTAAGGGCTTTGAGGTGGTTACTACAGTCTTTGATTTGAAGGAGCTCTTGGTGTGCTTTCCTCTTGCACAAGGTCTGCAAATGCTATCCAATCTGAAATTTACCTTTGGCAGTCCTTCAACTAGTTTTCTCTTTCTGAGCTTGTTCAACCCATCCAAGCTGCAGTGGCCCAATCTTCTGTGCCACAACTCAGTTGATTGATCTTTACTAGCTGCCAAACACACATCTTGATCCTTGAGTTCATCGAGATATAGAACATACAAATTTCTTTCTCTGTAGGCTTCAAATATGACTGCACCATCCTTTAAGATACTGCATTTTGATTCTTGAAACTGAATTTGATGGCCTTTGTCACACAACTGGCTGATGCTGATGAGATTGTGCTTTAACCCTTGACCAGCATTACATCCTCTATGACTGATTTTCCTTTGATGTTCACAGACCCGCTTCCTATCACAGTCCCTTTTCCATTATCTCCATAGGTGACTGTACCTTCTTCAGCTTGGAGATCAACAAATATCTTCTTGTTGCCTGACATATGCCTTGAGCACCCACTATCCAAATACCATTTGGATGCTCGAGGGTTAACCTGAAATGAGAACATCAAGCTTTAGGTACCCAAATTCTTTTGGGTCCTGATTGGTTAGTATCATCAACTTTACCTTTTAATATCCATTTTTTATGTCTTGTTGGGCATGTAATTTTAATATGTCCTAACTTGTTGCAGTGACTGCAGCAGGATAACTTAGTTACTTTTTCTATATATTTGAAATCAGCTTTGTATGCTATATCTTGTTCGGGTACAAATTTTGGTGTTGGATATGTTTTAGGGTATATTATGGTTTCTTCATTGTCTGGGGGTGTATATCCTAATCCATTTTTCTTTTTACCCGATCTCCTAGCACCTTTTAATATTAAAGAGTTTTTACCATTGGTAAATTTTTCTAGTGTACTTGATAGATTATCATTTTCTTTATTTAGTCTTTCTATTTCTATTTTAAGTTCACCTAAGTCTTCTTGTTTTTCTAGATGATTTATTTTCTTATTTTTCTCTTTTAAATCTTCACATAATAATTCATTTCTTCTTTTATGTTCAGTAATTGTTTTTCAAGTTCTTCATTTTCTGTTCTTAGGTCTGAGTTTGTATTTTCTAAACAGATTATATTTTTTTACTAGTTTTAAGTAATTTGCATACTTCTTTGTATTTTTCATAAAGTTCATTAAAAGCATTTCCAAATTATCAGAATCTGAATCATTGCATGAATTAAAAGAAGAGTCAGAGGTTACCTTGTCTTCGGTGTTGGCCATGAGAGCCAAGTTGGCTTCTTCACCTTCACTGCTCGAGCTTGACTCACTGTCTGAGTCACTGCTGTTCTCCCAAGCAGCTGCCATTGCTTTCTTTTTGTATTCTTAAATCTTCTGAAGTTGTCCTTCTTCTTGTGATCACTCTTTTTGATCATGGGACAATCTGCCTTGATGTGTCCAGGCTTCTTGCATTCATAACAGATCACTTCTCCTTTCTTTTGATCCTTTACTTCTGGTTTTCTAAAGTCTTTGTTTTTCTTAAAAAATTTCTTCCGGACTGATATTTCTTTTTCTTTGCTAGAATCCTTTGAAGTCTTCGAGACAGCATGGCTTCTTCATCATCACTGTCTTTACTACTCTCACTATTATCCAAGGATTCTTCTGAATTATCTTCACTTGCTTTGAGAGCATTTGATTGTTTCCTTCTGCTGGAGGATTCTCCTAATCTCTCCATGTTTATCTCGTGAGCCATGAGAGATCCTATTAGCTTTTCCAATGACATTAATTTTAAATCATTGGCTTCTTCAATGGCTGTTACCTTCGGAGTCCATGAAGATGGTAAAGATCTGAGGACCTTTCTAACCATATCTGGTACATCATAAACCTTTCCCAAGCCAGCTAATCCATTTGTGATGTCAGTGAATCTGCTGAACATCTGAGTTATTGATTCACCTGTCTGCATCTGAAATCTTTCATATTGAGCTACTAGAATATCTATTCTTGTCTCCTTTACCTTGTCTGTCCCTTCATAGGTAATTCTGAGCTTTTCCCACATTTCCATTGCGGATTTGCAGGCTGAGACTCTATTGAACTCTTTCTTGCTTAGGGCACAGCATAATATGCTCTTGGCTTTGCAGTTTAAGGATATTCTTTTCCTATCATCATCTGTCCACTGAGCCTTAGCATTTGTGACCAAAAGATCGCCTTCTTCTACAATGGACCAGATTGTGTAATCATGACCTTGTAGAAAATATTCCATTCTAGTCTTCCAGTATGTATAATCTTCTCCATCGAACAAGGGAGGCCTGTTGACTGACTGACCTTCGAAGTTGCTTTGGGCTGCCATTGATCTTTGCTCTTCAGATCGTTGGATCTTCTTCTTTGTCGAAGAGACGGGCTCTGATACCCACTTGTTGCCCAGCTAGCTAGCCCAGAGGGGGGTGAATGGGTTTTAAAAACTTCGATCTCAGATTAAAACCTGTTTACTGAAAGGATTGCACAACTTAATAACAAGGTTAGAGTTAGAGCAAACAAGACAACAATCACACAAAACACATCCACAAGACACAAGGATTTTTATCCTGGTTCGGAACTCCTCTCCACAGGAGACCTACGTCCAGTCCCTGAGCAATACCTCAGGATTTCACTACCAAGGGTACAATCCCCCTTAAGGATCCTTACACCCAGCCTCAACTGGTCTTCCTTCAGCCTGAAGGGAACAACAACCACCCTGGATACCACCAGGTCTTCCTTCGTCCAGAAGGGAACACAATCTAATAAGAAAAGGGTGTGGAAACAGGCTTCAGACTCTAGCTTGAACAGCTACACACTGAAGCTCCTAAGCCCCCAGAGAGAAAGATATTTAACAAGGTTTTCTCTCTGAAGGACTACACAAGCTCTCACAAATAAAAAATCTTTTGATCACAGAGAGCTAAGAGCTAAGAACAAGGTTGGAGTGGAAGCTTCGCTCTTGTTTCAATCTTCTGAGGACTCTAAGAGATGGATTTCTTTCTTCTTCTAAAATCAAACGTTGTTTCGCGCCAATTTTTCCGTCTTGAGTCTTCTATTTAAACTGCTTGTCAAAATTCGAACGTTGAAGTGTCCGTTGTCTCTTATCCTTGTGTACGTTAGACTGGTCACAAAGGAAGCTTCTGATCGTCAGTCTTTTATCCTTGTGTACACGCCAAGAGATGTCATAGAACTTTGTATCTTGTGTCCAACGTTGTCCATGAGTCTTGTCAGATATCTGTAAGCATATCATCAATAAATAGAAGACAGCTAAGACTGCTGTCTATTGTTAGTTGAGATGGAACAGATATTGCAGTATATAGTAAGGCTCCTTTCTGTCTAAAAAAGTACGTAGACAGAGTAGCATAGAAATGGAAGATATTGTCTGCATGCATGGGAGATACGATCAGAGAGCATTAATGCATAGCAGTCAACGGACAAGATATGACTTTGACTTTTCAACGCTATTAAAAGGCATTATACTGATGCATCAAGAAATTCGATAAAAAGAATCTTGCTGACTTCATAACTTATGAAATCGTTATGAATTATAGCAAGTCGTTATGAACTGTAAGGAAATCGTTGTGATAACTTATGAAGTCGTTACAACAAGCAAGTCGTTACGAGTTCTGAAGAAATCGTTACGAGAAATCGTTATGACTATCGACGTTCTTAGGAGTTGTAAGGAAATCGTTACACGAAATCGTTATGATTATCAAGTTGTAAGAAATCGTTACACGAAATTGTTTTGATTATCAAGTTGTAAGGAAATCGTTACACGAAATCGTTATACAAAGCAAGGCGTTATGAACATAGAAATCGTTATGAATTCTAAAGAAATCGTTATGATAGAGAGTCGTTGCGAGTTCTAAAGAAATCGTTACGAAGTCTAAAGAAATCAAAGTCGTTACACAGAGAGTCGTTGCGAGTTCTAAAGAAATCGTTACGAGGTCTAAAGAAATCGTTACGACAGAGAGTCGTTGCGAGTTCTAAAAAATCGTTACGAGGTCTAGAAATCGTTACGACAGAGAGTCGTTGCGAGTTCTAAAGAAATCGTTACGAGGTCTAAAGAAATCGTTACGACAGAGAGTCGTTGCGAGTTCTAAAGAAATCGTTACGAGGTCTAAAGAAATCGTTACGACAGAGATCGTTGCGAGTTCTAAAGAAATCGTTACGCTTCTCAAGAAGTCCATGCGGTATCGATTTGTTTTGAGTTTCCGGTCAAAGAGGAAATCGTTCGCTTATCAAGAGTCGATGCGATATCGATTTGTTTTGAGTTTTTCGGTCAAAGAGGAAATCGTTCTGCTTATCAAAGAAGTCGATACAAAGACTTGGATAGAAGTGATGAAACTTACCAGATGTCTTGAACTTTCATTTTTCTTTTATTTCCTGTTCTCAAGCTCAAGTAATCATTAGTGTTATTTTGTTAATCATAAAATTAATAATAAATAATGGAAATATTTATTATGGGGACAGTTTGTCATCATCTATTTACATTTAACTGTCGACAGACCCAAAGGCATATTCGACAGAGTCCACATTGTGATCAGACGAAAAGTGCTAAGTCCAGAAAAGAGACCCTGTCGACAGATGCTCAGGATCACCTTCGACAGATGTCACAGACAGAAATGCCAGAGTTCTGTGTTTTGGGCAAAACTTACCTTGTCTGTCGATAGTGGATGTCGCCTGTCGACAGATGCCACAGGCCAAACAACCTGAAGTCTGTCTATTGCAAATCTGTTTGCATCTGTCGACAGACACTCAACACCTGTCGACAACGCAGAGAAATCTTCAAATAAGGGAAACCTTCTTCATATCCGAGATTGTGTTTTCAAGTCCCACACTCTCCATATGAAAACACAACTATATAAGCATCCTTTTGAAGAGAATCTCGTACGAAGCAGCACCACACCAAAAAACCCTAAAGCAAGTCCAAGAGAAAAGAGTTGCTGTGCTCTGCTTCAAGTCTGCAGTGCAGAGACCGAAAGATCTGTTGATCCTGCAGTACTGAAGATAGATCGTCGTGGATTCAACCTTCTCCATCACCAAAGTAGTCAAGTCGAAGTTTGAACTCCATCATAGACGTTCTCAGAAGAGTCCACATCAGGATTTACTCCTATACTTTGAACACTTCCTGTTTCACAATTCTTATCAATCATGTGTGTGTTTGTGTGATTTAAGTGTCTCTTGTGCTTGAGATCACGTGTGTGTGTTGTTCTGATCGTGGGTGCACATCAGAAAACACGTGTGTGTGTGAGTTGTAGTCACCGAACTCGCTCATAAGCAGTTTATTCTTTGTGTGTGTGTGCCGTGGACGTAGGATACACTGTTTGTTACTCCGAACCACGTAAATCTGCGTGTCTCGTGGTTTGATCGTTTCTACGATAGATGTTTGATAGGCACGTTGCATATTCACACGCTAGATAGGTTCTACTTCATCTACACATAGTTTAGATCTTGATACTATCTTGTTAATCTGTGCTTTGACAAAAAGAACGTGACAATAGTTTTTAAGAGACAGTAATCTACTCAACCCCCCTTCTAGATTACTATATTGGGAATTCCGCAACCCTTCAATTGGTATCAGAGCCGAGTTTCTCTGATTTATTGCTTTATCTATTTGATCTTACGATCAGAGATTCACGGTCCAATGGAATCTACCAAGGGGTATATGGCCGAGGGACACTCAGTGACCAGGCCACCCTTCTTTGATGGCACTGACTATCCCTATTGGAAAAACCGCATGCAGTGTTTCTACGAGCACAAACTTTGAATTGTGGAAGATAGTCAGAACAGGACCATATGATTGCCTCAAGATGAAGATACATGGACCAAGGACCAGATTGCCAAAGGGACACTCAACTGGAGCGCCCTCAACATGATGCAGTGTGCGGTCCCCCAAAGGAGTATCAGAGTCTCCACATGCCCTCAGCTAAGGAGATGTGGGACAAGCTCGAGTTGATATATGAAGGTACGTCTGAGGTGAGAGAATCCAAGGTAAGCATGCTAGTCTCAGAATATGAAATGTTTAAGATGAACCATGATGAGACAATTTCTGACATGTTTGCTAGATTCATGGTACTTATAAATGGATTGAAAGGTCTTAAAAAGGAATACTCAGAGAGTGATTTGGTGAGGAAGATACTTCGGTCTCTTCCATCCTCTTGGAACACCAAAGTCATGTCATTGAGGATTCAAAGAATCTTTCAACAATGAAAGTGGATGAATTGATTGGATCTCTCATGACTTATGAACTAAATGTAAAAAGAAAAGAAACTGAAGAGAATCCAAGGAAGTCTATTGCCTTGAAGGCTTCCAACAAAGTATCTTCGATTCCAAAAAGAGTGCCCAACAGGAAGGTTCTGAGTCTGAAACCTCCACTGATAGTGAGAATGACGAAATGGCCATGCTCACTAGACAGTTTAAGAAGTTCCTAAATTCAAAAGAAGAGGTTCAGGAAACTCCAAACCTTTCCAAAAGGGCACCAACAGTTTTGATTCGTCCAATAAAAATCTGATGTTGTGTGCTATGAGTGCAAGAAGCAGGACACATGAGAGGAGAGTGCCCCGAGCTCAAGAAGAACTGAAAAAGGACAAGTTCGTCTTCAAGAAAGCCAAAGCAATGCTGGCTACATGGAGTGATGAAGACGATGACGAAAAAGTCAAGCTACCTCAGGAGATGACGAGATTCACTGTCTTATGGCAAGGAGTGATGACTCCTCTGAGGTAAACTCTTCCTTTGAATCATTTTCTACTACTGAATGGGAAGAAGCTTACACTGTCCTTTTTGAAAAATTCTGTCAATTCAAATCAGAAAATAAAGCACTCAAGAAGAGAGTTAATTCCCTTGTTCATGAAACCAATGATAATGATGAAATTGAATCTCTGAATAAGGTAATTGACATGATGAAAATAGATGAACAACACACAGTGAAGAGATGGATAGCATGAAAATTAAGCTTCAAGAAGTTCAAAAGAGAAAGATGATCTAATGAACTCTCTTGAAACTCTAAACAGTGAGCATGCTAATCTAAAAGAGAAATTGGAAAAAGCTGAAAAGGAGTTAAAAGGCAAATCAAAGATCTATCTAGTTTTGTTAAGAGCAACAGAATCTAGATGCAATCTTAGGATCCAATGTGTTTGTTGCTAGACATGGGATTGGGTTTCAAAATCCTAAGCCAAAGGAAATCGGCAAAAATCTGTTGGCTGATTTCATTGATCCTACCCCAAGTTCTAGCAATCAAATCCCTCAAAGAAAAGGGAAAATCAATCCAAGGGTAAAAACCAGGAACCTAAGGCTACCAAATTTGTTCCAACTAAGCTTAAGGAGTTTGCTACTAACCCCAAACAGGGATGTCCCAAGGAAAAACAGCAAGTCCCTAAAGCTAAGTTCACTAGGCAACAAAAGGGTAAGATGCCTATGCATGCTCCTAAAAATCCAAAGCCCACTGTTGTCATAAGCCATCATCATGTAAACTCTGTAAAAAGATTGCACAATGAAAATCAATGCTGGAACAATCCAATAAAACAAAATCAAACAAATTTGGATTCCAAAGCATTTACTGTTTGGCATGAATGATAAAACGGCACCCAAAGTAATTTGGGTACCAAAACCTCTTGTCTAATCCACATGTGCAGGAATGCCTAGCAGCTCACAATCAAACAAATGGTACCTGGATAGTGGCTGCTCGAGGCATATGACGGGCGATAAAGAAAATTCAGTTTGCTCGTGGAAAAAGACGGAGGTCACGTTGTCTTTGGAGGTAACAACAAAGGCCAGATCATCGGCTCAGGTAAGTCGGTAAGTTTGCCTCCAACTCAATAGATAATGTACTATTAGTTGATGGTCTTCATCACAATTTGCTTAGCATAAGTCAATTGTGTGATAAGGGCCATAAAATTGTTTTTGAATCAGATTCATGTCAAATCTTTGATAAGAAACAGGAAGTCTCAAATTTTCTAGAAAAAGAATGAATAACATCTACATGGTTGATTTAGATGATCCAGAAATAATGATTTATGTCTTGTAGCAAATAAACAATGATAGCTTACATTGTGGCATCGTAGGCTTGGTCATGCGAGTTACAATGTTTTGCACAAGATCATGAGGCTCAAACTGGTAAGTGGACTTCCTGAAATCCCATTCAAAAAAATGAAAATTTCTGTGATGCATGTGCACAGGAAACAAACCGAAAAGCCTTCAAATCAAAAAAGCACCGTAAGTACTTCCAAGCTTATGAACTGTTGCACATGGACCTATTGGACCTACTAGAACCTCAACTCTCAATGAGCTCAATGGCAAACGGTATGGTTTTGTCATTGTAGATGATTTTTCTAGGTTCACTGGGTGAAATTTCTGGCTCATAAGAATGATGCATTAATGTTTTTGAAGAATTCTTCAATAAAATTGAGCATGGAAATGTCCACAAGATATGCTCCATCCGCACTGATCACGGGGAGAATTTGACAACAACTCCTTCACTGATTTCTGCAGGAACCAAGGAATAGAACACTTGTTCTCCTCCCCAAGACTCCCCAAGAACACAACGGGGTTGTGGAGAGGAAGAATAGAACCTTGGTGGAGATGGCTCGTACGCTTCTGGTCGAAAATCAACTTGCAAGAACCTTTTGGGCAGAAGCGGTAAACACGTCATGCTACACTCTTAATCGAGCCATGGTAAGACCGATATTCAAGAAACTCCCTATGAGCTTCTGAAAGGTAAGAAACCATCTCTTGGATACTTCAGAGTTTTTTGGTTCAAACGTGTTCATACATAACAATGATAAAACTGATTTGGACAAATTTGAAGCCAAAAGCGACAAGGTATTTTTCTTGGATACTCAGAACACTCTAGAGCTTATAGAGTGTTTAATCTTAAACCAGAAAAGTGGAAGAAACTCCACATGTTTTATTTGATGAATCTCAAACCAAATCTAACAGTTCTAATCCTTACAGGTTTCAAGATGAAACTGAAGATACAACACATGAAAACTGCAAAGCAAACCAAATACAATCTCTAAGTCAGTTCCAAAAATAAACAGTGGCTATCTACGCAGTACAATGATGAAGATGACGACTTCTGTTCAGAAATGAAGATGAAGTACCTGCACAAGATCCACAACACGAGGATGAACCACAACATGAAAGTCCTCCAGCCACCCCTCCTCCAGAACAGTCTCCTCAAGTGCAAGATCAACCCGGTCCTTCAACAATCACAAATGTGAGGTACTCTAAAGCACATCCACTTGAGAATGTCATAGGTAACATAAATGATTCAGTTCAAACTAGGTTCAAGTTAATCAAATAGTTGAACAAGATCATTTAGCCTTTGTCTCTCAAGTGGAGCCTAAAAATGTTGAAGAAGCCTTGAAAAAACTCATGGATTGATGCTATGCATGAGGAGCTAGGCCAATTTCAAAGAATAATGTCTGGAGTTTAGTTCCTAGAACCACCGAAATTTCTGTAATTGGGACAGATGGGTCTTTAGGAATAAACTAAATGAAGAGGGAAAGGTGGTGAGAAACAAGGCTAGACTGGTTGCAAAGGGTTATAATCAGGAATTTGGTGTGGATTTTGAAGAATCTTTTGCACCTGTAGCTAGGCTAGAAGCAGTCAGAATCTTGTTAGCTTATGCATGTTCAAACAAGTTCAAACTATATCAAATGGATGTTAAAACTGCTTTCTTAAATGGCTACATTAAAGAGGAAGTTTATGTCTCTCAACCACCTGGCTTTGAACTTCATGACAAACCAAACCATGTATATAATTGCACAAGGCTCTCTATGGTTTGAAACAGGCACCCCGAGCTTGGTACGACAGGCTAAGCCAATTTCTGGTAAGCAAAAACTACTCACGAGGTAAAGTAGACCAAACTCTCTTTACAAAGAAAGTTCGCACACACATCATTGTTGTTCAAGTGTATGTGGACGACATAATCTTTGGTTCTACTACCCTTCACTGTGTGAAGAATTCTCACATCACATGCACAGTGAATTTGAGATGAGTTTGATGGGGGAGCTTCAATTTTTTCTTGGTCTGCAGGTCAAGCAAATGGAAGATGGCTTCTTCATAAACCAAGAAAATATGTCAAAGAGCTTCTCAAGAGATTTCAGTTTGAAACTGCAAACCTGCCTCGACACCGATGAGCACAAGCATTAAGCTAGAAAGTGATGAGAAAGGTAAACCGGTAGATGCTAAACACTTCCGAGGTATGATCGGCTCACTTCTCTATCTTACTGCAAGTAGACCTGACATACAATTCAGTGTTTGCCTCTGTGCTAGATATCAATCTAGTCCAAAGGAAAGCCACCTAATTGCAGTTAAGAGAATATTCAGGTATCTCTCAGGTACACATGACATGGTCTTTGGTATCCAGCAGGTAGTAGCTTTAACTTAATCTCATATTCTGATGCTGACTATGCTGGATGTAAAATTGACAGGAAGAGCACTAGTGGCTATTGCCAGATGCTTGGTGGTTGCATGGTTTCGTGGGCATCCAAGAAGCAACATTCGGTTGCACTCTCCACTGCAGAGGCAGAATATGTTGCTGCAGGGAGTTGTGCACACAAGTGTTGTGGATAAAAAGTCAGTTGTGTGACTACGACATTGACCTTGGATGCACACCAATCCTATGTGACAACACTAGTGCAATCAATCTATCAAAAAATCCCCATTCAACACTCTAGGACAAAACACATAGAAATCCGTCATCACTTCTTGAGAGATGAGGTAGCCAATAGAAATTTGAAATTAGCTTCATACCAACAGAACAACACTAGCTGATATCTTTACAAACCCATTGGCTGAGGATAGGTTCACATCCCTTAGAAGAGAATAGGCTTATGTAAAATTCAGTGACACAAATCCCAAGTCCTTGATGAATGTTCCTTGTAAGCAACAACTATGGGGTATATCAAATGGTGATTGTGGAAAAACAAGTTCGGCTTGTTTGGAAACTTTCATTATGCGTGAGAAAATTCTCCGCCAAGTACCGCAGTTGGAGCCCATTAAGGGACTCCATGTTGGATAAAGGGGTAAGTTTCATTTCATTAGCCAAATTACTAAAAAAAACAAAACAAAAAAATCATAAATCGAAAAATACCAAAAACAGTTTCAATTCCATGAATGGTCTGCTGATACATGTGTGCATATCTTGCTTGAATTGAATTGCATTGCTTAATTTTGTGTCTTTTCATGAGCACACATCATGGGGAGCTAGTTTAGATTAGAGGGTGTTGTTTGTGAAGGACATTACTTACGATTGATGTTCTATTCTCCTTCACAAATAATTATCATTTCACATTCCAATCTACCTCTAAACTGGCCTTCAACAAGGATCTGTCGACAGCCCTTTCTTCCTTGTCGACAGATAGGCTTCCACAGACCACAGGTTCTGAACTCTGTGTGCATCTGTCGACAGTCGACCATGCATCTGTCGACAGATTGCACAGGTTTTGTCCTCCCCGCACAGCCTACTATCTGTCTATGTAGCTGTCGACAGACACAACTTGGCTTGTCGACAGATAACCAGAATCACCACCAGCAGAACATCATTCATCTGTCTGTGTGTGACTGTCGACAAGCTCTTCTTAGCTGTCGACAGACACACTTCTACTTGGAATTTCAAGCCAATTCAATCAAAAACTCCTTGAGCTGGTTTCTCTAAAAATGTCTAAGGTGTCTATATGGTGTTAATTCATATATGACCACATCATGTGCATAAGATATTAAAGCAATTTTCAACAATCTTGTGATTTTTACATACTACTCATGTTGAGTCTAGGTTCTATCATTCTGGAAACATTTCACTATTTTCAAAAACTTACACCTAACTCTTCTACATAATTTACAAGTAGGCAAACATGGTTCCTTTTTCCTTTTTTTTAAGGTATTATGATCACTGAGTTTAATGTCTACAATTGATGGATAATCAATCACTACATTGATCTTCGGTTATTAAACCAATACTTGGAGAAAAGCTACCTATTTCTAAACAATTTCATTCCATTAGCTTAAAATGAATTAAATTTGGAAAAATGCAGAGCAATGATGAGTTTTTGCTAAGTAACCGGGGAGTGGGCATCACAAATGTTTGCCCTCGCGTCAAAAGGTTAATTCATCAACTCTGTACAACGGTATGATGGACACTTTCACTGAGTAACTGGGGGTACGGGCACGTATAATGTCTACCCTCATGTTCACAAGTGAGAAGTCTTCTTAACTACCACTTTTTCCCATTGCATAAAAGAATGGCAAATATAAAAAATAATGGAATAGTGTGAAGCCTCCACTGAGTGATAATTCCCATGGGTCATTGATGTTTTTGAATGTCTTGGCATTTAGATATTTCTCTCCTTGATCATTTGAACCTCAACTATGAGGATTGTGTTGTCCTACACTCTAATTAACAAAGAGAAGAGTAAAGTGTTTCTTTTTGATATCAGTGAGTGTTTTCTTCATGCTTCAACTTCAGACTAATTAAGTATTATGTTTGAACCATAAAGGATTGAAGTGGCCTTCTTATCTCCATGTAAATGATTGGTTTCTATTATGTATTCACCTTCTATACACCTTAAGTAATCAGTCAAAAATCATTGCTCAAGATTTTTTTTTTAAATTCCACATCAAACATCACAAGCATACATTCTGCGGGATCTGTCGACAGATCCAAGTTCATCTGTCGACAGACGGCGACTGCCCTGTTTGAAGTCCAACGGGCACACCGTTTGGGGCTGATTTGGTGGGCCATTGCCTTTTAAACTTCCCCCCACTTCTTTAAATAGCATCTCCGGCCCTTCCACCTCCAACACCACCCCAATCATACCCTCCTTCTCCCACATACATCCCTTTCCCCTTTCTGACGGGAAACCCTACCTCCATCCCCCTTGCTTCATATCCTTGCTCTTCCCTATCTCTCCTGCCCTTCTTCCCTTCCTACTTCCTTGCCTCATTTTTTCCATGGCCCCCCAAGGTGAAGAAGTTGGTCTCACGTCGTCGTCCCGCCTCCTCCTCGCCCGGCGAAGGATCCAGGGCTCACGATGAACGCCGGACCAAACACCGGGATGATCGTCTTCCAGAGTTGGTCGTACCTCCCCGTCTCCACCTCAAACGGGTCACGGTACATTCACAAAGTTTGTTCCTCCACGTTATGTGGATTTCCATTCATTGGCCGATCTCTTCCCCAACCTCCAACCCCTATTCGATACCCAGGGTTGGACAGTCTTTCTCTACGCTCATACGGCATACTCTCCCACTGCCGTAACTGAGTTCTTCAACAACCTAGCTTCCTCCGATCAGGCGTTCTACACCTCTGTGAAGGCACTCCCTTTAAACTCACTGCTAACCTTTTTAGCACTGCCCTCCAGATTCCGAACACCGGGGTTGATATTCTTGATCATCACCCTGACGCCTCTGTCTACTATCCCCTTCTTACTCTTCAACCCTATGATAACACCAAGAAGATTGCTAAGCTCAATGCCAACACTTTCCCTCCCCTCAACCGCATGATCCACCAAATCTTCACCACTTGCATTGCGCCGAAGCATGGCAGTCGTGAACTCGTCACCAATGTTCACAAAACATTTTTCACCTTCTTCCTTGATTGTGAACCCATCAATCTTCCTCTCCTGATGCTTCGCTTGATCATCCAGTGCTTCTACCAACCCAGGAGATCCATGCCCTTCGCTTGCCCAATTACTTCTCTTTTGAAGTTTATTGGCATTCCCATTCCAGACAGTGAGTGTGTCTCACTCAACTCCCGCAACAGTTTTGATATCACTACTGCCGCAACACGCATGGGATACAAGCTAGTGGATGGGGTCGTGACCCGAGAACTCAAGGGCAAGGCACCTTCTGCTGACGAAGATGATGAAGACTCCATCGGGGATGACGATCAAGCTGCTGATGAAGATGAGATGAAGACTCCCAGTCATAGCCACTAGATGCTCCGGGAGATGCTGTGTTGATGTAGCTGCTCTCAGCCCTCCATTCGGGATTTGATAGCACAACTACAAGTGCAGATGACACATGGCTTCGAGAGGCTGAATGAAAGAATGGATACCTTGACACACGCCTTGACAGACTGCCACTGAGCGTCATGCCACCCATCAAGCTCCTGAAGATGATGCTGCATAGATAGATTTGGTGTTTAGGAGTGGTCAAGTCATGTATTTTCATTCAGTCTGAGTCATGTTGTTCCTTTCTTATGTTATTTCATGTATTTTCTTCTTCTTCACTTCATGTTATTTCAGTCACACTTTTGTCATGTGATGCTTCACTTTCCTATGAATGAAATCACATGTTCTGTGCAAATCTCAAAGTGTGATTGTTGTCTTTACTTTTGATGTTGTCAAAAGGGGGAGAAGAAACCTCAATTGCATGAGCATTAATTGAATAATTTGTCATCATCAAAAAGGGGAGAATGTTGGGTTCATATTCTGGAAACTAAGTGAATTCACATTCTAAATAAATGATAATCAAACAATGTTTTTAATGATGAATGAGTTGAATTGAGGTTTCATACATGTCAATTAACATGATACAATATTTGGTTATCTATGTCTTCATTATACCTAACTATACATGTTTTATCATGTAGGTACAAGTGCAAATAACCAAGCCTTCACAAATCATGAGAAAATGATCACATGTACATTATATACATGTACCTGTCCACAGACCAAAGGCATATGTCGACAGATGCCACAGTTGTGATCAACAGAAAAATGCTAAGTTCAGAAAAAGAGCACCTGTCGACAGATGCTCAGAAACCTGTCGACAGATGTCACAGACAGAAATGCCAGAGTTCTGTGTTTTGGCAAAACTGACCTTGTCTGTCGACAGATGGATCGCCTGTCGACAGATGCCACAGGCCAGAACAACCTGAAATCTGTCTATTGCAAATCTGTTGCAATCTGTCGACAGACACTCAACACCTGTCGACAGACGCAGAGAATCTTCAAATACGGAAACCTTCCTTCATATCCGAGATTGTGTTTTCAAGTCCCACGACTCTCCATATGAAAACACAACTATATAAGCATCCTTTTGAAGAGAATCTCGTACAAGCAGCCACAACCAAAAACAACCTAAAGCAAGTCCAAGAGAAAGAGTTGTGTGCTGCTCTGCTTCAGTCTGCAGTGCAGAGACCGAAAGATCTGTTGATCCTGCAGTACTGAAGATAGATCGTCATGGATTCAACCTTCTCCATCAATCCAAAGCAGTCAAGTCGAAGTTTGAACTCCATCCAGACGTTCTCAGAAGAGTTCCACATCAGGATTTACTCCTATACTCTGAACTCTTCCTGTTTCACAATTCTATCAATCGTGTGTGTGTTTGTGTGATTCAAGCGTCTCTTGTGCTTGAGATCACGTGTGTGTGTGTGTTTCTGATCGTGGGTGCACATCAGAAAACAACGTGTGTGTGTGAGTTGTAGTCACCGAACTCGCTCATAAGCAGTTTATTCTCTGTGTGTGTGTGTGCCGTGGACGTAGGATACACTGTTGTGTACTCCGAACCACGTAAATCTGCGTGTCTAGTGGTTTGATCGTTTCTACGATAGATGTTTGATAGGCCACGTTGCATATTCACACGCTAGATAGGTTTCTACTTCATCTACATAGTTTAGATCTTGATACTGTCTTGTTAATCTGTGCTTTGAGAAAAAGAACGTGACAATAGTTTTTAGAGACAGTAATCTATTCAACCCCCCTTCTAGATTACTATATTGGGAATTCCTCAACCCTTCACTTTTTAACATCCATTTGAAATAATTAATGTTAGACGAGAGCACTGCATATCGCTGTGTGCATATGCTAATAAAATTAAATTTGCCTCTAATCTAGCTACTGTGCATAGGTTTCATCAAAATCAATGCCTTCCTCTTGGAATACCTTTGTGTGCTACCAGTCTGGCCTTGTTCCTGGTGATCACTACCTGATTCATCCAGTTTGTTTCTAGAGACCCATATTGGTCTCAATAATTGGATGGTCAGAAGGTCTAGGGACAAGCTCCAAACCTGGTTGTATTGGAACTGGTTAAGTTCCCTCTTGTATAGCAAGGATCCAAGATTTCATCACGCCAGTGCATCATTGATTGTCCTAGCTCAATTTGAGAGACAAATGCAGAAAAATCACAAGAATGTTTATACCTCTTGCCTTATCCTATCTTGAGGATCACCTATAATATTTCTCTTGGATATCTCTATGATACTAATTCTCTAGGCAGTCCTTCCTGTGGTTTCTTCTAGTTGTTGAAGTTCCTTAAGTGGTGGATCTTCCTTTTCTTCTTCTTTCTCTCTTTCTTCAAGAGATGTGTGTTCCAGATCCCACCACATATCTTCAACACAATCTTCTTCTTCTTCTATTCTCTTAATAGAAAGGTTACTCTCATCAAATAAAATATGTACTATTTGTTCTACAGTTAAGGTTCTTCTATTAAACACTTTATATCCTCTAGATTTTGAAATATATCCTAACAGAAAACCTTCATCACTTTTAGCATCTAACTTTCCTAAGTTATCTTTACCATTATTCAAAATAAAGCACTTACAACCAAAAGGTCGAAGATGACTGATGTTTGACTTTTTCTCCTTGTACAGCTCATAAGGTGTTTTCTTTAAGATTGGTCTGATCATGCACCTGTTGATGATGTAGCAGGCTGTGTTGACTGCTTCTGCCCAGAAATATCTTGGTAGATTATACTCTGTAAGCATAGTTCTGGCCATGTCCAGCAGTGTTATGTTCTTCCTTTTTGCTACTGCATTCTGCTGAGGTGTTCTTGGTGTAGAGAAGAAGTTTGGTTCTATTCCATTTTCTTCACAAAACTTTACAAAATCATCATTCTTGAATTCTCCACCATTGTAACGCCCCTCTTAGACCCAGTACAGTTACACCAACTCACATTGGATCTAATAGAGGTATTACAGTGGACGAATCCAACAATTACAATACAGGTTGAAATATACACAAATAACTATTCAATTCCAATGATAAATGACCGAATATGGAATTAAACACTTGCATTCAGCATTTATTCAAAAGCAAATCTAATGCATAAAAAGGGTAGCAATAGTCCAAAGTTTATTACATTTCAAAGTTCAGCTTCATAAAAGAAATTATATAAGATCCTCACATACAAGATTCACTCTAAATCTCTCTATGCCAAGCTAAGTCTCCACGTCCTCACGCTCTGAGTCAGTTTGCACTAACTCCTCTGTATCCTCTGGCTCTCCTGAAATGTTAGGCAAGTATGAGTCTACAAGACCCAGCAAATCACATGAAAGACAGTTCAAGATATTAACAGTATATTAGTTTTAAAACATGGTAGTACATTAGCATTCCATTCATTGATATCATATACTTTTCTTACGATAGTTCTAAGTCCATTGGCAATCATTCATTTCATAGTGATTCTAACTATTAAGGAAATAAAACATGTTTCACATATAGCATAGAATTACTTATTCATGGAATCTATTCGATGTTATGTGACCTACAACAATTCTCATGTATCAATTTTTCATTTATGCATGCACTATTCTTTTACACAACAATTTTCATGTAGTAATATTAAAACATTGACATGTAACAAAAAATCCTTTGAACAAGTTCACATGTAGGAATGTAAGCATATAACATGTAGTATGTAGCATGTAGAACAGGTAGACATGTAACTTGTAGCATGTAACATGTAGCTTGTAGATATGTAACTTGTAGCATGTAGTCATTTTCATATAGTTGCCAAGACATAGTCCACACTAAATTAGAGATCAGTAGTCATTTAACATTCACTTATCACCTAGGCAATGCGGTGATGAAGTCATAGTATTTGCGCAAAATCGGGAAAGTCCTTCCCACCTTGACCAGTAGAACAAGTCTACCTCCAGGATTTCAATCCGTTGCCCACGGATTCATTTCTTTACATGTAGGTGAACCATTACCATAGGGGCATCTACGGTGTAGTTCCTTGTAGAATCTCTAAGATAGCAATGTCTTATTGGCATCATTGTTATAATGCATACACTAACAGTATAATAGATAGTGACATTTCATTTCATACTATTTAACATGTGTTAATGCAATATTTCAAAGTACAACACTTTCAGTTCTGAAATCCTATTTACAGTACCACAGATCGCTATCATGATACTAATATTCACTCTTGCATTTCATTCATATTTATTCAATTCTATGTGTAATATATTGTTCAAAATTCATAACAGAACGTACACATGTCTGAAAATTCTGAAATTTTAACAAAAATTCGAAATCAGTAATTACAATACACATGCCAAATTTCATAATTTTCTAATTTCTGCAACTATTTTTCATGAAATTAACTCTATTAAATCAACTAACTAACATGGTTTAATATTGAGAAAAGCTCACAATTTTCACATGGAACAGGGATTACTGACATATCATATCTATTGCAGTAATCTAAACATCAATCAACATGCTCTCTTTTAAATCATTATACTTTATCTTTTACTAACTTAACATTGATCGTTGTCCTGTAATTATGCAAGTTCATTAATACATATATGTAACCTGTACATTATAGCAATAGACAGTCCATAATATAACAACCACATGCTCAAATATTTCATGGCTGAAACGCATACATTCATAAATTATACATTTAAACAAGTTCACTCAGATTTCAGGGAATACATGATTCTGATAATCTTGACGTCCATCATACGACGTTTACTATGGTCGACGTCCACAAACGTTGTCGTTAAGTATTATAGACGGCGGCACATAGCGCCGTTAACACAAACATACGGCGGCACATAGCGCCGTTTACATATAGTAAGGACAGAAAAATACCTTTATATTTCGGATGAACTAAACGGCAGTCGATATTGCCGTTTACTTTATATAGACGGCAATACCCCTGGACGTCTAGTTCTACGACGCAGAAAACACAGAAAACCTGCATGAAATAACGGTGTTTCTAACCCTTCCCGTAGGTTGTTTTCATGCTTTAAAAATACAGAAAATGTTAAATACGTAATATATCATATCCTAAACTAATCCCCCATGTAACTTGCCTCAATCCCTCCTAATGGAGTGTCGAATCCGAGCTCGAAGAAGCCCGTCTCGCCAGGGAGACAGTTCTTTCCTCCGTCTTCAAGCACCCCGAAACGTCCTCTGATGAAGTTCCTCCGCCAGATGAGCTTTTGGGCACGAAGTCCTATGTATCTCCTCGGTGTAGAAGCCCTCGAACCGCACGAACAAGCACCAGATCGCTCTGCAAATCCCTTCCTCGGCCCTCTTTCTCTCCTCCAGAACCAAAGCAAAAACCCCTTTTCTTTCTGCGAGATCTGGTCTTATAAAGACCTCTCAAGCAAAGACCAAACCTAATCCTGACCCTCAGATCTAAACGCATCGGATCAGCCCATTAAACCTTCCCGAAACGGCCGATCTCTTAAATCCGGAACGGAAAGCTCAAAACAGGCAAGTCAGGTTCGCGTCAACATAGGTTGCCGTCTTCCCCCAATATAGACGTCCATTGATGATGTCGTTTACAGTCTTGCCCATAATTAAATAATTCAGAAAATATTAAACGTCAATACCTATCGTCGTTAACACCATATAAACGGCATACGATGTTGCCGCTTACAAGCTTTAACGTCAAATGATCTTGACGCCTAGTTCTACACAGAACAACATTCAATTTATGCAGAAATAAACACACAATGAACAGAATACATTCAAGGAAATTCTAGGGTACTACAACCATGATCAGATCTAATGTTGATTGCTAAAATTGCTGGTTCTTCTGTACTAATTTGCTGAACTTCGGAAAAGCTAAAAATATTTCTAATTTGGCTTCCAAAAAGGATACCCAAGTGTACCTTGAGTAGTCATCTACAATCACATAGCCATACACTTTTCCTCCAAGACTTACTGTTCTTATGGATCCAAATAAGTCCATGTGAATGAGTTCCAAAGGCTTGGAAGTTGTAACCACTGTTTTGGACTGAAATGATGTCTTAGTTTGCTTTCCTTTGCACAGGCTGGACAAATTCCAGACTTCTTCAGTTTCAGCTTCGGAAGACCTTCAAGTAGATCATGCTTGATTAATTTCTTGATTACAGAAGTGCTTGCATGTCCTAGTCTTCTGTGTCATAAATCAGTTTCTTCACTCTTAGTGGTTGCAAGACCTAAATTCATTTCTTTTAATTCTGCTAGTTGTAGGGTGTACAAATTTTTGACTCTCTAAGCTTTAAATACTTTTTTTTTCCATCCTTTAGAATAATGCACTTATCATTCTGAAATTTCACCAAGTAACCCTTGTCACATAAGTGACAGATGCTAATGAGGTTGTGCTTCAATCCTTCTACATACATGACATCTTCTATTAGATTTTTTTCCTTTGTTTCTACTGTTCCACATCCTAACACTTTTGCCTTTTCCATTACCTCCATAGGTGACTTGACCAATCTTATCTCTAAACTTGTAATATTTTTATCACCTGTCATATGCCTTGAGCACCCACTATCCAAATACCATTTGTATGCTATCAGGTGACCCTGCAAACAATTTAAGTTGTAACTTTTGGTACCTAAATTTTCTTGGGTTCTTGATGGTTAGTCTTAGGATCCAACGCAGGTGTCTAGTTGTGCATGTGCTGCAGTGTGTCCTAGTTGGTTACAGTGACTACAACATAGATCAAAAGCTTCTTTACATGTGTAGCATTTCTAGAGTTCATTTTTGCTTATAACCCAACTGATTTACCTTTCTAGGATTTTTTAATTCCTGTTTCTTTTACAAATTGTGGAGTTGGATATTTTCAGGATACACAACATCTTCTACATATGTGAGGTGTATATCATACTCCTATTTTCTTTTTACCAGATCTAGCACCTTTCAGTCTTACCAATAGAGATGTTTTTACAGTTGGAATTTTTTTCTATGGTAGCTCTTAAGTAATTGTTTTTCTTCTCTTAGTTTTTCTTCATCTTTCAGTTCTTTTAGATTTGATTCAATTTCCATGATTTTACTATTTTATTTTTAAATCATCACACAATAATTCATTTGATATTTTAGTTTCATTTAGGTTTTGTCCTAATCTTTCTACTCATTTTCAGGAACATATTAAATTTTTCTGAGTAAGCAAGTTTAACTTAACTATTTTCATTTGGTTTTACAACTGTTTTATATTTCTCATATAATTCATTGAAAGTATCTTCAAGACTATCAGAATCTGATTCAGAACATGAGGTAAAAGAATTTCGGAATTTACCTGATCCATCCTGCCATGAGGGCTAGATTTGCCTTTTTCTTCTTCAGATTCCGAGCTCGAAGAGTCTGAACTTGTAGCTTCTTCATTATCCCATGCTGCTGACATTGCCTTTTTCTGTACCTTCTGAATTTCCTTTTCTTTGCCTTTCTTCTTCTCATATCTTTCTACTTGATCCTTCTTTTTCAGCTAGGACATTCAGATTTGTAATGTCCTGGTTGATTGCACTCGTAGCAGGTTGGTTCCTTCTTCTTGTCCTTTTTGAAGAATCTCTTTGAACCAAACTTCTTCTTCTTAGCAAGGATTCTTTGCAGCTTCCTTGAAGCATAGCTTCATCATCACTGTCATCTGATGTCCTCCTTTGAGTCTTCGAGACGAAGAATCTGTAACTTTTAAAGTATTTGGCATTTTCTTTTTCGATGAACTTTCATAAAACCTTTCCATGTTGATTTCGTGAGCCATTAAGGCGCCAATTAATTTGTCAATGGAAAGTTGAGTTAAATCATGTGCTTCTTCAATGGTTGTGACTTTGGGGTTCAGACATTAGTTAATGATCTTAAGATTTTTCTTACAGTTTCTTCATTTGTAAGAATCTTTCCTAGTGAACTCAATCCTACTATTATATTTGAAAAACGATTGTACATTTGAGTTATATTTTCATTAGGAAGCATTTTAAATTGTTCATACTGAGAGACAAGAATATCTATCATAGTTTGTTTTACTCTATCAGTTCCTTTATATGTAACTTGTAGCTTATCCCACATTTCTTTAGTGGTTCTACAAGCAGATAATAGTCTATTGAATTCTCTTTTACATAGAACACAACATAGATAATTTTTAGCTTTGTAATTTAGAGACATGTTTCTCTTATCAGCTATAGAGAGAGCAGAGGTAGTTTCACCAAGTATAGTAAAATCACCTTGTTCTATTACCTGCCACAGATCAAAATATGTGCCTCTGATGAAGCATTCCATCCGCATCTTCCAGTACTGATAATCCTTACCATCGAAAAATAGTGACCTTGTAACAGACTGACCTTCATAGTTGTGGCCTTCAAGTGCCATCTCTTCTCAAATCTTTCGATTCTTCTGAGAAGACCATGCTTTGATACCACTTGTTGGATCGAGATGGCACTAATAATGTCCTAGAGGGGGGTGAATAGGACTTCTTGCACTTTAAAAAAAAATTATCTGAAATTAGACAACACTAAATAGAATTGTTGGTGTTTAGTGTAGTGTGTGAAACAAGTGTAAGTTGACGGAAACAATCACACAAATGCACAAGAAATTTTATCTTGGTTCGGCCCTTCCTACATGGAAGTCCTACGTCTAGTCCTCAAGCATACCACTTGAGATTTCACTAACTACCAAGAATACTTGGCTTTCTCTCACCCTTGAGAGGAATTACAAGTCCACTTGCTCCCAAGCAAGTCTTCCCTTAATAGGGTACAAAGACTACCTTCAAAAGGTCTTCCCTTCACAGAGGGGCACTACAGAACAAACCTTCTACGGTTGCACAAAACAGAAATGAAAACTACTGTGCCTGTTCACAAGAACGAGCAAACACAGAGGATTCAAAAAGGATTACAAAAAGACTTTCAGCTTTAACACTTTCTGAATCAAACAAGGGTGGACTGAAGAAAAGATCAAGGATTGCAAATGCCACCCAACAGAAACAAGACTTCTAAGAAATGGAGAGCCTGGAAGTTTTCAGACTGTGGAAGCTCTCTATCTTTGAACTCAGTAGAAGGCTTGAGAAGAATCTTGCTAGCAGAATGCAGATGTGAGTTGAGTGTGTTGCTAACTGGTCTAATTGTCCAAGTATGTGTCTTGTTCAAACTTCAGCTTCTATATATAATTCAGAATTCTTTACGTTTCCGTTTGAAGCTATCCGTTGGAAAACTAGCCGTTGATCCTTTAGATGTGGGTGCTGTTGAGATCCTTGTTATCCAACAGTTCTTCACCTTTTTGGCTTTCCAACAACTTCAGACTATGTTTGAGGCTTCACAGCTTGAAGGACAGATTATATTTAATGTTCTGTGAAACTCCATGCTGGAAACGTGCTTAATAAATGTTCTGCAACAAAGGACAAGACAAAAGAAAAGATACCTTCATACTTTCTGAGGTAGATTAGTCAGAAATATATGTAAAGTATAAAAACCTTGGATAGACATATGTTTAGTGCAATAAAAGGCAGACAGACAGTTGCATCAGAAGGTAAGGTGAGGTTCTGACAGTGGTAGGTGAGCCTCTATCAGATACCCCATGCACCTGATGGCATTAACTGCAAGACAACTGTTGAATAAAGAAGAACTGAACTTCTGACAAAAAGCAAGAGACCAATTTGTATAAATAATTCAGATCTTTTCAAGCATAAATTTTTCTGGTCATTTTGAATATAATATATCCTACTTCTCAGAATACATTAAATGATAGTAACAAGACGAGGCATTGTTCAGTAGGGTAACCAAGTATTATATGTTCTATAAAAGATCTCATAGGGATAACAATCACAGTAAGAAAACATACAATCAAGATTTCATGGATCTAATAATTTTATACCAGAAAATATTAAGTACAGAAGTTATCAAGGAAGTCGGAGTCAGAAAGACATGTACTTCGACTCTATCAGAGTCGGAGTCAAGTACAAGAGACACAAATTGAACTTCGACTCTACAGAAGTCGCAGTGAGACTGATCGTAGAATTCGACTTTTGCAAAGTCAGAGTAAGCAACAATCGTCATACTTCGACTTCTGGAAGAGTCAGAGTGAATACTTCGACTTTCAGGGAGTGGAATACAATATAAAGACTTCGACTTCTCAGAAGTCAGAGTGATTACTTCGACTTCTCTGAAGTGTTCATCAATCGATACCTTACTTCGACTATAGGAGAGTCGGAGTCTAGGCTTTGACTTCCAAAGAGTTGGAGTCTAGGCTTCGACTTCTAAAGAGTTGGAGTCCAGTACAAACATGGTTCAACACTTAGACTTTTCTGGAGTCGGAGTCCACAATCGGAGTTAGTATGGTACATAGTATACTATGTGGACTTCAGAAATTTTAAGATAGTGTTGATACAAAGTATTATTCAAGTTTAGTTCTTTGAGATATTTTCCAGTAGATTTGTTTGTAGAAAGTCTTTAAAAGATTTTGTCATAGCAAAATGACCATGTTAAAATAGTTTAAAGTCTTAAACAATTTTCTCAATGGATAATTGCTCAACATGTGTTCCTCGTTCGAGAAGAAGGCTCAGTGAAACAGCTGGTCTACTATGTTAGTAAGGTCCTACATGACGGTGAGCGGCACTATGCCCTAGCAGAGAAGTTCCTCTAGTGCTCATCACTTTCGCTCAGAAGCTGCGACCTTACTTTCAAGTGCATCCCACAATGGTCCTCACTAACCATCTGTAACATCCTGGGCTTTCCGGTTCCTCCGTTTGTGTGTTTGGATGACTGGCCACTAACGCGTCCGCTCTGGGCGACATGTTAGTGTCATGTCGGAGGTGCCCGACACGACAGTCATCCGTGTTGCGACCACTTTGTGCGTTGCATTCTTATCACGCCCGGTCAACGGGTCGCGACAGCTTTCCACTTTTCGGTTGTCTGCCTCCTGTCAGAGTGGCAGGCATGGCAGAGTGACCTGTTGGGTTGTCGCGGGGTCCCAGAGGGACGCGTTTTGGTCACGGTGTGGGCGGCCATCGCGTTAAGGTTAGTAACGCGATGCCCTGCCCCGTCGCATTATTGGGGCCGAACGCTAAAAGCCTTGGCCGGCGCTCCTTTCCCCTTTCTCTCCTTTTCCTTTCCCTTCTCCTCTCCGAGGGGGAAAGCTTTCCTCTCCGGAGATCTGGGCGTGGAGCTTGGCGGAGCAGCGGCGGCTCGTGGCAGAGCTGGAGTGGCATCATGGAGCGAGGAGGTGGCGGCCGTGGTGTCATGAAGGCCCTTTGGGGTTCGGTTATTCCAAAATCTATAGGGATCTCCTGTGCCCTTTCCAATCCGGGTGGATTGGGAGTCCTCTTAGTGGATTGCATGTTTTACAGCTTTCCTCATGCTCCCCTTCCCTGTGTGTGCTTGGTTGTATTGTGTGTGGCGACCCCAGGATGTAGTATCCCGGCGGTCTGCCTCCCGTCTGATGTCGCGACTGCCGTGCACGTCGTGACATCAGAGGAGGCGTCGCTTTGGTTGGGCACGACCTTATCGTGGCGCGGTTAGCCGTCGCGATAAGAGTCATGTCGCGACCCGATTTCCTGTCGCAATATGGTTCTTGTCGCGATGCGCTTCCCTATCGCAACATGGCGCTTGTCATGGTTGCCCTACCTATCGCGATGGTATCGCGATGGGTTAGGAGGGCACGATAGCACCTGGTTTGCTTCGGGTGTTTCCGTGGTGGCGGTTGGCATGTGCCTCAGGGCAGGGTTGTCCTTAGGACCTTCTGGTAGGGAAGGCGGCAGGTTGCCTCCCTGCGTTCAGTGACCGAAGGTGACACCTTCGTGGCTGTGTCCTAGCGGCGGTGCTAGGAGGCTCGCATCTATCTAATAATCGATTGTTTGTCGGTCAATCGATTATTAGAAGAGCGTTGGTTTTTGTTCTGTTTGGTGGTGTTTCGGTTTCTTGGGCCATTCCGTGTGTGCCGGCTTTGGCCGACGGCCCTTCTGAGGGATTTCGGAGGGGGTGTAGTGTGTGCCTGTGCTGCTGGACTTGTCTTGGTTACAAGCCAGCTGTGCCAGTTTCTGTGGTGGTTGCCCCGCCAGTTCTCTTTTCGCCAGGTGCTAGGAACTTGAGGGCTTGTCCGTGAGACAGGTTGTTACCATTTCCTAGGACCCCCATCCTCAGGAGCCTGTTGAGGGAGTTCTCCGGGCTACGAGCATGCTCGAGTTGACAGCCTAGTGTGGCAGACTTCAGAGCTGAGGGGAAAACAGTGGTGGGCAGCAGTGTAGAGTCGCTTGTAGAGCTCCCTTAGCTGGTCTGTGTCTCCAAGGTGGTTGAGGTGTTCTTCCAGTGTAGACCAGTTAGTCCTTCTCACTGCCTCACTCTGTGTTGGTTCTGGAGCCATGTAGGGGGTAGGCGTGGGGCCGCAGCTCGGCCGGGCTGCGGTGGTTAGTTGTGTTGTTCTCTGCTATGGCTCACTAACCTCACTCTACCTAGGGAGGTTGTAGGCAGGAGTCAGCAGCTGGTGAGTTGGAGGTGTGGACGGTGTGTCCCCCTCTTAGCTGCCTGTGGCGGTGGCTTGGTTGTTCTTGCTGTGACGGAGTTTCTCACGTTGTTTCTAAGTGAGTCTCATTGCTCTAGCTTGCACGGTGGTTTTAGCCTAGCCATGTCTAGTGTCGTGGGCTTGGTTGGTTTGGCCTCGTGGGCCGTGCTAGCGGTTTCAGCATTACGTGACCTCTCGAGGTGCCTTATGCATACACCCGACCGCTGGTTTTGTTGACCGTTCCTTGGTGGTGCGTCCGTGGTGGCACCGGAGGGTGTAGTTCCTTGACCTTGTGGAGTGTTAGAGGTCTAGTGTGGTTATGCTTGTGGGCCCTCAACCTTGTGGAGGTTTGGGGTGGCCGTGCCTATGGTGAGACGTTCCTTCTCACATGGTTGCTCGGTGGCTCTCGTGGTGCCACCTGGTTGTTCTTTCCCGACCTCGTGGAGGTCTGGGATGTTGGGTGCTTGTGTCGTGAGACTCTGGTCTCACGTGGTTTCTCCGGTGTTCCGTGAGTTTCTCTATCTCGGCGGGTGCGTGTCGAGGTGTTGCTTCCGCATTGTGTTTGACTCCGCTGGTTCTGCGGGAGTCGTGTTTGGTCCGACCCTGGTTTTGGGTCATGGCGTACTTTGTTTCCGCTGCTTTGTAGTACTCAGCAGTAGGTGTTTCCCACTTTACTACTTTCTAGAGTAGTTGCTTCCACTTTTGTTGGAGTTCCTCTTGCTCTGGCTGGTAAGGACTGGTTATCCTACCGAGCCTTGTTTGCGAGGCTCACCCCCCTACTCTCTTCAGGTAGGGACTCGCTGTCGCAGGAGTTCATTGTCGGACAGTCGTGGTGGCGGTTCGTACGCCTTGCGTTGCCAGCAGTGTGAGTTGTGAGCATGAGCGCTCTTGTTCAGTGTGAGTTGAGAGTGGCCTTTTTGCAAGTCCTCGGGGTATGCCCCTTAAGGACTGCACCTTTCTTTCTGTACCTCTACTTTTATTTGAGACATGTTGTACATAATTTCTTTATTAATGTACAAACTTTCTGGTTATAGTTATTTGACTTCATTGCTTATCTCACTGGACTAAATTCTAACCCTTCCGAGTCTTCAGATCCGTGGGTGGTGGCGCGACCTTCGGGGTCCCTGGAGGGGACCGGGAGGTCGGGTCGTTACACCATCTGTTGAAGATCATCCTTTAGTGCCCCTAAGCTTGAGGAGGCTAATCAAATGGCCATAGTTCTTAGATAGTTCGACATCAACGTTACGCCTCAGAATGCAATCAAAGGTCAGACTTTTCGCAGATTTTGTGGGCGAATGCACCCTACCTCCTGACCCGGAGGACTCCTTATCACACGACCTAACCTGGAAACTCTACATCGATGGCTCTTCGTATGTCACTAGAAGTAGAGCTAGCTTGATCCACACCTCTCCCATAGGGTTTGAATGTAACGTCGCGCGTTTTTTGGATCTTTGTGGATTCTCGGTTTAGCGTATGGGGTGGTCATACTTTGACCAGTGCGACTTGTGTTGTGTGTTTCTTATTGGATCCTTACCGGAGTTGGTTATGGATCTATGTTGGTGTTCAGTGTGCTGGACATCAACAATGGGTTGGCGTCCAGGTGTGATGTCTTCTGTGTGTTGGCGGCAATGGTGTTGCCGTTAACAGTTCTTGGCATCCATCGATGTAGACGTCGACTATTGAACTTGGCGACGAGCGTTGTGGACGCCTAGTTGGGGCGGTTTGGTTAGCGGCGCAGAGGTTGACGTTAACCTGAGGTACCTGTGTTTTTAGGGGTAACCCGAGCCTTCTTCTTCCCCATTTTCTCCTCTCCTCTTTCCCCACCTTCACCCTTGTGCCTCTTCACTACTTCTGGCGGTCGACGGGAGCACGTGGGAAGGCCGTGAAGCGCGTAGCAGCGGCAAATCAGGCGGGGAATGATGGATTGGAGGGCGGTATTCGCGGGAAGCTCTTGGGGGGGGGTTCGATGTAATTTGAGGTTCTATCATGGTTTATATGCGTTTCTGAGGTAGGGACTGGACCCTCTGATCTCTCCTGGTTGATTTGCCATGCTTTGTTGCATAGATCGTATGTTAATTGAGTTTTGGGAAGGATTCTCCATGCCGGGGAAATTGGGTGGTTTGATCGATCCAAGTGTTGGATCTTGTTTCTTTAGTTTAATTATAGTATTTAGATGTAAGGGGAAGTGTTTCCCCTTGTTTTCTTATTGTTTATAGGGCTAAGTTGCCTGTATGATTGGCTTTGGGCCGGTCTGTGTGTTTTGTATACCAGGGAGCTGAAGATCTTAGCGTCAACATCGATTGACGTCGGGTTCTTCAGTTGGAGATTAACTGCCAGATGTCTAGCCGTTAATATCGAGTTTACTTAGTATTAACGTCAGGGGATGCTCCCGTTTATAACCAGTGGACGGCAATCGATGCTGCCGCCAACCTGTGTAGGTATTAGCGCAGTGTGTTTCATGAGGTTTTTCTTGTTGTACATGTTACGTGGTGTGTGTGCATGGCAATGACAGATGCGAGCCAGTACACTAGTTACGCTCATAGAGCATGTTGCTCACGAGATGGGCATGCTTTACGTGATTGATGTGTAATATATATGTGTGCATGTTGTCCATGAGTTGGATATATTGTTACATGGATGATGAATAGTATACCAGTCATGGTGTATTATACACGTGGGGTCTACGTGGTTTAGATGTCGTGCATGTAGTTTGTATGTGCATGGCATATCGTATATCATTGTGTTTATTATGTCTTAATTATTATGATTAATCCGTGTGTTGTGGTGATGAGGTTCACGTTGAAACCTAGCCTTGATCCTTTAGGATCTCTTGCAAACATCCTAAATGGATAAGTAATAAAGTATAATTGTGTATTGTGCCTAGTATGGCAGTAAAGGTCACTATGTGACCAATGTCAGATCGTGGCATTATTTTTAATATGGTTCATATATGTATTTTGTGTAGGCTAGCTTGCAGGTCACGAGTGACCAGGACAAGCTATTCCTCACACGTATATCGTGATTTGTAATAAATGTGTAAGTAATGTGGTTTGTGTATTGCCGAGTGTGGTGGTCCGGCGCCTATTCCGAAATGCCTCTCTAGTCGGGTACCCCAGGTTCTTTGTGAGCTAGGCACGTGTGTTTGTTGTGCTCGGGGTTTGTCCCGGTACTTGTGTTGTACTGTTGAGGTCTGTGTCGTCTTCCTGGACACCCTCACTCCTGTGTTTGAGTTGTACGTCCAGCTAGGGAAGGACGACAGTAGGGCAGCGGCTTGTGTTGGTGGGTGTGCAGTCGCTTGTAGCGCGCTTGTAGTTGGGGGTACGGACACCAGTAGTCGACACTGGTCCCCAGCTAGTCCTATTTTCAGTGCCTCACTTTAGGATGCTCCGGCCAGAGACCTAGCGGTGCCAGGCATGGACCTGCAGCTATGTGTCTGCAGATGTGGTGTTGGTTGGTCTCCACAGTTGTTTGACTTGTTCTCGTGGAGCGGCAGTTGGACCTTTCGTCCGTGACTGCGAGGCTGAGAGGTTGTTCTTGTGTTGTGTTGTCCGGGTTGGATATTGGCCTGATCAGCCTGTAGTCCATTCCCGTGTGGTGGAGTCGTTCCTTTCCGACTCGTGCTTTGCCACTGGCTGTGGTTCGTAAGTTTGTGACTCGTAGTCGAGGTTTGACTCATTCGAAGTGTGCCCTGGTGTTGGCACAGTTGCGACTGCGATTGTGGTTTGTGTGTGCCCGAGTGGTGGCACAGTTTCAGCTATAGATGGTAAGTATTACTCACCACAAATGTGTTTTAGCTCGTTATAGTGTGCCCTGTTACGGCATTGGTTTACTTGTGGTTTCTGTGCTGGTACCTTGTGGTGATAGGTACCTGTACCCCGTGTGGGTAATGGTTTGTGGTGGTACGTCATATACCCGTCTTTCTGGTATTGACGTGGAACTGTGTTTTGTGGAGGTCGTGTGTTGTGACCTTCCACTCAATGTGCTTCACCCTCCCTCGGGTAAGCTACCGTGTATGGTTTTCATGTGTAATGATTGGCCTGCTGTAGCCGATCATGTTTCTTGGTGTATGTGGTTTCCGACATATTGTGATTTGAGGTATAAAGGACCAGCTTTTGGTTAACAGTCCTATTACCCTCTTACTTGAGACGCGTCTGTGAAGCTTGTAGCTTAGGCAGTAGTTTGCCTATGAGGCTTGTAGCTTAGGCGACCAGTCGTTGGAATAATGTGCCTGTGAGGCTTGCGGCCTAGGCATTTCAGTTGTTGAGCGGACTAGCCTTTGGTTCCTCTTTCTTTATAAGGAATATGTATTTGTTTATTAATTACTATTTAAAGTGTTATTTAAATATAAATGTTGTGAGCATGAAATGGTTTGGCTATTGGTGCTGCCAGTGAGACCCATTGGGGTTGAGGTGTCCGTGGTTACGTTGTTGTTTGGGTAGCCCCTACTGAGCCAGTGACTTGTTGAGGCTCACTCCCCTACAATTTTTTTCAGGGCTTGCCGAGTGTTTGGCTTGCAGCGGCGTTTTGTCAGACTTGTACCACCAGCAGTTGTGTAGTAGTTAGTGTTGTGGGAGCTTGTGCTCCCTCGGGGAATGCCCCAGGTAGTTGTACTTTTTAATTGGACATGTATTAATGTAATGGGACAGTTGTAAATTGTTATATGCAGGTATGAGCACATGTACTTTCTTGTGTCTTATACTGTTGTGGTTTGTCTTTTATATTCTTACTGGACACTTGTGTGAGCTATCCCTTGAGAGATTTTGGTCCGTTCGCGGGAGGCGGATCTGGATATGGAGCCTTAATAGGCATAAATATCCAGGGCCGTCACAGTTGGTATCAGGGCAATGTCCAGTTGGAATATGAAAAGACATTGAAGTTATAATGTCCCAATACATGGATTAATGTCCACTGCTGGTAGTAAGTCTGTGGTTTTGTGTTCTTTAATATATATTTATATGAGTTTTTATTCTGAAAATGTGTTTTTGAGTAGAGAATTTGGCAGCCGTTAGCAGCTGTTGAAAGTTGATGTGATTAGAGGTGGTATAATCTGTGTGATTATACCAGTGTGTTAGTTTGTGATAGAATGATTTGGTTGTTAAAGATTCGCAGTTAAAGGAATTGAGGAAATTAATAAGTTTGAATATGGAATTCAGTAAGAATACAGAGTTAGCAGAGATAGGTATATGGTAACGAGGTGATGAGGAACAGCTCATGTAACCACCCCGGCCCCCTTGGGCCCTTGGCCCCGTCCTCTGGGTCGCGGCAGGGCGACTGTCGCGACGTGGTTCCGACCACGTCGGTGTCTGGTTCTGTTTGGGATTGCGACATGGGGTATGTCGCCTTCTTGAAGGCGACATGGCCTATGTCGCCTTCCCACCGCGTCGCCCCAGACGCAGTCTGACAGACGTGACAGGCGTCCTTTGTGTCAGTACGGCTCTGGCGGTGTCGGGTGAACGCGACAAGATGGCTGTCGCCTTCACTTTTTCGAATTCCGAGATTTGACCGTTGTCAGTGGAATTGCGACAGGGGGTATGTCGCCTTCTTGAAGGCGACACACCCACTGTCGCCTTCTCGTTCCTGTGGCGACAGGGCGGTATGTCGCCTTCACAGGATCCGGGCTTAAAGCCCGGGCGCCCGAGCCCTTCCCCCTCTCTCTCGCGCCTCTCCTTTCCCCCTCTCTTTCTCTCGCCCTCTCGGAGCTTCCGGCGGTTTTGGGGTGCCTCCCCCGTGTTGAGGCGGCCGTGCTGAGGAGGTTGTCGCCCCGTTCGTGCAGGGGTCGCGTTCGTGCCGTGCGGTGCGAGGAGGAGGCGTTTCAACCTACGAGAAGGCCCCAACGGGTGCGTTCTTCGCGTGGAGGTAGGGACGCCCGATCTTCTCGCCCTAAGCATGCTCCCCTTCCCTTTCGTGACGTAGTTTTTCTTGTGGTTTGGGGTTGGGAGTGTGAGAACTCCATGCTCGTGTGAGTGAGGTTTCCTCCGAGCGTAGAATCCATGTTCTTGGGGTATTCGAGGGTGGTTTGTATGTTTAATGGCTTTCTAGCATGATAAGCATGCTCCCCTCCCCTGTGTGTAGTGTTTTCCCCGTTTCGGGGAGGTTCCCGGAAGAAGAATGCCCGGAACCCCCGACTAGCTTGAAGGCGACACACCCTGTGTCGCCACCTGTCTGGTAAGGCGACGCATCCTGTGTCGCCTTCTGACTGGTAAAGCGACAGGGCATATGTCGCCTTCTTGAAGGCGACAGGGCCTTTGTCGCCTTCTCAGTCCAGAGGCAGGTTGTGCTTCCGCCGCTTCCATTTTCGCTTTACTGTACCCGTGGCACCTGTGCTAGTTCCCTAGTACGGTCTCACACTAGTCGTTCGCCCGGTGCGCGGCACTTGAGGGCTTGTCCCGTGCGAGAGGTTGTTACCGTTACCTGGGACCCCCGTCCTCGGGAGCCTGTTGAGGGAGTACTCCGGGCTACGAGTGTGCTCGAGTTGGCAGCCACCTGGGCGGACTCTGGAGCTGAGGGGAAAACGGTGGTTAGAACAGTGGCGTGTGAGTCGCTTGCAGAGCTCTCGTGGTTGGTCTGGGACGCCGAGGACAGTTTGGAGTTCTACCCGACGCAGGCCAGCCAGTCCTTCTTCTCACTGCCTCGCTCCTCACGGCCCCGGAACCGTTTGGAGAGGTCAGGCGTGGGACCGTAGTCCGGCCAAACTACGGCGGTACTGTTGTGTTGCTTGTGTCCTACCTCGCTCTGACGAGATGCGAGGGCCAGGACCTAGGTCGAGGATAAGACGTCGGTGGACGCGCCTGACCGTTTGACTAGTGGTGGTGCTTTCCGTAGCTAGTGTTCTCTGTCCAGGCGGAGTCCCCTCCGTTTGTGTTTACTAGCCGTGTGGTGGTCACGACGAGCAGTCGTACGGAGTTTCCGACCGAGAGTACTTTCCGTACCGTGCTAGCTTTAGCTTCGTTTCCGCACTTCCGTTGTAGGTAGAAAGATATAAACTGCTGTCTTTCCCTTATTAATAGTTATATATGTTCCTCTGCCTGTTTAGAGCCAGTAGGAGATTGGTAGTCCCTACTGAGCTTCTGTTGTGAAGCTCATCCCTCCATTTTCCAGGTGAGTCTTCTCAGCAGCGGCAGGGCGCGCGTCGGGCGGAGGAGACGGGACGGTAGTCGAGGTCCCCGTAGCTAGCAGTGGTTCCCCCTCTCAGTGTACGTCACCCTCGGGGTATGCCCCTAAGGGACTTGTCTCTCCCCTTTCCTTACTTGTACTAGTGTGCGTGCGTTGGGACTGTACTTAGAGCAGTACGTAGCGGTCTCGCTTTACTTTCCTGTTTCCGCTTGTACGCTTCTAGCTTAGCAGTTGACGTTTACTTCCGTTACATATCCTGTCAGACGCGTGTTATAGCCCTTCCGGGTCCCCCGGATCCGTGGGCGGCGATCGCGAAAATCGGGTCCTCGGCGTGGGCCGAGGGTCGGGTTCTCGGGTCGTTACAGCTCAGGGTGTGTCAGAAAATGATTAGATGTGCAAAGTATAGTTGAGAACCTCAGCAAAGGTATTGTGGCATTAGAGATCTGAGTCAGATGATATCAAGAATCAGTATGGATGAGAATGTGATTAGTGTTATGAAGAGTTTGGCGTGATTAAGTAAAGCAGATCAGCTTTAAAAGAGGTATTGGTACATAGAAGAATAGTGATGATTAAGTGTACCTGAGATCGGAAATTTAAAAAAAAGTGTTGTTATGAATAGTGATGGTAATATGAAGTTTGATATGAGGATTTGTACGAATATGTATAGAAAGGATCAGTTGAATAAAGAAAGAGAGAAAAGAAGAATCAGTGTGCAAAGAGATTTTCTAAGAATTGCATAAGAGAAATATTTAGTTGATGAATGACAGGTTATGAGGAATTCTTCAGAGAGAGTTAGTAAAGATGGCTGTGCTAAAGATAAGAGCAGTAAAAGTTAGTAACTATGAGCAGTTTGAGGAAAATCAAAATTAAAGTTAAGTATGTTAGAATGAGTTCAAGGCAAATGAAATAGAATGGAAAGAAGTGCATTAATGGAGAAGTAGTTAATAAATATTGAGTTGAGAAAACAGCAAGGCAGATTGTAATATTTATGTTATTTGAGAAAAGAGCATTTAATGGAATGAGGGAAGCAGGCAGAGCAAGTTGTTATATTTAAAGAAATTGGTATTTAAATTTGAGTTTTTGTTGTATTTTAAAGAAGGATAATTAAATACCAGAAGGATTTATAGTATGAACAGTACAGTAAGATTAGCCAGGCAGCAGAATGAATAAGAGAAGTATTTTGCGTAAAAGATGTTTTGATTAGAATGATTGACAGTTTAGATAAAGAAGAAATATGGACTAGAGAAAGGAAGAATTTAGCAAATGATGAAGTGAATAAAATTAGAAGAGTCAGAAAATGTCAGTTAGAATTTGCATATCAGTGCAAAGAAATGATTTAATTGAACAGAAGTGAACTGTTATTAAGATATTTCAGGGTTTAATGCTGGAGCAGATTAATTAAGTAATATTTGGAATGTTTATGCCACAGAATTATGAGATTAGCCAGAGAATGTCAGTAAAGCAAGAAAGGTATATGAAGAGTAAAGCATGTTAATAGCAGTTTGGCAAGTCAGAAATTGCAGTAATTTCTTCAACATGAATTAATTGAATAAGATTATTTGAGAAGCAGTTAAAGTTAGAAATGAATTCAGTTAAAGCCAGATGGAAATAATTGAAAATAATAATGAGAACAGAAATTGTGGAATATTTTGCAAGTGTTCAGTGTGATCAGAGTAGCGCAGCGGAAGCGGAAACAAGAAAGATTTAATATCCACAGATTGTTCAAGGTTTACTGGGATAAGAAGAAAGTGTAAAGTTTTGCACAGTGGAATAAAGGAGCAGAGTTTATTATGGTTTTTAATCAGATATGACTTAAAATGGTATGAGCAGAATAATATGAAAAGAGCAGAAAATTCAAAGATGGTGATTGGTTTTCTTTAAAGAGGTGACAGTTGCGAATGTAAATGCAGATGAGGCAGAATAACAGCAAGCAATGATAAATAAAAAAGAAAAGAAATGGCGGCATGAAAGAATATTATAGTATAAGATATTCGAGAAAGGTGAAGTGGTCCCGAAAGAAATGTTGCAAACACAGCTGGAAAAATGTGAAAGTAGGTTCAGTCCAAAGAGATAAAGCGCCATTGGCAAGGTAGAATCATCTACAATTGAAAAGTAAGGAAAGGCAATGGAATCGACAGAACAGAGTAATTGTGAAATGAATTGAAAGAAAAGAAAAGATCAAAGCAAGAATGGAAATGGATAGATGAATTGAAAGGCTGATGCAGAGAAAGAGTATCCTTCTTGTTCTGTATATGGTTTCATTTCTTTTTAGGTGATAATCTGATTTGTTGTGATTTGTTTTATATGTCGAGGATGACATTTCTTTTTAGGTGACAGTAATGTAACGTCGCGCATTTTTCGGATCTTTGTGGATTCTTGGTTTAGCGTATAGGGTGGTCATACCTTGACCAGTGCGACTTGTGTTGTGTGTTTCTTATTGGATCCTTACTGGAGTTGGTTATGGATCTGTGTTGGTGTTCAGTGTGCTGGACATCAACAGTGGGTTGGCGTCCAGGTGTGTGACGTCTTCTGTGTGTTGGCGGCAATGGTGTTGCCGTTAACAGTTCTTGGCGTCCATCGATGTAGACGTCGACTGTTGAACTTGGCGGCGAGCGTTGTGGATGCCTAGTAGGGGCGGTTGGGTTAGCGGCGCAGAGGTTGACGTTAACCTGAGGCGCCTGTATTTTTAGGGGTAACCCGAGCCTTCTTCTTTCCCCATTTTCTCCTCTCCTCTTTCCCCACCTTCACCTTGTGCCTCTTCACTACTTCTGGCGGTCGACGGGAGCACGTGGGAAGGCCGTGATGCGCGTAGCAGTGGCAGATCAGGCGGGGAATGATGGATTGGAGGGCGGTATTCGCGGGAAGCTCCTGGGGGGGGGGGGGGGGGGGTTTCAATGTAATTTGAGGTTCTATCAGGGTTTATATGTGTTTCTGAGGTAGGGACTGGACCCTCTGATCTCTCCTTGTTGATTTGCCATTCTTTGTTGCATAGATCGTATGTTAATTGAGTTTTTGGGAATGGATTCTCTATGCCAGGGAAATTGGGTGGTTTGATCGATCCAAGCGTTGGATCTTGTTTCTTTAGTTTAATTAAAGTATTCAGATGTAAGGGGAAGTGTTTCCCTTGTTTTCTTATTATTTATAGGGCTAAGTTGCCCGTATGATTGGCCTTGGGCCGGTCTGTGTGTTTTGTATACCTGGGAGTTGAAGATCTTAGCGTCAACATCGATTGACATCGAGTTCTTCAGTTGGAGATTAACGGCCAGATGTCTAGCCGTTAATATCGAGTTTACTTAGTATTAACGTCAGGGGATGCTGCCGTTTATAACCAGTGGACGGCAATCGATGCTGCCGCCAACTTGTGTAGGTATTAGCGCAGTGTGTTTCATGAGGTTTTTCTTGTTGTACATGTTACGTGGTTGTGTGTGCATGGCAATGACAGATGAGAGCTAGTACACTTGTTACGCTCATAGAGAGTGTTGCTCACGAGATGGACATGCTTTACGTGATTGATGTGTAATATATATGTGTGTATGTTGTCCATGAGTTGGATATATTGTTTACATGGATGATGTGTAGTATACCAGTCATGGTGTATTATACATGTGGGGTCTACGTGGTTTAGATGTTGTGCATGTAGTTTGTATGTGCATGGCATATCGTATATCATTGTGTTTATTATGTCTTAATTATTATGATTAATCTGTGGTGTTGTGGCGATGTGGTTCACGTTGGAACCTAGCCTTGATCCTTTAGGATCTCTTGCAAACATCCTAAATGGATAAGTAATAAAGTATAATTATGTATTGTGCCTAGTATGGCAGTAAAGGTCACTATGTGACCAATGTCAGGTCGTGGCATTATTTTTAATATGGTTCATATATGTATTTGTGTAGGCTAGTGACCAGGACAAGCTATTCCTCACACGTATATCGTGATTTGTAATAAATGTGTAAGTAATGTGGTTTGTGTATTGCCGAGTGTGGTGGTCCGGCGCCTATTCCGAAATGCCTCTCTAGTCGGGTACCCCAGGTTCTTTGTGAGCTAGGCACGTGTGTTTGTTGTGCTCGGGGTTTGTCCCGGTACTTGTGTTGTACTGTTGAGGTCTGTGTCGTCTTCCTGGACACCCTCACTCCTGTGTTTAAGTTGTACGTTCAGCTGAGGGAAAGACGACAGTAGGGCAGCGGCTTGTGTTGGTGGGTGTGCAGTCGCTTGTAGCGCGCTCGTAGTTGGGGGTACGGACACCAGTAGTCGACACTGGTCCCCACCTAGTCTTGTTTTCCAGTGCCTCACTTTAGGGTGCTCTGGCCAGAGACCCTAGAGGTGCCAGGCATGGACCTGCAGCTGTGTGTCTGCAGGTGTGGTGTTGGTTGGTCTCCGCAGTTGTTTGACTTGTTCTCGTGGAGCGGCAGTTGGACCTTTCGTCCGTGACTGCGAGGCTGAGAGGTTGATCTTGTGTTGTGTTGTCCGGGTTGGATACTGGCCTGATCAGCCTGTAGTCTGTTCCCGTGTGGTGGCGTCGTTCCTTTCCGACTCATGCTTTGCCACTGGCTGTGGTTCGTAAGTTTGTGACTCATAGTCGAGGTTTGACTCATTCGAAGTGTGCCCTGGTGTTGGCACAGTTGTGACTGCGATTGTGACTTGTGGTGTGCCCGAGTGGTGGCACAGTTTCAGCTATAGATGGTGAGTATTGACTCACCACAAATGTGGTTTAGCTCGCTATAGTGTGCCCTGTTACGGCATTGGTTTACTTGTGGTTTCTGTGCTGGTACCTTGTGGTGATAGGTACCTGTACCCCGTGTGGGTAATGGTTTGTGGTGGTAAGTCATATACCAGTCTTTCTGGTATTGACGTGGAACTGTGTTTCGTGGAGGTCGTGTGGTGTGACCTTCCACTCAATGTGCTTCAGCCTCCCTCGGGTAAGCTACCGTGTATGGTTTTCATGTGTAATGGATTGGCCTGCTGTAGCCGATCATGTTACTTGGTGTATGTGGTTTCCGACATATTGTTGTTTGAGTTATAAAGGACCAGCTATTGGTTAACAGTCCTATTACCCTCGTACTTGAGACGTGCCTGTGAAGCTTGTAGCTTAGGTAGTAGTTTGCCTATGAGGCTTGTAGCTTAGGCGACCAGTCATTGGAATAATGTGCCTGTGAGTCTTGCGGCCTAGGCATTTCAGTTGTTGAGCGGACTAGCCTGTAGTTCCTCTTTCTTTATAAGGAATATGCATTTGTTTATTAATTACTGTTTAAAGTGTTATTTAAATATAAATGTTGTGAGCATGAAATGGTTTGGCTATTGGTGCTGCCAGTGAGACCCATTGGGGTTGAGGTGTCCGTGGTTATGTTGTTGTTTTGGGTAGCCCCTACTGAGCCTGTGACTTGTTGAGGCTCACTTCCCTATAGTTTTTTTCAGGGCTTGCCGAATGTTTGGCTTGCAGCGGCATTGTGTCAGACTTGTACCACCAGCAGTTGTGTAGTAGTTACTGTTGTGTGAGCTTGTGCTCCCTCGGGGTATGCCCCAGGTAGTTGTACTTTTTAATTGGACATGTATTAATGTAATGGGACAGTTGTAAATTGTTATATGCAGGTATGAGCACATATACTTTCTTGTGTCTTATACTGTTGTGGTTTGTCTTTTATATTCTTACTGGACACTTGTATGAGCTATCCCTTGCGAGACTTCGGTCCGTTCGCGGGAGGTGGATCTGGATATGGAGCCTTAATGGGCATAAATATCCAGGGCCGTCACAGTTCGAGTTTCAATACGCCCTTCATTTTTGTTTCCCTGCTTCCAACAGTGTCGCCAAGTATGAAGCCCTGTTGTACAGACTTAGGATGGCAAAGCACCTCAGTGTTATTAAGCATCAAGTTTTTAGCAAATTGCAACTCATCGCTAGTCAAGTTAGCAACCACTTTGAAGCACAGGAGCCTCACGTGATTCAATACTTACAAGAAGTAAAGCATCAAGCGAAAAGATTCCTCTTCTTTGAAGTGGTCCACATTCTTTTGGAGCAGAACACCCAGGTAGATGAGCTCTCTCATCTAGCTTTAGCCGAAGAACTTGTTGAGTTATGATTGTGTGAACATCCATAACCATTGTTTTTTGTGTTTTGATGATGACATAACTCCTATGGAAATGCCATGATTGATGAACACAAGTACATTATTCAAATGTCAAGTCACTACACTGATGTGTCAACACATGCAAGTCACATGTCGACACACAATTGGACATTGCACTGATGTGTCGACACATGCAACTCACATGTCGACACACAACTCTAGACTTTAAGTCATGTCCCTTATCAATTTAAGCATATCCTTCTTTGATTCATGAAATAGTGATGATGATATCCAAGTTCAAGTGTTTTGCTTGTAGGAGAACATATGATACAAGGGAGTGCACAAAATATCAAGTTCAATATGAAATACAAGAGATCAAAGAAGTGCTACAGTAGTTGTCGACAACCACAAACTTGTCTATCGACAACTTAAGGCAACCATCAGAAAATACCTTTTGGATGGGCGGATTCAAGTAGTAGCTGTCGATAACCAGTGAAAGCCTTCAGCACTCAGCTTCTGGAAAACCAAAGTAAGTAGTAGTTGTCGACAACCAGGATGCGTCTGTCGACAACCCATCTAAGCATTCAAGAATTCAGTTCTAGATAGAGATTTTGCAGCAGTGGCTGTCGACAACCGCAGTTTCAACGCCAACATGTGAGCAGCATGTGCTCTTAATTAGGGCGTCCTTTCCTCATACACACGAATTCCCACGTATGTTGGCCCACGGATGGCAGCAAGGATATACCAAGAGGGGGGTGAATAGGTTATCTAAAAATACAAATAAAAATCACCACATGAAAACTTTGGTTAGTGATTGTAGTTGTGTGCAGTAGATAGAGTAGCAGTGTAGAAGCAATTCAAATAATTAATCACACAAATGAACACAGAAATTTGTCCTGGTTCAGCTCTTCCAAATGAAAGTCCTACATTCAGTCCCCAAGCAAATCTTGGGATTTCACTAACCAGGGTACAATCCCCCAAGGATATACAAACCCCCAGCTCCCCGTTGGTCTTCTTCCTTTCCGAGTAGGAAGGAAACTCACTTTTGTTACAGGTCAAGAAGCAACCCTTCTAGAGCAAACCCCAGTGCGATTCTGCTAGACATAAACCCCCAGCTAGGTTCTGCTAACACCAACCCCAGCTAGGTTCTTCCCTTAACATAAGGGGAACACTGTGTACAGTCCCACAGCCAGACAGAATCTACCAGCACCCATCTATCCTTCTCTTCACACAGAAAGAGGAACACTATATACAGACCTACAGTTGGACACAAGTCTTTCTTAGAAAAGAAAGAACAGACTGAGTATACAAGACGAACACTAAGGAACTCAAACTCTTAGCTCACAGACTCTCCCCCAGATTTACGATGATGCACAGAGAGAGTAAAGAGAGAAAAGGAGCTTGAATACTTCAAATGATTGCTTGCACACACACTTCTTCTTGGGCTCGAGCTCTTTCTCGCTTGCTTTGAGTGTGTATGGCGTTGAGGCTTCTCACTGGATGTACACTCTTTGAATGATTTTTCAGGTTTGCTGTAAGGCCCTCGAATTTTGCCCTCTTATATAAATATATATAAGTGTTTGATTTTGTGAGAAATTATGCTTGAGTGTATAGATATAAATATACATATATACTATTGGATGTATTGTTGTAAATATGTGTATATATATATATATATATATATATATATATATATTATTGTGCATGTTATTTATTTACATTACATAAATAGTATTATTTAATGTGTACATTGTATATTTCATGTACATGCATTGTGTAAATATAATTTTATGTAGTTTTTAAGTTCTGGCAAAGCGACCAGTGGGCGTCCACATGAGTGGACGTTAACCCCAAGTCAGCGGCCACATCGATGGACGCCACCTCCATATTGGTGGCCAATGATGTTGACGTTAGTCTCCCAGATCTGTTGCATTTCAGATCCGAAAATGCCTCCAGAAATGTCGCCTTTTGTTTTGGTAACCGACCCCCAACGGTCAGGAAACCTTACCTAAGCGCATCTCCGACCCTTACCCTATAAAAATACCATCTCTGACCAGATCTGACCCTTTTTGCTTTCTGGAGAAAAACCCTAGTTGGCTTGTGCAAAACCCAATCTTTGGAGGCCTTGATCTTGCATGGTGGTGTGTCTTCCGGCGAGGTGCTATGTTTAGGAGACTCTCTGAACATCAAGGATTGCTTCCCTGAGTCCGGTGTACTTCAAGAGTCTTCACAGAAGCCAGATCGAGGGAGATTAGAGGACTCTTTGGCTCAGGCCGAGGAGGGCTTCTTCGACCCAATCCTCCATTTGCAGATTTTTCTGAAGGAAAGTAAACCCTCCACACTATTCATACATATGTCTAGTAGGTCCTAGGCTATTTTTCATAATTTTATTCGAGTCCTGGAACCCCCCTTCATTCGACTTTTGAGTTCAGTCTATGCTTTACATAGATAGGAACTTAACGGCAACCTTTGTTGCCATTAGGATCCAAGGTTAGCAGCCACCTATGTTGTCGTCAACCAGGTAAGCGGCCACCCCCTTGCCACTGAGTTCTTCAAGCGAGTGTTGTTTGCCCATTTATAATTTATTTTTCAGATTTCTGTGCATGAGGATATACTATAAATTTTATAAGCTATGTAATACTTCGAGTGGATGATGTTGTGAAATTTTTGTTGGATATTTTATTTATTAAAATTCCTGAAATGTATGTCAGACAGGTTTTCTAACCTTGAAAGTTACTGATTGTGTAATCCATGTAGAATTTGGTTGATAGAGAATTTATGTACAATGTTTATAGATATCAATTCATGCCATGAGAGTTTGGAAATTTTCTGATATCTGTGCAAATAGTTATATTTTCTAAACTAAAAATTAGTGAGTATGCATTAGTGGTTTTAAATCTCTAATAAATTGTATGATGTAAAATAAATTCTCAAAAATTACATGTAATATCATGACTATTGGTCACAAATTTTAGAATAGATAAATAGGTATATGGCACTGTGTATCATGTTAAACTGATGACTTCACAAATTAGGCAGAATGCATGTTTTAATTATCATAAATTGTGTATGACTCCGAAAAATGTGAAATTTGGTATGCATAATGCGTTACCTGTAAACAGTATGTGGTTAAATCTTCATGAGAATTGGACAACAGTAGGTACTAATTTGATCATTATATGTTAAAATACCTAGTTAAAGCATGTTTATAGTAATTAGAATAAATTAGATAATTACAGTATGATTTATGATTAAATTGTAACTATTTAACTCTGTAAACAGTAGTACTATGTTAGGTAACCTGAACCATGTACATGTATGTGAACATGGAGTTAATGTGTTAAACGGTATGCAAATAGTGTGTGTTTAAAAATGGAAAATGTGTAAATGTGCCATGGGTGACACTGCTACCTTAGAGGGCTGAGGAACTGTACCGTAGTAAAGTCCCTACGGGAAGGTTCATATGTGTGTGATGTCCCATGGGCATTGAGATTAAAATCCTAGAGGTGGACAAGTACCACTGGTTAGGGTGGAGGGTGCTTCTCCCGGTTCTGCGCAGTAACTAAGGTATATCACTACATTGCCTAGGTGATGGATATGTGTGTGAATGAGTTAAGTGTGTGTTCTTCTAAGAGGTGGTTTGGACTATGTGTCACGACATGTAATGAAAATAATGCGATTTTGTATATATGTGAAATGTGCATGTGTAAAGTGTGTAAATGAGCATTTGAAAATGTGAACTAATGAGATATTATGTGAAATTGTGAACCCATTTATAAATGTGTAATATCCATGGCATGAATGGAACAAGTGTTGACTTAAGATAGCATATTAAAGAATGTGTAGAAAGTATGTGATTGGTATACTTTATTGTAAAAGAGACATAAGGATGTACCATGTATGATAAAATTGTAGAAGTAACATGTTTAGGCCTTCTTTTAAAGGTTATCCAATCCATGTTATACGCATTAGTTATTTTGCTTAGAAGGTAAAATGTCCATGTGATGCATGTATGCTTAATGTGAATGGAATTACTTGCTGAGTCTTTTAGACTCACTCTTGCTTCGGCGTACAGGTGCATGTATATCTACTTCTTCCGAGGAGACAGTCAGGAGTGACTCGGAGCGAGAGTAGGAGATCTTGTGGAAATATCGGCGTTGTAGTTTATTTTCATAAGTATGTAATAAAGAGCGACATGTACTTAAGTTGTGGACAATGTATTTGATTTAAATTTCAGTTATGGAAACTTTAGTTCTTTCTTGTACTATATAGACTGTGGATAAATGTGGATGGTGGAATAATAAATTTACATTCAGTTCTTTTATTCCACTGTTATGTGTTCATATTTGTGTACGTCTCAGCCTATTGAATGTGTTGGGTAAATGTCCCACTGTGGCGACGCTTTCTATATCGATGTGGGTTGGTATAACCGTACCGGTATAAAGAGGGTCGTTACAGAGATTGGTATCAGAGCACTGGTTGAGATTGTACATAAATATGCATATACCATCATCTTCATTATATACTAAGTCTCTATAGATTGTCCTAGACTTCAGCAGGGAGTCCAGCGACCAGCGCCAGCCCCAGCAGCAGCAGCGCCAGCGACAGGAAGACCAGGGAGACCTCGAGCCCCAGCTCGAGTGTTTGCGTTAGCCCGTGAGGACGCCGAGCAGGCGGAGCATGTTACCGAAGGTACAGTTCTTTTCATGGGTGTGCACGCTCGAGTTTTATTTGATACGGGTGCCACTCACTCGTTCATTTCTGAGCGTTTTGCTAGGCAGTTAGCTTTAGAGTCAGGATTAGAGTCTGAAGAGTTAGAAGTCCCTTTGTCTGTGCACACACCTGCGGGTACGGTATCGACTAGGAAGTATTTTCCATCTTTACCGGTGTGCATTGAGGATAGAGTCTTAGAAGGGTATTTCTTCTTGCTAAAGATGAAGGACTACGATGTTATTCTTGGTTTGGATTGGCTAGAGGAGAACTATGCATTAGTTAATTGTCGTGGGAAGAAGATTGTTTTCCGCATTCCTGGTGAGGATGAGTTTTCACATCCATTGCCAAGGAACTTAGCGGGAAAGTTTGTCATCTCTGCCATGAAGGCAATGAGGATGGTGAGTAAGGGTTGTGATGCTTTTCTTGCCAGCGTGGTATTAGTACCCAAGGCTGATGAGTCACCTACTCTTGAGGAGATAGATGTAGTGCAGGATTTTCCAGATGTCTTTCCCGATGATTTATATGGATTGCCACCGGCTAGAGAGATAGAGTTCACACTAGAGTTGCTTCCAGGCACCTCTCCTATCTCAAAGGCCCCTTATCGGATGGCACCTGTGGAGTTAGCGGAGCTAAGGAAGCAGTTGCAAGATTTGTTAGATAATGGATTTATTCGCCCTAGTGTTTCTCCTTGGGGCGCACCTATATTGTTCGTGAAGAAGAAGGATGGGTCACTTAGGTTATGCATTGATTATAGAAAGCTAAACCAAGTGACTGTGAAGAACAGGTATCCCTTACCTCGGATTGATGATCTATTTGACCAAATGCAAAATGCATCAGTCTTTTCTAAGATTGATTTGCGGTCTGGTTATCATCAGTTGAGGATTAGGAGTGAGGATGTGTCCAAGACGGCGTTTAGAACCCGTTATGGACATTATGAGTTTTTGGTCCTTTCGTTTGGTCTGACCAACGCCCCTGCAGCGTTCATGGATCTCATAAACATGATGTTTAGACCTTATCTAGATAGTTTTGTTGTGGTTTTCATCAATGATGTGTTGGTCTATTCTCCGGATGAGGCCACACACCGTCAGCATTTGAGGGTAGTGTTGGAAGTTCTCTGAGAGCACAAGCTGTATGCAAAGTTCAGCAAGTGCGATTTTTGGATGCGCGAGGTTCATTTCCTTGGGTATGTTATCTCCGGTGCTGGTGTAGCAGTAGATCCAGCGAAGGTCCAGGCTGTATTAGATTGGGAGATTCCTAGGACCCCTTCGGAGATTCGTAGTTTCCTTGGTTTGGAGGGTTATTATCGGAAATTTATTGAGGGATTTTCATCTCTTGCCGCCCCATTGACCAAGCTAACCAGGAAGGGTGAGAAGTTTGTTTGGTCCGAGGAATGTGAGAGTAGTTTTCAATTATTGAAGACTAAGCTTACTTCCGCTCCGGTATTGGTATTACCTAGTGGTGATGAAGGTTTTGCCATATATACGGATGCATCTCGGATTGCCCTTGGCTGCGTATTGATGCAGCAAGGAAGGGTAGTAGCGTATGCTTCTCGGCAATTGAAGGAGCATGAGCGTAACTATCCGACTCATGATTTGGAGCTTGCCGCAGTGGTTCATGCACTGAAGATCTGGAGACACTATCTTTATGGTGTTCACTGACCACAAGAGCTTGAGGTATCTTTTCTCCCAAAAGGAATTAAACCTGAGGCAGAGAAGATGGATTGAGTTCCTGAAGGACTATGACTTCGACCTCTAGTATCATCCTGGAAAGGCGAATGTTGTAGCAGATGCCCTTAGTAGGAAGAGGTCATCACTCCAGCAGGATTGGAAGATGTTGGAGGATGCAGCGTGTGCGATGACTGAGTTAGAGACATCTCTATGTCAGACTTTTGTAGCTCAGTTGTCCATTAGGTCTTCGGTGTTGGATGAGGTGATCGAGCAACAGAAAGCCGACCCTAAACTCCAAGAGTTGGTGGGCAAGGCGGGCATTGCTCGTGATGAGGATGGCGTGATTAGATTCCATCACCGTGTTTGTATTCCTGATATTGTAGATGTCCGTGAGCACGTATTAGCAGAAGCTCATAGGTCGAGATTCTCTATTCATCCGGGTAACACTAAGATGTACCAGGATTTGAAGAGATCTTTTTGGTGGTCTGGCATGAAGAAGGATGTAGCAGAATATGTGTCTAGGTGTTTAGTATGCCAGCAAGTGAAGGCCGAGCGACAGCGACCATCTGGTCTTATGCAGAAGATGGAGATCCCAGTATGGAAGTGGGAAGCTGTCACTATGGATTTTGTAACGGGTTTGCCTCAATCTAGGCGGGGTAATGACTCGATTTGGGTAGTAGTAGATAAATTCTCGAAGATTGCGTATTTCTTGCCTATGAAGAAGAAGCAGTCGGTTGAGAGTTTAGCTAGATTGTATGTTAGTAGTATTATTAGATTGCATGGTGTGCCGAAGTCGATCATTTCGGATCGAGATCCGAGATTTACTTCGAGGCTGTGGAAGGGTCTTCAGGATGCATTAGGTTCGGAGTTGAAGCTTAGTTCGACGTTCCATCCCCAGACAGATGGACAGTCCGAGAGGACTATTCAAACGGTCGAGGATATGTTGAGGGCGTGTGTTCTGAATTGGAAGGATGATTGGGAGCGCCATTTGCCTCTAGTGGAGTTCGCATACAACAACAATTTTCATGCGGGTATTGGTATGGCTCCATTTGAGGCATTGTATGGTAGACCTTGCAGATCTCCTTTATGTTGGGAGGAGACAGGCGATAGGCAGCTGATTGGTTCGGAGTTAGTTCAGGAGACTTTGGATAAGGTCCAGCTGATTAGGAAGAGGCTTGTTGCATCATAGGATAGGAAGAAGAGTTATGCCGACAACAGGAGGAAGGATTTGGAGTTTGAGGTAGGTGATCATGTCTTCTTGAAGATTTCGCCTACTCGTGGTGTAGTTAGATTTGGCAGGCATGGTAAGTTAAGTCCTAGATTCATTGGCCCGTATGAGATTCTCAGACGATTGAGCAACGTAGCATATGAGCTAGCTTTACCCCCAGCGTTAGCTAGTGTTCATCCTGTTTTCCACGTATCTATGCTCAGGAGGTATGTCAGAGATCCATTCATGTTATTAGCCATGAGCCAGTGGAGATTTAGCCAGATCTATCTTATGTGGAGCAACCGGTAGCTATTCTTGATCGGAAGGTTCAACATCTCCGGAACAAGAGCATTGCATCAGTGAAGGTGTTATGGTGCAACTTCTCGCGAGAGGAGGCTACTTGGGAGCTTGAGGATGCAATGAAGAAGAAGTATCCTCAATTGTTTGAGTAGCATCGGTCTAACTTCGAGGACGAAGTTTCTTTAAGGGGGAGAGGGTGTAAGGCCCTTGAATTTTGCCCTCTTATATAAATATATATATAGGTGTTTGATTTTGTGAGAAATTATGCTTGTGTGTGTAGATATAATATACATATATACTATTGGATGTATTGTTGTAAATATGTGTATATATATATATATTATTGTGCATGTTATTTATTTACATTACATAAATAGTATTATTTAATGTGTACATTGTATATTTCATGTACATGCATTGTGTAAATATAATTTTCTGCAGTTTTTAAGTTCTGGCAAAGTGACCAGTAGGCATCCACATGAGTGGACGTTAACCCCAAGTCAGCGGCCACATCGATGGACGCCAACTCCATATTGGTGGCCAGTGATGTTGACGTTAGTCTCCCAGATCTGTTGCGTTTTAGATCCGGAAACGCCTCCGGAAATGTCGCCTCTTGTTTTGGTAACCGACCCCCAACGGTCAGGAAACCTTACCTAAGCGCGTCTCCGACCCTTACCCTATAAAAATACCCATCTCTGACCAGATCTGACCCTTTTTGCTTTCTGGAGAAAAACCCTAGTTGGCATGTGCGAAACCCAATCTTTGGAGGCCTTGATCTTGCTTGGTGGTGTGTCTTCCGGCGAGGTGCGACGTTTAGGAGACTCTCTGAACATCAAGGATTGCTTCCCCGAGTCCGGTGTACTTCAAGAGTCTTCACAGAAGCCAGATCGAGGAGATTAGAGGACTCTTCGGCTCAGGCCGATGACGGCTTCTTCGACCCAATCCTTCGTTTGCAGATTTTTCTGAAGGCAAGTAAACCCTCCACACTATTCATACATATGTCTAGTAGGTCCTAGGCTATTTTTCAAAATTTTATTCGAGTCCTGGAACCCCCCTTCATTCGACTTTTGAGTTCAGTCTGTGTTTTGCACAGACAGGAACTTAATGACAACCTTTGTTGCCGTTAAGATCCAAGGTTAGCGGCCACCTATGTTGCCGTCAACCAGGTAAGCGGCCACCCCCTTGCCACTGAGTTCTTCAAGCAAGAACAGTGTGCTGTTTGCCCCTGTATAATTTATTTTTTGGATTTCTGCGCATGAGGATATACTGTAAATTTTATATGCTATGTAATACTTTGAGTGGATAATGTTGTGAAATTTTGTGGAATTTTCGTTGGATATTTTATTTATTAAAATTCCTGAAATGTATGTCAGACAGGTTATCCAACCTTGAAAGTTACTGATTGTGTAATCCATGTAGAATTTGGTTGATAGAGAATTTCTGTACAATGTTTATAGATATCAGTTCATGCCATGAGAGTTTGGAAATTTTATGATATTTGTGCAAATAGTTATATTTTCTAAACTCAAAATCAGTGAGTATGCATTAGTGGTTTTAAATCTCTAATAAATTGTATGATGTAAAATAAATTCTCAAAATTACATGTAATATCATGACTGTTGGTCACAAATTTTAGAATAGATAATAGGTATATGGCACTGTGTATCATGTTAAATTGATGACTTCATAATAGGTAGAATGTATTTTTTAATTATCATAAATTGTGTATGACTCCAAAAAATGTGAAATTTGGTATGCATGATGCGTAACCCGTAAACAGTTTGTGGTTAAATCTTCATGAGAATTGGACAACAGTAGGTACTAATTTGATCATTATATGTTAAAATAGCTAGTTAAAGCATGTTTATAGTAATTAGAATAAATTAGATAATTACAGTATGATTTATGATTATATTGTAACTGTTTAACTCTGTAAACAGTAGTACCATGTTAGGTAACCTGAACCATGTACATGTATGTGAACATGGAGTTAATGTGTTAAACAGTATGTAAATAGTGTGTGTTTAAAATGGAAAATGTGTAATAATGCCATGGGTGACACTGCTACCTTAGAGGGCTGAGGAACTGTACCGTAGTAAAGTCCCTATAGGAAGGTTCATATGTGTGTGATGTCACATGGGCATTGGGATTAAAATTCTGGAGGTGGACAAGTACCACTGGTTAGGGTGGAGAGTGCTTCTCCCGATTCTGCGCAGTAACTAAGGTCTATCACCACATTGCCTAGGTGATGGATATGTGTGTGAATGAGATAAGTGTGTGTCCTTCTAAGAGGTGGTTTGGACTATGTGTCACGGCATGTAATGAAAATAATGTGATTTTGTATATATGTGAAATGTGCATGTATAAAGTGTGTAAATGAGCATGTGAAAATGTGAACTAATGAGATATTATGTGAAATTGTGAACCCATTTATAAATGTGTAATATCCATGTCAAAACAGCAAGCTATTCATGTTTATAAATGTATTATGAATGTGCAAATGTACATAGAATCCATGATAGGAATATCTTTTCCAATATGTGCAATACCATGTATAACTTATCTTTATAATGTAGCATGAATGGAACAAGTGTTGACTTAAGATAGCATATTAAAGAATGTGTAGAAAGCATGTGATAGATTTACTTTTTTGTAAAAGAGACATAAGGATGTACCATGTATGATAAATTGTAGAAGTATCATGTTTAGGCCTTCTTTTAAAGGTTATCCAATCCATGTTATACGCATTAGTTATTTTGCTTAGAAGATAAAATGTCCATGTGATGCATGTATGCTTAATGTGAATGGAATTACATGTTGAGTCTTTTAGACTCACTCTTGCTCGGCGTACAGGTGCAGGTATCTCTACTTCTTCGAGGAGATAGTCAAAAGTGACTCGGAGCGAGAGTAGGAGATCTTGTGGAAATATCGGCGTTGTAGTTTATTTTCATAAGTATGTAATAAAGAGCGACATGTACTTAAGTTGTGGACAATGTATTTGATTTAAATTTTAGTTATGGGAACTTTAGTTCTTTCTTGTACTATATAGACTATGGATAAATGTGGATGATGGAATAATAAATTACATTCAGTTCTTTTATTCCGCTGTTATGTGTTCATATTTGTGTACGTCTCAGCCTATTGAATGTGTTGGGTAAATGTCCCACTGTGGCGACGCTTTCTATATCGGTGTGGGTTGGTATAACCGTACCGGTATAAAGAGGGTCGTTACATTTTCTCTCATATGTTCTTCAGCCTTGCTTCATTCTTTTAATGTGCAGCTTGAACAGATCTGTTGAAGAGTAGCCGTTGGAGCTCTTAGATCCGTTGTGACTCTTCTAGCGTTTGCTCATCTTCTTCTTCATCTCCTTCTGCTATCATTGTGTCTAACAGATGCTTGCTTGAGTTTAATGGATTTCTCATGTTAAAACTAGACTCCTGCAGACATTTAATGCATGGAAGAGAGTTAAATATATGAAGTGCATTTGAACTTTCATTTGAGCACCAAAGACATTTTGAAACATTTAAAATTTAGAGGCAATCGATGTTTAAGTATAATAGTAATCCATGTTTCAGAGGCAATTTATGTTTATGCAATCGATGTGAAAGTATAATCGATGTTAAAGAACAATCCATGAAGACAATCGATGTTTGAGTATAACTATAATCGATGTTTTAAGAGAAAGGTAATCGATGTTTAAAGTGAAGCAATCGATGTTTCAGACACAGTCAATGTTCAAAGAGTAATCAATGTGAAAGAGAAAAGTAATCGATGTTTAAATTAAAAGACAATCGATGTTCAAATAGTAATTGATGTGAAATAGAAAGGTAATCGATGTTTAAAGGAAATCAATGTCTAAGGTAATCGATGTTTAAGTTAAAAGACAATTGATGTGAGGAATAATCGATGTTCAAACATAATCGATGTTCTAATGTAATCGATGTTCTAATGTTCAGTAATCGATATGCCCCTCGACTGTCCAGGAGTCAGAGTAGGACATGACTTCAGATGTACAGAAATTAACGTTATTGGTTGAAGCTGAAACACCAGTCAGTCGAAGTGAACTTAGTATATAACTTCGGATATGACGAAGTTAGCTTCGGATATGATGAAGTGGGACTTCGACTGATAACGACTAAAAGCATACATGACGAAGTGCCAGCTTCGGATATGACGAAGTGGATTTCAAATATGACGAAGCTAGCTTCGTATATGACAAAGTAAGGTTCGATTGAACATGATAAAAACATGCATGACGAAGTGAAGCTTCGGATAAAACGTGTTATTTTTTATGCATAGATAATCTTGAAAATTGGTAATAAATATATTCATGTTATTTATGATAATCATGGGGTTTTGTTATCACCAAAATAGAAGAATAAAATATAGGAGCGGTTCAACAACGTACATGTGAGGATAAGGACACACATATAAAAGGTATCTTTGGCCCCCTTTCGGACTAAGGAGCCCACACACTCTTTCCAAGAACCAGAAGCAACCAAAGGAAGGCCCCAGTGCTCTACTCAAGCTCCAAGGATCGACGCCAGAAGATTCATCTCAAGAGATCAAATTGAAGTCAAATTTCATCATCAAAGTTCAAGCATCTACTCCACAATTCTACAACTCGAAGTTAGAAGATCTGAATGAAAACTTGGAGGATTCAACTCGTCATATGTTCTTCTTTGTGTGTTTGAATTTTCCCTCTATACTTCAATTTCATCATCTCAATGTGTAAACTTTTGAATTGAGCAATCCTTGTACAATTCACACTTGTGTGGTTTGATCTGAGACATTGATCATCTCAGATCATGTGTGTTATTGTGTGTGTGTTGAACTTGCTATATAAGCAATTTGGTGTGTGTGTGTGTGGATGGTGGATGTAGGATACACATATTGTGTAATCCGAACCACCTTAAATCTATGTGTCTTGTGGTTTGAATTATTCCATCGCTAGATGTTTGATAGGCACGATCAATTGTCCTCACCTCTATCATATTGTTTGTCTTGATTTCACACTCTGCACACACATTTGGACTTAATTCCAATATGTGCTTACTCCAGATCCCACAATAGTTGTTGATTTCGAAATTGAGTAATGTTGTTTTTAAAATTGGGAAATCTATTCAAACCCCGCCCCCCTCTCTTTTCTAGATTTCCTTGGTAGCTTATTCTACAATCTTTCATTGGTATCAGAGCGGGTTTCTCTGATTTTACAGTTTAACTGCTTGAACTAACGATCAGGAGAGATTCTGAATGATGAATGCTAGTAGGAGATTTTTGGCTGAAGGACACTCAATGTCCAGGCCTCCATTCTTTGATGGGACTGACTACACTTACTGGAAAATCGTATGCAGTTTTTTAGAGTTCAAGAATATGAGTTGTGGAAGATAGTGAGCAAAGGTCCCTTTGAGCTGCCTAATCATAAAGATACTTGGACAAGGGCATATCCAAAAGGCCACTCTGAATTGGAGTGCCATGAACATGATGCAATGCGTTGTTCATCCAAAGGAATATTCAAGAGTGTCCACATGCACATCTACAAAGGAGATGTGGGATAAACTGGAATTAATCTATGAAGGTACGTCTGAGGGGCATATGAGGTGGAATGCCCATAGCTTAAGAAGAAGTTGAGCAAGAAGAAGTAATGGGTACAAAAAGCCAAGAGCTATGATGGCTATATGAAGTGATGAAGATGATCATGACCAAGAGGAATCTGAGGACGAAGATGAAGAAATCTCATGTCTAATGGCAAGAAGTGATGACAGCAATGAGGTAAATTCTTCTGTTGAAAGTTTCACTACTGAAGAGTGGGAAGAAGCGTATATTGTCTTGTTTGAGAAATTCTGTGAATATCGTTCTAAAAAAACCTGAAGAAAAAAAATAAATCTTGTGCATGACACAAATGCAAAGAACAAATTCAATTTCTAAACAAAGAAGTAAATTAGTTAAAAAATGAAAAAAAATCATGTTGAACTTGATTTCATGAAAGAAAAACTTCAAGAAAGTGAAAAAGAAAAACAAATGCTAAGTGAATCTTTTGAAAAACTTCAAAATGAGAACAAAGAAATTCAGAATAAAATGGAAGAAGCTCAAAAAGAATTGAAAGATAAGAATGAAACCTTATCAAAATTTGTGAAAGGTAAAGAAAATCTTGATGTTGTGCTAGGAGTCAAAACAAACACTACCAAACATACACTGGGATTTCAAAATGGAAACAAGAAAAAATTTGGACAGACATTGATCATATCATTTGTTCAGAATAAGTCAAATACAAATGAGCAAGTTTATCTTAGAAACAAAGGTCTGAATGAAAAGAAAAACAAGCAAAAGAATTAGATTGGTCGACAAGTGAGAGTGTTTGTCGACAAGTACTCTTATCAGAACTTGAATTGTCGACAAGCATGGCAGTCTGTCGACAGATCTAGACCAACAAAGTATTATAGTGAACAAAAATTGCGAAACAACAGAAATGCATGTGTTCAGAACAATAACAGGAAAATCACAAGAAACCAAACTCCATCATGCAACTTCTGTAAAAAATTTGGTCATATGGAATCACATTGTTGGCATAAACTGAGCATGATGAAATGTAGACAAATGTGGATTCCAAAGCATCTACTTTCTTGTGTCAATGAGCACATGGGACCCAAAGTAATTTGGGTACCAAAAATTTCCTTCTGATTTGTTTATGCAGGAATGTCTAGCAGCCCAGAATCAAAATAAATGGTACTTGGGCAGTGGATGCTCAAGGCACTTGACTGGAGACAAAAAGAAATGATGTCTACTTGTTGAAAATATGGTGGTCAAGTCGTCTTTGGAGGTAACAATAAAGGCCAGATAATTGGCACAGGTAAGGTAAGTAAGGATGCTTCTAATTCAATTGAAAATGTGTTGCTTGTGGAAGGTGTTAATCACAACTTGCTAAGTATTAGTCAATTATGTGATAAAGGCCACAAAATCATTTTTTATTCTGAAGCATGTCATATAATCGATAAGAATTAGGAACTGTCAGATTTTCTGGTAATAAAGTAAATAACATTTACCTAGTTTATTTACATGAACCCAAGAATAAAAATTTGTGTCTTGTTACAAATAAAAATGATCAACTTCACTTATGGCATCATAGGTTAGGACATGCAAGCTACAATGTTTTGAATAAATTCATGAGATTGAAACTGGTTAAAGGTCTTCTTGAAATTCAGTCAAGTAAAGAATTGAGTTTTTGTGATGCATGTGCACAGGGCAAATAAACAAGGAAATCATTCAAATCCACAGCACCATTAATCACTTCAAAACATTTTGAGTTGTTGCACATGAACCTATTTGGACCTACTAGAATACTCAGTCTCAATGGCCAACGTTTTGGTTTTGTCATTGTATATGACTTTTCTAGGTTCACTTGGGTCATGTTTTTATCTCATAAAAGTGATACTCTGAAAATTTTTGAAGCCTTATTTAAAAAATTGAGTATGGAAACACCAATAAAATATGTTCAATCCTTACTGATCATGGGGGAGAGTTTGACAATAATCTATTTTTTGACTTCTGTAGGAACAAAAGAATTGAGCATAAGTTTTCTTCTCCGAGGACTCCAAAGCAAAATGGAGTGGTAGAGAGAAAGAACAGAACATGGTGGAAATGGCTCGCACACTTCTGGTGGAAAGTCAACTTCCAAAAAAAATGGGCAGAAGTTGTGAATACATCATGCTACATACTAAACAGAGCCATGGTAAGACTCGTAATGAAGAAAACCCCATATGAGCTTCTAAAAGGTTAAGAGTCTTTGGTTGCAAAATTTTCATTCATAACAATGACAAAGTGGACTTAGACAAATTTGAAGCAAAAAGTGATCCAGGAATTTTCTTGGGTACTCTGAACATTCAAGAGCTTATAATGTTTTTAACTACAAAAACAAAATAGTAGAAGAAACTCTACATGTTATTTTTGATGAACTTTATACAAAAACTAACAATTCAAATACTTACAGATATGATGAGGATGAAGGAGAAATACCTGAAGAGGAAATTGACAAGAACCTATCGACAGACCAAATAGAGGTTGTCGACAAACCTCAAACAACTCATCAATATGAAACAACAGTAACAAATATCAGGTATTCAAGAGATCATCCACTTGAGAATGTGATTGAAAATGTGCATGATAAGGTTCAAATTAGATCTCACTTTAAAACATTGTTGAACAAGATCAATTGGCTTTCATTTCTCAAGTGGAACCTAAGAACATAGAAAAGCCTTAAAAGACATTTCTTGGGTAGATTCAATGCATGAGGAATTGAATCAATTTTGGAGAAACAATATTTGGAGCTTAGTCCCAAAAACCCCAGAAAACTCAATAATTGGAACTAGGTGGGTTTTCAGAAATAAATTAAATGAAGGAGGGAAAGTTGTTAGGATTAAAGCTCATTTAGTTGCAAAAGGGTAAAATCAAGAATTTAGGGTAGATTTTGAAGAATCTTTTACACCAGTAGCTAGGCTAGAAGCTGTGAGAATCTTGTTAACATATGCTTGTTCAAACAAATTTAAAATGTTTCAAATGGATGTTAAAACTGCTTTCTTGAATGGTTACATTAAGGAAGAAGTCTTTGTTGAATAGCTACCAAGCTTTGAAATTTCTGATAAGCCTAACCATATATATAAATTGCACAAAATTCTTTATGGTTTGAAGTAGGCACAAAGAGCATGGTATGACAGATTGATCAACTTTTTGGTGAGTAAAAACTATTCTAGAGGTAAAATGTATCAATTCTTTTCACAAAATGTGTCTACAATCATATCATTGTAGTTCAAGTATATGTGGATGATATAATTTTTGGTTCCACTAATCTTTCACTGTGTGAAGAATTTTCTAAACATATGCACAGTGAGTTTGAAATGAGTCTTATGGGAGAGTTGCAATTTTTTATTGGCCTGCAAGTTAAACAATTTGAAAATAGATTCTTCATCAATTAGGAGAAATATGTCAAGGAATTACTGAAGAGATTTCAGTTTGAACAAGTCAAGTCAGCATCTACACCGATGAGCACAAGTATCAAAATGGAAAGTGATGAGACAGGTAAAATGGTAGATGCAAAACAATACAGAGATATGATTGTCTCTCTCCTATATCTTAGTGCAAGTAGACCAGACATACAATTCAGTGTTTGTCTTTATGCTAGAGTCTCACCAATTTAGGGAGAAAGGATCAAATTGACCTAAGAAAGCAAGATTTCAATCTAGTCCTAGAGAAAGTCATTTACTTGCAGTCAAGAGAATCTTTAGATATCTTTCTGGTTCATTTGATTTGGGTTTATGGTATCCAGTTGGTTGCAACATTGACTTAGTTTCTTACTCAGATGATGATTATGCTGGGTGTAAAATAGATAGAAAGAACACTAGTGGCTTTTGTCAATTTCTAGGAGGGTGCATGGTCTCATAGGCATCCAAGAAGCAACACTCAGTTGCACTTTCCACTGCTGAGGCAGAATATCTTACTGCAGGGAGCTGTGCGGCTCAAGTGTTGTGGATCAAAAGTCAATTGTTTGATTACAATATTGATACTGGATGCACACCTATTCTATGTGACAACATAATTGCTATCAATCTTTCTTAGAACCCAATTCAACACTCAAGAACAAAACACATTGAAATAAGACATCATTTTCTAAGAGATGAAGTTGCCAACAAAAACATTGAATTAAATTTCATACCAATAGAAAAACAAGTGGCTGACATCTTCACAAAACCTCTAGCAGAAGATAGATTCACATCTTTGAGAAAGGAACTTGGCATAAGCAAAATGCAGTGAATTTTTTAATAAATTGTCTGTTTATGCCTGCCTGTTCATGATCATATTTTTCTGTGCATGGTACTTAGCATAAACACTTTTGAATTGCTTCAAAATCATTTTGTATCATGCACATGATAAGGGGGAGTAAATCAAAAGGGGTCCTTGAGTAAGGTGCGCTTGACAGACAGCTTTTCATGTCTACCTTGTCAACAATTTCAATTTGTTTTGTCGACAGACAATCTTCTTCTGATTCCATCAGTTCTGTCATTTCAGTAGCTATCGACAAGCTTGAACCTTGTTGTCGACAGATCTTCATTCCCAGAACCCACTGCTTCTGTGTCTCAGTACTTGTCGACACATGTGTTCTGTTTGTCGACAAATACCTTGCAAATTCATATCCTTGATTCTTCATAATCCAACATCTCTTGGATATTCTTCAATGGAATTCTATTTTGAATGAGATTGTTCATTACATTTTTAAGGGGGAGAATTGATGACTTATATTTCTTTACAACTTTTCATAACTAAATAATAGAAAAGGCATTGAATTAATTCCAATGGTTTTGAAAGATTAATTTGCTGGATGAGTCAAGGGTTGTATCATCTAGAAATCACTAAACAAAACTTATTTCTTTAAAATAACTTCATTGAGTAATTCTTAGTGAAAACTCTTTATGTCTTAAAATGTTTTGAGAAGTAAGAAGTCTCTTGACTTAAATATTTTGAAATAGTTGTTGACCTCAAACATTTGTTGAATGCTTGTTTTGATAAATAAAAAAGGGGGAGGGGGGGACAAAAGCTACCTATGTCTCATAATTAACTTTAAAAAAATGGGGAAAGGCATAGCAATGATAGTTGATATACTGAGTAACTGGAGACATTGGCATCACAAATGTCTGTCTTCGCGTCAAAAAGTAAAAACTATCACCTCTGAAAATGGCATAATGGTTAAATACACTTAATAACTGGGGGGTATTGGCATCACAAATGTCTACCTTCACGTCAAAAGGTGTACACAAAACTGAAGCACCACCACCCCTCTAGAAACATGAAATTCTTTGAAACATGAAACACAGTGTAGCACACTTCTCTCAATCAAGCTAATTCTTAATGTTTCTTGTCAATGCTAAAATGAACATTCATTTCAAGATTAATCTAAACTTCAAATCATAAACACATAAGTGAATCTTTACCAAAGATATTATTCAATGAGCTATTTTAATTAAATTCAGTTTGTAAGGTGTATTCTACTTGCTACACTACCCAAGGCTCCTAGAATATTATTTTTAAATCATTGTGAAAAGATAAAATGTATTACAATTATTGCTTATGACACTTTGTATGAGTGTATCTCTCTACTCTCTCTCTCAATATGTTTTGAAACACTCATCTTTCTCCTTTCTAAATCAGAAATGAGAATTGTGCTTTTTCTCAGTGGTTGTCGACAGACGACCCTGCGCTTGTCGACAACCGGAACCTAGTTCCACATTAGAATCCGAACCAATTCAAATTCTGTCCAGTTCTCGTGTCGGTTCACTTTCCAAGGGTAGTCCATAACCCTAGCTGTCGACACACACCTCTTCACCTCCTCATCTTCCAGCAACTGCCACCCTTCCTCTCTATAAACTTGACCCTATTCTCTCAAGGGCGACATCTTCAGATTCTCCAGTGCCTATCCTTACTCCATATTTCTTCTATCTCATCCCTTTGCATCATTCCTCCTTCTGCTCTATCTTCATCATGGCACCAAGGCAGAAAATGTTTGCCTCTCGTCAATGAAGGTCTTCTTAGAATGAAGGTGAAAGCTCTAGGGTGCCTACAGAGCAGAGAAGTAAGCATCGGGCAAATAGAAACCCAGAGCTGAATGTGCCATAGAACCTTGATTTGTGCAGAGTCAGAGGAGTCTTCAAGAAGATAATGCAGTTAAGATATGTTGATTTTGCTTCCCTTGAAGACATGTTTGAAGGTCTGCAAGTTCTATTTGATCAACAAGAATGGCTCCATTTCTTGAAATCAGAAAAGAAGTATTCACTGACGGCAGTCACAGAGTTCTTCAACAATCTAGGTATGTCTAAACAACAGGATTTTTACTCTACAGTAAGAGGCATCACATTCCAACTCACCCCCAACTTTTGAGTCGAGCTTTGCAAATACCCAATACTGAGGCTGATATCCTTCTTACCCACTTACATCCTTCTGATTTCTCCACCCTAATCACCCAGCAACCATATGATTCCACCAAGGCCATAGCCAGACTGAATGCCAATACATTTCCACCTCTTCATAGGATCATCCATCACATGTTCACCACTCTTATTGTTCCAAACGATGGTAGTCGGGAACTTGTGAGTGAGGTTCACAAAGTTCTTTTCTACTACTTTTTCCAAAGTCAACAAATCAACCTTCCAACTCTCTTGTTTGACCTTATCAAACAATGCTACAACAACCCTAAATGCTCCATGCCTTATGTCTATCCCATTACCACTATTCTATCCTTTATTGGAATATCCATTGTCTCAGGTGAAACTGTCACTTTCAGAAGTAGAAGCGCTTATGATATCACAACTGGCATAGGATGGGTTATAAAATGGTTCAAGGTAGAATCACCAAGACTTTAAAAGGTCAAGAAGCTGAAGAAGAAAAAGTTATTGAAGAAGAAGACAACGAATAAGAAGAACCTCAACATGAGCAGATGGACATCACTAAGAGCAGTGAGGACCTACCAGACATTCCACATGAGCAAAATGTTCATAGTGCACCTCAATTTCTCTGTCCAGTGATCTCAAAGAATTTTTGTTGATCGGTTCTTTAAACTTCAAACAAATCTCACACTACAAATCAATTCACAATTTGACCAGTTGAAGCTACATATGAACACCAAGATCGACTCCATTGAAGAGAGACAAAATCAACTTCAGAAACATTTAGATGGCATGGACTATGGCATAATGAAGCTTCACGATGATTATCAGAATCTGCAGAATTTCTACATTCTTCCAAATCCTCAAGATGATAATTTTTCCACCTTGTCATCCTATGGTGCTCAAGGTCCCCATCGTCCTACTCCTCCTAAGAATGACAATCCTTAAAATGTCAAAGGAGAAATTTCGTTTAGTTTCTTTTTAAGAGAAACAGGTTGGTTAGTAGAAATTAAGTTCAATTTGTAAGTTTTTGAAATGCATATGTATGCTCCTTCTGCATCAAATGTAATGGTTGCAAAACTCATGAATGAAATCAATCCTTATTGCATCTATGTTGTTGTACACTGTGCTTTACTACCATTTATATTTCATTTCCATCTTTTTGATGTTGTCAAAAAGGGGGAGAACTAATTTTGTCATCATCAAAAAGGGGGAGAATGTTGAGTTATGATTGTGTGAACATCTATAACCATTATTTTTTATGTGTTTTGATGATGACATAACTCCTATGCAAATGCCATGATTGATTAACACAAGTACATTATTCAAATGTCAAGTCACTGCACTGATGTGTCAACACATGCAAGTCACATGTCAACACACAACTAGACATTGCACTTATGTGTCGACACATGCAACTCATAGGTTGACACACAACTCTGGATTTTAAGTCATGGCCCTTATCAATTAAAGCATATCCTACTTTGATTCATGAAATATTGATGATGATATGTAAGTTCAAGTTTTTTGCATGTAGGAGAACATATGATACAAGGGAGTGCAAAAAATATCAAGTTCAATATGAAATAGAAGAGATCAAAGAAGTGCTACAGTAGTTGTCGACAGCCACAGACTTGTCTGTTGACAACTTAAGGCAACCATCAGAAATACCTTCTAGATTGACGGATTCAAGTAGTAGCTGTCAACAACCAGGATGCGTCTGTTGACAACCAGTGAAAGCCTTCAGCACTCAGCTTCTGAAAAAACCAAAGTAGCTATCGACAACCAGGATGCGTCTTTCGACAACCTAGCTAAGCATTCAAGAATTCAGTTCTGGATAGAGGTTTTGCAGCAGTGGCTGTCAACAACCGCTGTGCGTCTGTCAGCAACCGCAATTTCAACGCCAACATATGAGCAGCATGTGCTCTTAATTAGGGCATCCTTTCCTCGTACACACGAATTCCCATGTATGTGTGAGGATAAGGACACACATATAAAAGGTATCCTTGGCACGTTTTTGGACTAAGGAGCCTACACACTCTTTCTAAGAACCAGAAGCAATCAGAGGAAGGCTCCCCAGTGCTCTGCTCATGCTCCAAGGATCGACGACCAAAAGATTTGTCTCAGTAGATCAAATGGAAGTCAAATTTCGTCATCAGAGTTCAAGCATCTACTCCAAAATTCTACAACTCGAAGTCAGAAGATTTGAATGAAGATCTTGGAGGATTGAACTCTATCAACTGTTCTTCTTTGCATTTGAATTCTCTCTCTGCACTTCAATTTCATCATCTCAGTGTGTAAACTGTTGAATTGAGCAATCCTTGTGCAATTCACACGTGTGGTTTGATCTGAGACAGTGATCATCTCAGATCGTGTGTGTGTTATTGTGTGTGTGTTGAACTTGCTATATAAGCAATTTGGTATGTGTGTGTGGATGGTGGATGTAGGATACACAAGTTGTGTAATCCGAACCACCTTAAATCTCTGTGTCTTGTGGTTTGAATTGTTCCATCGCTAGATGTTTGATAGATATGATCAATTGTCCTCACCTCTATCATATTGTTAGTCTTGATTTCACACTCTGCACACACATTTGGACCTAATTTCAATATGTGCTTACTCCAGATACCCACAATAGTTGTTGATTTCGAAATTGAGTACTACTATTTTTAAAATTGGGAAATCTATTCAACCCCCCCTTCTAGATTCCCTTGATAGCTTATTCCGCAATCTCTCAGGTCAGCACTGACTCATTCACGCTCTATTTTCATCGAGGAGCTCACTTCCCCCAGCACTAGAGGGGGTACCCCTCAAGTCAGCCCCATCCGCGAAGAATCTTGCTAGATGAATCCAAGGCATATATTCTCCGTGGTGAAGCTGCCCTCTGATCGACCTAAGGTTCGCCACATACGTACTCGAATTTAATGTTTCGCCATCATTGAAGGACAACTCTACTAGCAATCTCTTCCCCGACCACTACTGAAATGCCTTCATTTCTCCGAAATGGCCTCGACCATAGAGGAAGCTTACGGAGGCCTATGCGGCAATCACCTAGGAGGAAAGTCCTTGGCCCAAAGCCTCATCAAGACTAGTTTTTGGTGGCCCACACTATAATACCCTCAAAATAAATAGAGTAAATAAATAAATTAGAATAGTTAAGAAAGGGTATATGTACAATTATGGAATGTGGAGGTCAATAAAATTATATTAAGATTCTTGATAGGAATTTAATCCTAGAAAAGAAGAAAATATGTAAAAAAATGAAAGTGCTATAAGTTTCAATCTTAAAGCTCTTTCCTAGATTTTTCCTCCACATCGATTATAGAACAAGTCCTGTACTGATTACTAAAGAAGCTCCTATTGATTAGTGAAGGCAGGCTCTATTGATTAGAGAAGGAATTTCATATCAATTACTGAAGAGATCTCATATCGATTGTTGAAGGAGTTCCTATCGATTGATGAAGATAAATATCGATTGTTAAAGAGGAATTTTTCCTATTGAAGAACAAGAAATTCTATCAATTATTGACTAAGTAATCATTCCAATTAGAGAACAAGTCTCTTTCAATTAGTGTTATAACTGTTGACTTCTTTATCTCCATGATTATATAATTTGGTGATAACAAAACCTTGAAAATATTTGACTAACATGTTTTCTGAAGTGCGTCAACAGGTCTCAAGAGAAATAACTCCAGTAAGTAAATTCAATTGAGTTAGATGTCATTTTCGCATGATTTTTCCAAGTCCACATCGATTACTATATAAAATTACATCGATTACAGTTAACTTAAACACTGATTCTCAGTCCACATCGATTACTTCTTTAAGTCGACAATCGATTACTATTCAAACATCGATTATGTTCAAACATCGATTGTGTTCACATCAATTACCTTAGAGATCGATTACCTCTCTCTTAAAACATCAATTGCCTTAGATATCAATTGCCTTATTGTTAGATATCAATTACCTTAGACATCAATTCCCTTTAAACATCGATTACCTTTCTCTTAAAACATCGATTGCTTTAGATATTGATTGCCTTTAGACATCGATTGTATTAAACATTGATTACCTTGCACTAAAACATCGATTACCATTAAAACATCGATTACTTTTTTAAACATCGATTACCCTTAGACATCGATTATCTTTAGGCATCGACTGTCTTAAACATCGATTACCTTGCACTAAAACATCGATTGCCATCTCATATCGATTGTCATATTGATTGTCTTCATAAACATCGATTGTCTTGCATAAACATTGATTCTCTTATCTTTAAAACATCGATTAGGGTTTTAAATCACATCGATTGTTTTGTACCAAACATCGATTACCCTTAGACATCGACTGTCTCAAACATCGACTATCTTGCTTAAACATCGATTACAGTTATACTCAAACATCGATTACCCTTAGACATCGATTGTCTCAAACATCGACTGTTCTGCTTAAACATCGATTACAGTTATACTCAAACATCGATTGTCTTCATGGAATGTTCTTGAACATCGATTGCTCTTGGACATCAATTACTCTTTGAAATCGAGTGTGTCTTAACATCGATTGGCATTATATTACCCATTGCTATTTCAGATATATTAGTTTCAAATACCTTGATAATTATATGTGCAATAACCTTGCTGATTGTAGTTGAAATTATAATGATTGCCCTTATAATTAATCTTTGTTATGAACATAACTTGGTGCGCAGTATTTTCAAATAATTTTTGAAAGATGTGCATTTCAAATTTTCCGGTATCTATTACATATCCTTCTTACAAAAGCATTCAAGGATACCTTCTTACAGTATGACTTTTTGACTGACTACTATTTTCATGATAAATATTCTAATACTTTACGTGTGAACAGAAAGGAACATATCTGTATGTGGCTTACTTAGTCATGGGACTCAGTTCTCTTGCAGAAAGCACTTTACGGTTTGTCATTCTTATAACAAGTCTTCTTATGATTTACATGGTGACAGAATGGACATATCTATTTCTGTATAACACCTTTTTGTTCATTAACTGATCTCTCTTAGCATTTAATTCCTATAGATTTTCGGTAGTCACATGTTTCTACAACATATGACTTGCAGCGACTGCATGGAAACGAGCACTAAGGATAAGAGACAACAGACACTTCAACAGATACATCTGAAGAAAGCTGAAATGCTTATAAGAAGATGATGGCTATGAAGAACAAATGAAGGATACATAAGCAATACATGCAGATTCACACAAGCCTTCACAACCACCATTGAGAGCAGTGCACCTTCACTCCAAATCCATCTACTCCAAGCTCTCCTGAAACCCTCACTTCTTTTCTTTAAGAGCCAGTTGTTCTGAGAGGATAGCATCATAGTCTATATTCTTCTTTTCTCAGTTCGTGCCTTAGATCAAGCAAAGCTTGTTGTATAAGCTTGATCTAGGGGCCATCCCTTCAACTCTTTTTTAAGAGTGTTGCTCTTCATGTGAGAAGAGAAGACCTGTTGTGAGTAGGTGGTTTTGTTCCCCTTGCTGAAGAGAAGACCTGTTACTACAGGTGGTTGTATTGCCTCTTCGTGGGTTGAAGAGAAGGCCAGTGGGTGCTGGATGTGTAAGTGTAAGGCCCTCGAATTTTGCTCTTTTATTTAGATTTTGGTCATGTGATATTTAGATGATGTGTATGTAGCTATGTGTATATATGTATATGTATAAATACGTATATTTATTCTGTACATATTATAATTAAATAATATTGTACATGTATATATATGCTTGTTTGTTTATGTACATATTGTTTTCTTCATATTGTATAGATGGTGTTTAAGTTATACCTTACATTGCATGTATATGTATATGGTAAATGAGTATTTCTGGTCATTTCTGTGTTCTGGCCGAAGTGCATGTAAACGTCAACATGAGTGGACGTTTACAAGGGAGTCGGCGTCCAGATCGATGGACACCAATTCCCAGTAGACGGCCAGGAATGTGGACGTCTATTTCCCAGAATTTCTGCGGTTTCATATCTGGAAATGGCTGCGTTTCCTTCGGTTCTTGATTTGGAAACCTCCGTCCAACGGTATGATTCCTACCTAAGCGCATACCCAAACCCCTTGGCTCTATAAAAACACCCCTCTTGGCCGGATTAGGTCCCTTTTGGCTCTTGTCAAAACCCTAGAACTATATGTGCGAAAACCGATCTTTGGAGGCTTGGATTTGGCGCTGTAGTGCGTCTTCCGGCGATCTACATCGACTGGAAGGAGCTCTAAACCTTGAGGAGGCTTCCCCGACTCCGGTGTGCAAGCTACATCGACCTAAAGACCGGATCTGGGAGGATTTAGGGTGTCTTCTTGGCTTGGCCGAGGAGAGCTTCTCTGACAATTAAATCCCAATAGATAAATTTTAAGAGGCAAGTAACATGTGTATATAATCTCTACCCATGTCTAGTAGGTCCTAGGTATTTTACCGAATTTTCCTCGTGTCCTGGAACCCCCATTCACCGTGTTTTGTGCGTTCTGTCTGCACTTCTGCAGACAGAAACTTAACGGCAACATTTGCTGCCGTTAAGATCCCTGGTCGGCGGCAACCCATGGTGCTGTTAACCCATGTTGGCGGCAACATCTGTGCCGCCAAGTTCTTCAAGTTTGCAGAAATGTAGTTTTGATCTATACCCTGTGATTTCCGGACTTATGATTGTCTGTGCATGCGATGAGAGTTATGTTTAGCCAGATACATTCAGTAGATCATGCCATGTGGATGGGTTGAAATTTTGTAAATTGTATTATTTATTAGAATATCTGTAATAGAACAATAAGCATGATCTGATCTTGATAATTCATGATAAATTGGATCCACGATGTGTTAGGGTTTAATAAATTTTTTGCAATCCTATAATGACTGTCTCCAGGTATGGACACTGTTGGGTATGACTATTATAATGTGAATTCTACTTAAGAGAAATTAATGATAAATGTACCTGTAATCTATTTTAATTTTATAATTAATTTACAAGTCCAAAAAATCTGAAAAATTGAACATATGATGTATTATCTGTTTGGAACTTGTGATAAAATTTTCGTCCTGTTTGGATGACAGTAGGTACAGTTACTGATGTAGCAATGAAAATTAGCCATGTTGTGCATATTAAATTTAATCTTGTATAATGCAATGATTAGCAGCATGATTAGAACTGTAATATGAGTTATTTAACACTGTAAACAGTAGCATCATGTTAGATAAAACTGAAGCATGTGTAATTGTGTAAAAATGAATGCAATTATGTTAAATGGTGCATGAGAAATGCGTAAACCATGTAATTAATGTGAATTGTGAAAATATGTGTCGTTAGTGACACTGCTACCATAGAGGGCTGTGGAACCATACCGTAGTAAAGTCCCTACGAGAAGGTTCAATGTGTGTGATATCCTATGGGCAATTAGGATGAAATCCTAGAGGTGGACAAGTACCACTGGTTAGGGTGGAGAGTGCTTCTCCCGGTTCTACGCAGTTAACCAAGATCTATCACTGTGTTGCCTAGGTGATGGATATGTGTATGTGTTATGTGTGTCCTTCTAGTGGTGGTTTGGACTATGTGTCACGGCAACTAAGTGTAAAATGTGAATATGTGTAAGTAAACTTGTGAAATGTACAATGTGTAAATGAGCATGTGAATTTGTTAAGTGAATGAGTTAGTATGTGAACAATTGTCAATTTATGTGATTATGTTTAGTCAAAACAGCAAGTGAAATGTGAGTGTAAATGTGATAAATGCATGAGAAAATGATTAGAATTCATGCTAGATGTGCTATTTACCTCATACTTAATTCCATGTTCTAAATTGGTAGAATTGTTCCATGATAGAGATAATGGTTGAATTGTAAATTATGTTATATGTTATGTGTAGAAAGCATGTGTAGGATTGTTGTGTTATGTTGTTTAATGTTACAAGCATGTATCTTGTGTTCTATTGCTATAAGTCTTTCCATGTATAGTAGTTTAGATTGTATGAAGCATGCAACATGTGTTACTTCTTATCTTTAAAAGTCAGCATGTGCATATGATATGTGTAAGGGTGTTGTACATAGATTATGTAGCAGCCCTGGATATTTATGCCCAATAAGGCTCCATACTAGATCCGCCTCCCGCGAACGGACCAAAGTCTCGCAAGGGAGAGCTCGTACACATGTCCAGTAAGAATATAAAAGACAAACACAACAGTATAAGACACAAGAAAGTACATGTGCTCATATCTGTATATAACAATTTACAACTGTCTCAATACATTATTACATGTCCAATAAAAAGAGTACAACTACCTGGGGCATACCCCGAGGGAGCGCAAGCTCACATAACACTACTAACGCTACTGCTGGTGGTACAAGTCTGCCACAACGTCTTTGCAAGCCATATAAACGGTAAGCCCTGAAAAGAACTGTAGGGGAGTGAGCCTCAACAAGTCATAGGCTCAGTAGGGACCACCCAAAACAACACACAACACTGAAGAGACCTCAACCCCAGAGGGTCTCACTGGCAACACTAATAGCCAAACCATATCATGCTCACAACAAAGCATAATTAACAACAACTAAACATAATTACATCAGCTAATACAAATTCCGGAAAGGAAGAGGGACAACAGGACTAGCACAGCACCACTAGTCTGCCCAACAACTGCAATGCCTAAGCCAAAAGCCTCACAAGCAAATCATTACAACAACTGGTCGCCGAAGCTACAAGCTTCACAGGCAACCTACCCACGAAGGGTAATAGGACTGGCTTCAGCTAGCCAATCCACCTCACATCAAAACATAATCGGAAGCTTACTCGAAGATGAGTAGAAACACAACACGTGGAAGGTCATTCCACAGACCCCCACAGAACACAAGTCCACCTCAACACCTGAAGGGACTGGTACACGAAGTACCACAACACAAAACTACCCACAAAGGGTATAGGTACCTACTACCACGAGGTACCACAGTGGAACCACAACTAGAATCGTGCCACCACCAGGGCACACCACAACGGTAAAACCTCAACCAATCTGTCACACACAAAAGCCACCACCAGTGGTAAAGCACGAGTCGGAAAGAACGACGCCACCACATGGGAACGAACTACTGGTTCATGATGCCAGTATCCAACCCGGACAACACAACACAAGAACTACCTCTCGGTCTCGCAGTCACGGACGAAAGGTCCAACTGTCGCTCCACAAGCACAAGCCAAAGAACAGTGGAGACCAACCAACACCACACCTGCAGACCACACAGTTGCAGGCCCATGCCTGGCACCTTTAGGGACTCTGGCCCGAGCTCCCTAAAGTGAGACACTGGAAACACAGGACTAGCTGGGGCCCAGTAGGTCTACCGGTGTCCGTACCCCCAACCACGAACGCGCTACAAGCGACCGCACACCCACAAACACAAGTCGCTGCCCTCTGTCGTCTTTCCCTCAGCCAGATGTACAACTCAAACACAGGAATGAGGGTGTCCAGGATAGACGACACAGGCCTCGACGGTACACCCAGTACCGGGACAAACCCTGAGCACTAACGTGCCTTGCTCACACAAAACCTGGGGTACCCGACTAGAGAGATATTCCGGAATAGGTGCCGGACCACCACACTTGGCTAGCACACAAACCACGTCAGTCACTTGATACACGGTGAAACTTATATCACGATACATTAAATATAATTGGCTCGTCACCGGTCACCATGTGACCTCCAAGCTAACCGACACTAACACATACTTAAATCACAATGACATACAACAATCTTACCTGTCATTGGTCATCTCATGACCTCTATTGCCATATCAATACAATATATAATCACTTAATAACCATACCTATACTTTGCTAATTAAACCATCTTAATAATAATACAAAAGACATTAAAGGACCGAAGCTAGGTTCACACTGGAACCTCACTGCTCTACCACCACAAACTAACACAACAGTTATATTCTAATAAACACAACGTCGAAACACTTGCCATGCACACACAAACCACATGCACGACACTCAAACCACATAAACACCATGTAAACGACATGCTCCACGAGCGCTACAAGTGCATTGGCACCACATATCCATGCCATGCACAACACTTTAACGATAATCGGATAATCGTACAAGTAAAACAGACACAACCAATTCTTTCGGCTGTGATCGCGACATAGGCAACTGTCGCCTTCTGATCGCGACACCGCGACATGTCGCGATCCAAAAGCCAAACGCGACGGGTCGGCCTGTCGCATTCAGAATGCGACAGAGGGCTCCGTCGCCTTCACAGGCCAAAACCCTAATTCGGGTTCCCATCTCCGGATCACCCCCACAAACCATACAAACCACGTTTAATTTCCCATTTTTCATGCTTTACTCAATGCCCTAGCATGATATCTACTGTTCTTTAAGTGATTAACAAACCAAACATGCGTCACATGCGATTCACAACATGAAAATGGGCAGAATCACCCTACCTTCGCGAAGAACACGAAGACCGATCACAACCCGGTGTTTCCCCTGCTTCGTGCGACGTCCTCGCGGTGAGAGCACGCCAAAAACTCCTCCAGAACCCCGAATCGCCCGAAAACCTGCGCAAAAACTCCTCTCTGGCCGAGCAGAGCTTCTTGAGCTCTGTTCGGTCAACTTATCCTAAAAATGCATCACAGTTGGGAACGCGACGCACTCTACTGTCGCGACAAGAACGCGACGTAGGAGGTCGTCGCCTTCCTACTGCCGACGTCAGCAAGACGCCAAGCGCGCGACACGCGGCGGACATGCAGAAGAAGACCCTCAAGCGTCGGCAACCTGAATGCGACACTCAGGACCGTCACGTTAAGAACAAGACACCAGGCTCTGTCGCGTTCATAGATAGAGAACATGTGAGCACTTTGGGCCCAACCTGCCCGCCCACAAAGCCTCACAACCTGTGAAAACACTCGAAACACAAACTAATGGGCCACACACTGGCCACCAAACCCACTAAGCAAGGATCCGCGTAGATCCGGAAAAAAATGCGCGACGTTACAGATTACTTGCTGGGTCTCTTTAGACTCATACTTGCTTCGGCGTACAGGTGTGTCAGGTGTCTCCACTTCTGAGGAGGAGATATCTAGGAGCGACTCCGAGAGGGAGGAGTAGCTATTGTTGTGGAGATTCTATATTGTACTTCATTTTCATAAGTATGTAATCAATAAATGATGTATTTCATATGGACAATGTAAATTATGTTGGAGTTGTATTAATGTGGACTTTAGTTTCTTTTATTGCTATATAGATTGTGGATATAATGAGAATGATGGAATAAGAATTGTTGTTTGTTTTCCGCTGTACTCTTGTGATATTTGTGTACATCTCAATCTAATGTTAGTGTTGGGTCAATGTCCCACTGTGACGGCGTTCGTTATACCGACGAGGATTGGTATAATCGTACCGGTATAAGGAGGGTCGTTATAGAGATTGGTATTAAAGCCCAAGGTTGAGATTGTACATGAATATACCATCATCTTCACATTATGCTAAGTCTTTATAGAAATTGTCCACATGTGTAGAAAATGATTAATAATGAATGAAAGATAGATAAGAAAATGGTTAGGACTAAGTAACTTAGTTTCTAACTGACGTTAATTTGTTTTACAGGCTATGGCTACTCGTGGTAGGCGTGGTGCCCATGCTCGAGAGGATGAGCAGAGGCGTGAGGATAGGGATGAGCAGTAGGCCCCAGCTACAGTTCTTCCTCCACCACCACCTGTGGATTATGGAGTGTTCATGTAAGGTCTAGTTCAAGCTATGCAGACCCAGGCACACATCTAGGCTGCACTCCAGGCTCAACTGGAGGCTCAGGTTGGAATTGTTGATTAGAAGTAGCATGTTTTATTAAATGTATGATTGTTATGTTGTTATTGTGTTATTTATATGATTGGTTGTGGCAGGCTCAGGCTCCAGCTCCAGTTCCCCAGGAGCATGGCCATGGTGGTCCTTCCATCATGGAGCGATTCAAGAGGATGGTTCCACCCTCTTTTAAGGGGGAGAGTCAGCCATTGCTGGCGGAGAGCTGGATGAGGGAGATCGAGAAGATCTTCCGAGCTATTAGGTGTGCTGAGGAGGACAAGGTCAGCTTGGCCACCTACATTCTACAGGTATTTGTTAGTTAAATATGTTTGTATTTATGTTGAGTTTAGATTTGTCTAGATTGGTCCTTATGGGTGGTTTGTTGCAGGAGAGAGCCGATGTGTGGTGGGCTTCTTTACTGCGTACACGGTTTGAGGACGGTGCTATCGAGGTAGCTTGGGATGAGTTCGTGAGGCTATTCTGGGCCAAGTTCATCCCAGAGCATATTCAAGACAAGATGGAGCAGGAGTTCCTCACTCTTACTCAGGGCTCCATGACGGTGCTTGAGTACGAGGCCAGGTTTGCGGAATTATCTAAGTATGCACCTCACATAGTGGATGATGAGCGCAGGAAAGCGAAGAAATTTGTGATGGGCCTTAAGCCATCACTGAGGTCGAGGCTCATGGCATTTGACCATCGTACCTTAGATGAGGTTCTCAACGTAGCTTGCAGGCAGGAGAGTGAGATGGAGCAGTATCTGGAAGAAAAGAAGGCTTTGCAGAAGAGATCCACGCCACCATTCCAGTGGCAGGACAGGAAGAAAGCGGCATATCAGTCTCTGCAGCATCCCGTGGCGGCGAGCAGTCAGCAGGTAGTTGCACTGCAGTCCCCAGGCGTTAGACCCAATGGCAAGAAGGAGTGTCCTTACTGTGGAAGGGCACACAGCAGTAAGGAGTGCTGGAAGCTTGCGGGGAAGTGCTTAAAGTGCGGCAGCAGCGAGCATCAGATCAGGGATTGCCCCAGACTGCAGCAGGGAGTTCAGTGTGGAGCGCCAGCCCCAGCAGCGGCAGCAGCAGTAGCAGCGCCGGTGACCGAAAAACCAGGAAGGCCTCGAGCCCAAGCTCGAGTGTTGACGTTGGTGCGAGAGGACACAGAGCAAGCAGAAAACGTCACGGAAGGTACGGTTCTTTTCATGGGTGTGCACGCTCGGATTTTATTTGATACGGGTGCCACTCACTCGTTCATTTCCAAGCGGTTTGCTAGGCGGTTAGCTTTAGAGTCAGGATTAGAGGCTGAGGAATTAGGGGTTCCTTTGTCTGTGCACACACCAGCGGGAACGGTATCGACTAGGAAGTGTATTCCATCTTTACCTGTGTGCATTGAGGACCGATTCTTAGATGGGTGCTTCTATTTGCTAAAGATGAAGGACTATGATGCTATTCTTGGTCTGGATTGGCTAGAGAAGCACTATGCTTTAGTAGATTGTTGTGGGAAGAAGATCACTTTTCGTATTCCTGGTGAGGATGAGTTTTCACATCCATTGCCAAGGAACTTAGCGGAAAGGTTTGTTATCTCCGCCATGAAGGCGATGAAGATGGTGAACAAGGGATGTGATGCTTTTCTTGCCAGCATGGTCTTAGTACCGAAGGCTGATCAGTCACCTACCCTTGAGGAGATTGATGTAGTGCAGGAGTTTCCAGACGTGTTTTCGGATGATTTGTCTAGTTTGCCACTGGTTAGGGAGATAGATTTTACTATAGAGTTACTTCCAGGCACCTCTCCTATCTCAAAGGCTCCATATCGGATGGCACCTACGGAGTTAGCTGAGTTAAGGAAGCAGTTGCAGGATTTGTTGGATAAGGGATTTATTCGCCCTAGTGTATCTCCTTGGGGTGCACCTGTATTATTTGTGAAGAAGAAAGATGGTTCACTTAGGTTGTGCATCGATTATAGAAAGCTCAACTAGGTGACTGTGAAGAACAGGTATCCCTTACCGCGGATTGATGATCTATTTGACCAGTTGCAGAATGCATCAGTATTTTCTAAGATTGATTTGCGGTCCGGCTATCATCAGTTGAGGATTAGGAGTGAGGATGTGTCCAAGACGGCCTTTAGGACTCGTTATGGACATTATGAGTTTTTGGTTCTTCCTTTGGTCTGACCAACGCCCCTGCAGCATTCATGGATCTCATGAACATGGTGTTTAGACCTTATCTAGATAGTTTTGTAGTAGTATTCATCGATGATGTGCTAGTCAATTCTCCGGATGAGGCTACACACCGTGATCATCTGAGGGTAGTGTTAGAAGTTCTCCGAGAGAACATGGATTCCTTGTATTCGTCCTCATGATACCCTCTATCTTGATATCCTTTTTAGTTGGTATGATCATGAAGAGGTTTTAGAAAACGCCTCATAAGATTCACCCTCTTGAAACCTCAGCTTTAGCTAATTAGGTTTGATTTTTATTGTTAGCATCTCAACCCATTTCAATCAGAGTTACCCTTGAATTTTCAAATTCTGAAACTCTGATTTGATCATGAGTTGGATTGTTTATTAGTTGAAGTTGGTTTCCAATGGAAGTTCTCACTTGAATCCCTTCTTTAGTAATAGAGGTCTTAGAATTCTAGAGGTTTGTTTCATAAAACCCTTTCCTGTGAAGTTCTTTATGTTGCTTATCCTTCATAGAAATGTTTTATCTCTTACCTTGATTCTTTGAGCTACTTTTTGATGCTTGAATAAATCTCCAGAAAGTTTCTGAAATCCTTGATGTCCCTCTTATCCAAGTCCTCCTTGTTATCATTGATTTTAGTCCATTCCTTTTGTAAATGATTAATTTCTGACCTGTGCACAATCAGTTACCAGTATCTTGAGAAAACTATCATGAAAGTTTTTCTTTGGGTCTTAGACCCTACCTTATTTTGCCTGTGCTATGGGGCCCTAGGCCAGGTCTCGGGAGGAGCACCTGAATGCTTTCTTGGGCCTGAAAGGAATGATTAGGTATCCTTTGACAAGACACCCCTACAAGCTACAAGTATTTGTTATTGTCTGTGCCATGGGGCCCCAGATCAAGTCCCGGGAGGAGTACCCGAATGCTTTCAATGGGCCAAAAATGCAATGACTAGGTGTCCTTTGGCAAGACACCCCTACAAGTACCTGTACATGAATTGCTTGAATGACAGTTTAACATGTACATGCATGTCCGATTGTTCCTGTACATGAGAGATCTTGATAAGTACTTGTTCTTGTACATGAAAATTCTTGTTAGATACTTGTACTGCTTGACTGTCACTGAATTCCAGAAATCTGAATGGTTCTTGTCTAGATAGTTCTATTTCTTGACCATGATCTTGAACATTCTACTTTTATTGTCTTGTGCACTTGAGGTCTGAAATTCCTTTCTTACTATCATCTCCATTTCTTGTCATTACTTTCATCTTGAACTTAGTTTTTGGCTTACTTTAGAAGATAAATCCTACTGGGCTTTGTGCTCATTAATTTCATCTAATATTTCAGGAAAGCTCAATCCAAAGATTCTCAAGAATGGGTTTTCATGGGTGGGATGAGAGCAAAGAGTGACTATTCAGCCTTGTTTGGCATGACCATGTCATCAATGTTTTATTTGATTGTTGTTGGTCTTCCTTTTAGAGGCCAGCACCTTATAGTAAAATTTAGTGTGGTCAAATTAGAAAGAGTTTTGATGTAATTATGTGGCTATTTAAGACTTTGTAAATTTGAATTAACTTTTGTATCATGTAGTAATGTTAAGAATATTTAGTGAAGTCTTTTATCTTGCTTATAATTGCCATTGTAGAATCTGCCATCGCCTCAATGAGTTGTCTACTGTGCCATTGGTAGCTACCTTCTAGTATTTATTTTCTAGTTCGAGCGTTATATTGATATAGTATGTAGTGAGGAAATCTCTATCCTTTTTCTTTATTTGAGTATTTATGTCAGACACTATTGTGGAGTTGTAATAGATAGGGGTGTAAACGATCCGAGTAGAGCCAAGTAGCACTCGGCTCGTTCATTTTTTAATGAGCTCAAACTTGGTTCAATACTCGTCAAGTACTTACAACCCATGTTCCAACTTGGATCGACAAGTATTTGTGCCGCTCGAACTTTGCTCGACAAGCTACTCGATTATGTTAACGAGCTCAAACTCAAAACCGAGTTGGAGCATCGAGTTCATAAATTTATCAATTTAGACCTCGAGTTTGAATGAGTTTAAACATCTCCTCAAATAGAGTTTCTCAAATCAAGTTTGAACTCGGACTCGCAAAAGCCAAAAGGCCCATGGAGGTATGCAGAAGAGGGGGATGCAGACTCCGTTTTAAAATAACATGTAACGACCCGACCTCCCAGACCCCCGCCAGGGACCCCGAAGTTCGCGTCGCCAACCCCGGATCCGAAGACCCGGAAGGGTTAGAGGAAATAGTCTAGTGAGATGTGTACTGAATTTAAATAACTATAACAATATAACAACTATACAACGTGTCCCAAGTAAAAGCACAGGTACAAGAAGAAATGTGCAGTCCTTAAGGGGCATACCCCGAGATCTTGCAAAGCACGACTCTCAACTCACTCAGGTGCAAGAGCTCACAACACTTGCTCTCACTGCTGCTGACAACACACGGCACCACAGCCACCTCCGCAACCCATCCGACACTGAGCTCCCGCGACAACGAGCCCCTAGCTGAAGAGAGTAGGGGGGTGAGCCTCGCGAACAAGGCCCAGTAGGGATTACCAGTCCCTCACCAGCCAGAGTAGTAGGAACTCCAAAAACAATAAACTACACTAGAAAGCTGTAAAGCGAGGAACACCTACAGTAGGGTACTACAAAGCAGCGGAACAGAACAATGCAACGCCACGACCACCAACCAAGGTCGTGACACACACACGACTCCCGTAGAAACCAATGGAGTCAGGCACAAAGCGGAAGCAACCCTCAGCACACCCGCCGAGACCATGCAACAACCAGGTGAGAACAACGTCTCACCACAAGCACAGCCACCTCAGACCTCCACAAGGTAGAGGGCCCACAAGCAGAACCACCCCGGAACCCGACACACCGCGAGGTCGGGAAACCACACACGTCGGTGCCACCACGGACTAGCACCAAGGAACGGACTACGGAACTGAGAGAACACCGAAACGGAAACCACCTGAAGCACGGGTCCGCACAAGGCCAGACCAACGACGCCCACGGAAACTAGGCACAGCCAGGCTATAAACACTGTTCAAGCTAGGGCAATGGATAACACTTGGGAACGTCGTGAAGAAACGTCGTCACAACAACAACAACCAAGCCACCGCCACTGGCAGCCAAGAGGAGGACACACCAGCCACTCCCTCTGCTCGCCAGCCTAGATCTCACCTTTAACCTCCCCGGAAGAGAGAGATAGAGCCGCCACAGAACACACAAACGCACGCAACACCGCAGCCTGGATAAGCTGCGGCCCCACGCCTAGCACCACTACGTGGCTCCGAAACCAACGCAGAGAGAGGCAGTGAGACAAAGGATTGTCTGGGCCGCGCCAGGAAGAGAACTGCCTCAACGACCTCGGCATCCCGCCCCAAACAAGAGAGCTCTACAAACGACTCAGCACCGCTGTCCAAACCTCATTTTCCCCTCCCCTCTAGAGTCCGCCAACTCGAGCACACTCGTAGCCCAGAGCACTCCCTCAACAGGCTCCTGAGGATGGGGGTCCCAGGCAATGGAGACAACCTCTGAATGGGACAAGCCCTCAAGTGCCAAGCACCGGGCGAACAGGCAGGGCAAGCACAACAAGAACCACGTCGAACCGCTAGCTTGTAACCCACGACAAGCCCAGCAAGCACGAGGCATGCACGAACCCTCAAGAGGGTCGTCAGCCAACCAAGGCACGCACGAACAAGCTAGAACCTCGGAACACCGCCAACTAGTACAGAAAGCATCACTCTGCTAATAATCGATTGATTGTCGATCAATCGATTATTAGACAGACGTGACCCTCCTGGCACCGCTGCCAAGACACAGCCACAAAGGTGTCACCTTCAGTAACTGAACACAGCGAGGCAACCTGCCGCGTTCCCCACCTGAAGGTCCTAAGGGCAAGCCAGCCCTGCGGCACATGCCGACACCCCAACCGGAACCACGAAAACACTCGAGGCAACACAGGTACTGTCGCGTCCCCCTAGGCCGTCGTGATACCATCGCGATGGGGAAGGGCACCGCGACAGCAACCCTGTTGCGACAGGGCAAAGCATCGTGACAACAAACTCTGTCACGACAGGAACACACGTCGTGACAGGGATCCTTATCGCGACAGGCAAACACGTCGCGATAAGGTCGTGCCCAACCGGGCAGACGCCTATTCTGGTGTCACAACGCGCACTGCGGTCGCGACATCAATAGAGAGACAGACCCATGGGATGCTCCATCCTAAGGTCGCCCACAAGACACACACATACCACACGGGGGAGGGGAGCATGGAGAAGCTATCTAAACTAACTAGAAAGCACGAGAAGCTCCCAATCCACCCGGATCGAGAAGAGTACAAGCAATCCCTACCTTAAACGAAAAAAACGAACCCGGATTGGCCACCTCCTCCTCGCTCCACGCAAGCTCCATAACACCAAGGAAATGAGCACGACCCTCCTCCTCACCTGAAACGCATAAAGGGAAGAGAGGGAGGCAGAGCACCGCCGGAGGAGAGGAAATGGAAGAGGAAGAAGAAAGAGAAGAAGGGTCGCCGGCCAAGGCCTTAAGTCTTCGGCACCCAAGATGCGACGGGGCAACGCGTCGCGTTAAGGACCTTAACGCAACGGGTCAACGCACCGCGACAAGAATGTGTCCCCCAGGGACGCCACGACAATGCGACAGGTCATACTAACACACCTGCCACCCTGACAGATGTCAGACGACCGAAGCGACAGAACACTGTCGCGACCCGTTAACCGGGCGCGACACGAAGACGCGATGGAGAAGCAAGGCGCGACAAGAAGGCGACGCACAAGCTCGTCGCGACAAGGATGATTGTCACGTCGGACACCTACGACACGACACTAACGCGTCTCCCAGCCCAGACGCGTTAGTAGCCAGTCATCCAAGACACTGGACGGAAAGTCGAGAAGTCGGGTCTTACATAACCCAAGCCACCAAGTGAATTGTTATATTCGATATGGGGTTATACGTAGTGTACACCACTCGGTGGGGCAGCCATTGCAGGGGTGGGAGGGGTGGGTGACAAGTGCAAGTGGTGGGAAGGTTGGAGGATGCCATCAGAGGCACCGTAGTCAGCGACCGGCAAAGCCAGAACCACCGCTGCAACTCTGGGCCGAGGAGTTCAAATCTCCAGTCATCCACACCGTCATCAAGGGTAGTAGTGCGGAAGCCAGAAGATCCCTCTAGCACCAAAGGGGCATCCGCAGCGGTCACCGGAGACTCTAGTGACCAACCACGCACCCCTCGACGCGTCGGGTCGGGGTTGTCAGGAACCTTGCGCAGTGAAGTCGGAGGAGGAACAAGATGATGGGTGTAGTGCTTAGAGCCCTCAAAAAGTAGATTTTGTGTTCATTCCCTTTGACCAAATTTTATGTATATACCCTATTTGCCTAATTTATGTATATATACCCCCACATTTAGTCTTTTACATTTAAGCTCTTATAAATATTTTAGACTACAATAATTACTCTAAAAAAATAGTTAATATATTTATATCCTCCTATTTATTATAAGAAATTTAAGTATATTGAGGAGTATCATTTCGAGTATATTAACGAGTAATTTATCGAGTATTTAACGAATACAGTATCGAATATTTAACGAGTTACTCACGAACATAATCAAGTCAAGTATACCTTTGTTCAATCTCCACTCGTTTATGAATCAAGCTTATTTGTGTGTTCAATCTTGGCTTGTTTATCTAATAAAATGAGCCAAATTGAACTTTTATCAAGCTGAGTTTGAACTACTCGTCAAATGTATTGACTTGTTTACACCTCTAGTAATAAACAGTTTACAAGTATTGCAATAAAGTTAAGTTGTTGGTGGAATTGAACATTGTGCCATTATATGTTTATGATGTGATTAAATATAGCTAGATAGAGGCTTTATTTGTCGATTGTTCACGTCTCAATATTCTTCTTCTGCCGTATTTGGGACGTGACAAGCCTCTCAGACTTTTGGGCCTAGCGTGCCAGCTCACGACCATCCATTACATTTCACTAACTAGCTCGTCGGTTGTCGCTCTCGATTTAGGAACCTCTACCTTGGCTCCCGATGAGGACGCCTCCAAGCAGATCTCAGAAGGTATGGGCTCCTCGCAACTTTGGTATTGGCACCGAATCAACTAGGACCCAAAAGGCTTGGGAGGCAGGTCTTTCACGCCACCAGCACGCTCCGCCTGTACCTAGGCCAGTAGCTCATTCATCCTTACTGAATCTGGAAAAGGTATAGATGGACCTATGGGGGCTACCTCCTCGAAAGCGGTCGGTTCCTCAGCCATTGCTATGGCCCATTAGCCATACCACTCGGCCCTCTAATGCACCTTTCCTTCCATGTGACCCCTCTATTCATGCGGAGGCATGTTGCTCGACTAAGCCTCCTTCTTCTATGTGAGCCTCTTCACCCTTGCGCACCTTTGCTTCCAATAGCACAGTGAGACCCTCGTCACTTCCGAGATCTCTTTGGCCCTATGCGTCTCTGTGACCTCATGCTCGTGAAGGTCATCTTCGACTACCACTATCGTGGCATCCTTGTGTTGAACCACTCCTATATTTTACCCTTATATTTTGGTGATAACAAAACTTATAATTAATTAAATATATTTAATATTATGTTTTCTTAATAAATTAAATTTATGGCACTATCGCTGCGTGATTTGTACTGAAAAGCAAAATCGATGTCTATTCAATATACATCGATTTCAGTTCACAAAGTGCCACATCGATTTCACTTAAACATGGATTCTGTTCAAACATCGATTTCACTTAAACATGGATTCCGTTCAAACATCGATTTCACTTAAACATCGATTTTACTTAAACATCGATTTCACTCAAACATCGATTTCACTTAAACATCGATTTCACTTAAACATCGATTTCACTTAAACATCGATTTCACTCAAACATCGATTTCACTTAAACATAGATTTCACTTAAACATCGATTTCACTTAAACATCAATTTCACTCAAACATCGATTTTACTTAAACATCGATTTCACTTAAACATCGATTTCACTTAAACATCGATTCTCTTGAAAACATGGATTTCACTTAAACATCGATTCCCTTGAAAACATGGATTCCACTTAAACATCAACTCTATTGAAACATGGATTTCACTTAAACATAGATTCGGTTCAAACATAGATTTCACTTAAACATCAACTCTGTTGAAACATGGATTTCATTAGAACATCGATTCTGTTCAAACATAGATTTCAACTTAAACATCGATTTCCTTTATATTTCAAAATGTTTTTGGCATCTAGTGTAAAGTCAAATATATTTCATTTGTGTAATCTTCTATCTTTCTGACAGAAGATCTTTTCTATCCCTCTAGATCTCTTTTCTCCTGTCAGACAAAAAGGGCTTACCTACAACTTCTGGGTGACAGTAGAAAACACAGAAGTGTGAGCCTTTTTGACAGAAACACTCTTTGATCTAAACACCTTCTTCTATGCTTGCAGACCTCGAAGACCACTAAGTGTCTAACAGTAAGAAGAAGAAGAATAGAAAAATCAGCAACGACTAGAAGAGTTCCAACGGATCTCTTCAACGAATCTATTCAAAGCTACTCATATAAAAGTTGAAGCAAGGTTGAAGAACAAGAAGAGAGCTTTCCTGGAGATCTTTAAAGGAGTGTACATCCTGTGAGGAACCTCAACTCCACATACACTCAAAGAAAGAGAGAAGTGCTCAAGCCCAATCAAGAGAAGCTTTTCATAGCAGAAGTTTTCAAAGCTTTCAAGCCTTCCTCTCTTCACTCTCTCTCTGTGGTCATTGTAATTCTTGGGGAGAGTCTAGGTTAGAGTCCATTCTTGTAAAACTCTCAGCTTTGTTCTTTCTTTTCTAAGAAAGATTTATGTCCAGCTGAGGGACTGTACTCAGTGTAGAACCTAGCTGGGGGTTTAAGTCTAGCAGAACCGCACTGGGGTTTGTACCAGGAGGTTGGCTTCTTGACCTGTAAGAGAAGTGGGCTGCCTTCTTGCTCGGGAAAGAGAAGAAGACCAGCTGGGGTGCTGGGTGTTGTATTGTCCTTGAGGGGAACTGTACCCTTGGTTAGTAAAATCCCAAGAGATTGCTTGGGGACTGGACGTAGGACTTCCATGTGGAAAGGGCCGAACCAGGATAAATTCCTTGTATTCTTTGTGTGATTGTTTATTTGCTTCCGCACTGCTACTCTCTATCACACTCAACTAACCAAAATTTCAAGTGATAATTTTCTGTCGTTAAGTTTCTGTTTGAGATTTCAGAAAACCTATTCACCCCCCCCCCTCTAGGTTAGCTTGCTGCCGTACCAAAAGGGCCAACAAGTTGTATCAGAGCAGAGGTTCCCTGATCAATCAAGAAGATCCAACGATCTTAAAGAAGATCCATGGCAGCTCAAGGATTTGTTGAAGGTCAATCAGTCATCAGACCTCCATTCTTCGATGGAGAGGATTATCAATATTGAAGATGAGAATGGAATGCTTCATTCGAGGCACAGACTTTGATTTGTGGCAGGTAATAGAGGTGGGTGATGTTATTGTTCCTGCTGAAGGTACTACTGCTATTTTAGTAGCGGATAAAAGTAAATTATCTTTAAACTTTAAAGCAAAGAACTATCTATGTTGCGCTTTATCCAAAAGAGAATTTAGTAGAATAACTACATGTAAATCAGCTAAAGAAATATGGGATAAACTGTAAGTAACTTATGAATGAAGAGATAAAGTAAAACAAACTAGGATAGATATTCTTGTTCGCAATATGAGCAATTTAAAATGCTTCCAAACGAAAATATCACTCAGATGTATAATAGATTTTCGAGCATAGTAGTTGGTCTAAGTTCTCTTGGCAAAAAATCTTTCTGATGAGGAGACTGTCAGAAAGATACTTAGATCTTTAACTCTTTCATGGACCCCTAAGGTCACAGCTATTGAAGAAGCCCATGATCTAACCAAGTTTTCCATTGATAAATTAATTGGCTCTCTCATGGCATATGAAATCAATATGGAGCGTCTATCTGAAAGCTCTTCCAAGAAAAAACTCACTAATGCTCTTAAAAGTTGCAGCACTCTTTCTTCTTCTTCTTCTAGTTCAAAAAATGCAGGTCTGAAGACAGCGATGTGGATGATGTTCTATCCAAGCATCAGAAGATTCTCAAGAAGAAGAAAAATGGATCAAGAATGATTCAAAAGAAAGAGAAAAAGGAAAAGGAACTAGTCTGCTATGAATGTAGAAAATCTGGACATCTAAGACCAGACTGTCCTAAACTCAAGAAGACTAGTCAACCAGAAAAATCTAAGAAGCAGCACAAGAAATTCAAAAGAAAAGTCATGGCTGCTGCTTGGAACAATGATGAAGCCACAACTTCAGAATCACCAAGCTCAGATCCCAAAAAAGAGCAGGAAAGTCTAGCCCTCAAGGTAGGACTAGATGAGGTACATTCTGACCCATTTTTTGATTCATGCACTGGTTCAGGGTCAGAGTCTGAAAGCTTAGAGGAAGTCTTTAATGAACTTTATGAAAAATATAAAGGTGTTGTAAAAGAATTAAAAATTCTAAAAAATAACACTACTTGCTTAGAAAACACCAATTCAGATCTTAAATCCGAAATGGAACAATTAGAAAAATAATTAAAAGAAAGTAAAGAAAATAATTATCTTTTAAATGAAGATTTGAAAAGCAAGAACAATGAGAAGTTAGAGTTAGAAGAAAAATTGAAAACTCTAACTGAAGAAAATCTTTATTTAAAAGAATCAATTAGAAAATTAACTAAAGGGAAAACATCTTTAGCCCTATGCTTAAAAGGATCAAAATATGGAAATAATAAATAAGGTCTTGTATATAAACCTCTTGAAAAAGAAAAACGAGTCATAATTCCTGAAAAATATCCATTACCAAAATTTGTAAAAAAAACCAAGATGCCTCTAAAAAAGGCCCCTGCAATGAACAAGCTCTATCAAAAGGAAAAGGTTTCCAAAAATTATGTTCTAAACAGACATTACAAAGATAATAAGAACTGCAAAACAAATTATATTCATTGTTGTTCTCATTGCAATAAATTATGACACACAATAAACACCTGCACAACAAGGCACCTAGTATGGATTCTGAAAGGGTATTTTTATGCATCTAACCATGAAGGACCCAAAAAGATTTAGGTACCTACTTCTGAATAAGTTGTTTGCAGGATAGCCATGGAGCATCGGGAACAAAGGATGCTAAAGGCACTGGTGACTGCCAGCTCTTCATCCAACTCATATCTGAAGAGGGAGTAGTCACTAATTTATTTTTAATTTATAGTACTACTAACAACTGTTTACAAGTCTCATTCAGGTGGAGCCTCTTATTCCGGGGGAGCACGGACTAAGGGGGAGTTATTCATTAATGTCAATTGTTGAACCCCTCACTGGTAAGAAGTTTTCATAAAAAGGGGAGAGAATGCATTGTAAAATCCCTCCTTTTGGTTAGTGACAAAAAGGGGAGAGTATGCATTATCTGTGAATTGTTTTGTATTTTCTATGCTTTAAATATTTTTTAAAGAAAATTCTCATAAGTTTTGTCATCACCAAAAATGGGGAGATTGTTGAACCACTCCTATATTTTACTCTTATATTTTGGTGATAACAAACTTATATTTAATTAAATATTATTAAATATATTAATATTATATTTTCCTAATAAATATAAATTTATGGCACTATCGCTGTGTGATTTGCACTGAAAAGCAAAATCGATGTCCATTCAATATACATCGATTTCAGTTCACAAAGTGCCACATCGATTTCACTTAAACATGGATTCTGTTCAAACATCGATTTTACTTAAACATCGATTTCACTTAAACATCGATTTTACTTAAACATCGATTTCACTTAAACATCGATTTCACTTAAACATCGATTCCCTTGAAAACATGGATTTCACTTAAACATCGATTCCCTTGAAAACATGGATTTCACTTAAACATCAACTTTGTTGAAACATGGATTTCACTTAAACATGGATTCGGTTCAAACATAGATTTCACTTAAACATCAACTCTGTTGAAACATGGATTTCATTGGAACATGGATTCTGTTCAAACATAGATTTCAACTTAAACATCGATTTCCTTTATATTTCAAAATATTTTGACATCTAGTGTAAAGTCAAATTTATTTCATTTGCGTAATCTTCTATCTTTCTGACAGAAGATCTTTCTATCCCTCTAGATATGTTCTCTCCTATCAGACAAAAAGGGCTTACCAACCACTTCTGGGTGACAGTAGAAAACACAGAAGTGTGAGCCTTTTGACAGAAACACTCTTTGATCTAAACATTTTCTTCTATGCTTGCAGACCTCGAAGACCACCAAGTGGCTGACAGTCAGAAGAAGAAGAATAGAAAAATTAGCAACGACTAGAAGAGTTCCAACGGATCTCTTCAACAGATCTATTCAAAGCTACTCATATAAAAGATGAAGCAAGGCTGAAGAACAAGAAGAGAGCTTTCCTGAAGATTTTTAAAGGAGTGTACATCCTGTGAGGAACCTCAACTATACATACACTCAAAGAAAGAGAGAAGAGCTCAAGCCCAATCAAGAGAAGCTTTTCATAGCAGAAGTTTTCAAAGCTTTCAAGCCTTCCTCTCTTCACTCTCTCTCTGTGGTCATTGTAATTCTTGGGGAGAGTCTTTTGCTGAGAGTTTCTAGGTTAGTGTCCATTCTTGTAAAACTCTCGCTTTGTTCTTTCTTTTCTAAGAAAGATTCTATCCAGCTGAGGGACTATACTCAATGTAGAACCTAGCTGGGGGTTTAAGTCTAGCAGAACCGCACTGGGGTTTGTACCAGGAGGTTCGCTTCTTAACCTGTAAGAGAAGTGGGCTGCCTTCTTGTCCAGGAAAGAGAAGAAGACCAATTGGGTTGCTAGGTGTTGTATTGTCCTTGAGGGGGACTGTACCCTTGGTTAGTAAAATCCCAAGAGATACTTGGGGACTGGACGTAGGACTTCCATGTGGGAAGGGCTGAACCAGGATAAATTCCTTGTGTTCTTTGTGTGATTGTTTATTTGCTTCCGCACTGCTACTCTCTATCATACTCAACTAACCAAACTTTCAAGTGATAATTTATGTGGTTAAGTTTATGTTTCAGATTTCAGAAAACCTATTCCCCCCCCTCTAGGTTAGCTTGCTGTCGTACCAAAAGGGCCAACACCTTGGTCTTCTCAAGTCGCAGCAGTGAGACCTCGATTGCTAGTTGACGTGATCGAAGCCCTCTTGGATGGACCTCCTCGTCCTTAATTCCGAGGACCTAATGATAATCCTCAGAATAATTTTTGGTGCCATGCAGTCTGATGACACCTCATCGACATATGCCAAATAAATATTCACAGGGATCGTCTCTCAAAGATGCGGGAATGCTCTTACAGGCCCTTGGTGACCCAGTACTCATCTGTACTATTTTTGCAGGCTCGCCAACTCGAGCAGCAGCATTTCCTTCATGCTGCAACATCTCTCCTCAGGAAACATACCGAAGATGAAGAGGAAAAGAGAATTAATCAGAATGAAGGCGAAGTCCACTCTTTTTAAAAGCTTGGAGCATAAGGAAGAATGAAATGCTCCTCTGCGAACCCTTCATCCTTACATGGGTGGGCTCCTCCTCTGGTTGGCACACAATTCGAAATCAGAGAGGAAGCTTGAGATGTCCCCTCAACTATCAAAGATGGCATTGTAATACCCAGGTTCTTGTTCTACATTCTGGGTGATTGGCTCCTAACACGTTCGATTGAGGCGATACATTATTGAGGCGTCAATAGGGGCTAATGTGTTAGTGTCTCTAAGGCATCTTGGTCCTGTGACGCGTTAGTTACCATTATCTTTTATGTCGCATCGGTCAACGGGACGAGTTAGTCTTCTCCATGGGTCGTCTGACACCTGTCAACGTAACAAGTGTGTCAGCACAACATGTTTGGTTGTCATGGTCATCCTCGCAGACGCAATGGTGTAGCGATAGGGTGACTGGATGCATTAAGTTTGTTAACGCGGCAGGTCACTCTGACGCGTTCTGGGTGCCAAAGGTTTAAGGCCTTGGTCGCACTCATTCTTCCTCTTCTTCCCTCTCTTGTCTCCCTTCTCCTTGATGATCAGTTCATCCCATATAATTTCATTTATTATATGCCTATTTTGGTGATTAACAAAACCTCAATAAAGTATTATCTAACAAGTTTTTATGAAGCTTAGTCACAGGAAATAAATCAGGCAAAATCAAGCAAAACATGTAAGTAACTCTTACACTGTAGCATTTAAAGTTTAGAGCATGTAATTTTTCTAAGTACACATCGACTTCCTAAGTTTCATATCCACTTCATTAGAATCATAAAGATTTCTATACCTTTATCGATTTCAGTCTCACAAGGATTTCATAAGTTGTGTTAACAATTGTATAGCATAACGATTTCATAAGTCATTGCAGAGCATAACGATTTCAAAAGTATCATATCGATTTCAGTTTTATAACGATTTGCTCTTACAATGATTTGTTAAGTGAGAACAACGATTTGGTCTCACAACGATTTGTTAAGTGAGAACAATGATTTGCTCTCACAACAACTTGTTAAGCAAAAACAACGATTTGGTCTCACAACGATTTGTTAAGTGAGAACAACGATTTGCTCTCACAATGACTTGTTAAGTAAAAACAACGATTTGGTCTCACAACGATTTACTTTCACATCGATTTGATAACTTACATAACGACTTGGTCACGTAATGATTTGATAGGTCTCACATTGACTTGGCCACCGTAATGATTTGATAAGTCTCACATCGACTTGGCCGCCATAACGATTTGATAAGTTACACAACGATTTGGTTGCTGTAACGATTCGATAAGTCACAACAATGACTTGGTCGCCGTAACGATTCGATAAAGCAAACAACGATTTAGTCACTGCATCGATTTGATATGTAGTACAACGATTTGTATTCACAACGACTTGCTTATAACGATTCGCTCTCAACGATTTGCTTATGTGTGTATAACGATTTGCTTTCACTTAAAGAACGATTTGATCATTGTATCGATTCGATAAGTGAAACAACGATTTGATTATGTTTGTATAACGATTTGCTTACTAGCATACAACGATTTGTACACACAACGATTTCATAAGTTGTACAACTATTTCTATGTCATAACGACTTCAAGGATTACATCGACTTGATATATAATACATTTTCAAATATTGAGTCAAAGTCTTCCCGCGTGTTTCTCTAATATCCATGCATTTGATGGGACTGTACATTTCACTGCACGATGCATATCTAGGTATCTTCTATTCTCATGAAACCTTTTTCAGAAAGCAGAATAACTTTTCTATTATGGTGAATAGTCCTACTATGGATTCGAACGTTGACTGACAACAAGAGACAACATAGTTGTCTATAGTTTAGGGGTGTCAATGGGTGGGCTTGGGCTGGCCCAATTCAAACCAGTTCAACCAACACTAAAATAACCCAACCCAAGCCCAACCCAAATTTAATGGATCAAAGTAAAACAAAACCCATGCTAGCCCATTGGGACCCGTTTCAGCCCATCAAGCTAATATGTAAATAGATTCACTATTTAATTTAAGCATGTTTTAATTTAGAGAGAACTATTGGTGTGGTGGAAACCGGTTTTTTTTATTAAGCATGTTTTAATGCATGTGTAGGTATGGTGGTTATTGATAGGTACGGTGGTTATTGATGTCTCTTAGCCCAATGGGCTAACCGAGTCCAACCCATCAAGTGAGGGTTTGACAAATGGCCTTCAAAAGTGATCCATGGGCTAACCGAGTCCAACCCAAATTGAGTCTGGAGTGGACTGCCCATTGGGCTTCAAACTAACCCAGCCCATGACACCCCTACTATAGTTTGATATTATTGTGTGCAGGTCTCTGACAGCACAACCTCATACAATGATTGGACAAAATAGAGGTTGAAGGATATCTAGAAGAATCTACTCTTTGCGTGCATGGATCGAAAATGTATTTAACGAAAAGCGTACCTGGTTCTCACTTACACCATGCAGTCTAACGAATACCAGAGCTAGAGACAACGGACATTTCAATGGCTACTTTAGCAAGAGAAGATATTTATATAAGACTCAAGACTCCTGGCAAGACAACTTTTGAAGTGTTCAAAAATCTCAACGAAAATCCTGGAAGTGATAGAGTCTTAGTGAAAGAGCTTCTAGTTTTTCATTCCAATCAGCTGTAGCTCTTGCTCTCCATTCTTTCTGTTCTTAACCTTTGGAGAGCCCTTGAGTTCTGAGAGACTTTGCTTTTGTAGATCTTTCTCTCTCAGTCTCTGCCTTAGATCGAGCATTTGTTATAAGCTTGGTCTAGGGGCATTACGCATGTTTTTCACATTCTTATGAAGTTCCTCTTCGGGTTTTGAAGAGAAGACCTGTTGGAAATAGGTGGTGTGTATTCCCTTCATGTTGAAGGAAGACCTGTGTATCAGGGTGTTGTATACCTCTTCGGGTTGTGAAGAGAAGGCCAGCTGCGGCTGGATGTGTAATTGTCCTTGAGGGGGACTGTACCCTTGGGTAGTGAAATCTTGAGTTGTTGCTCGGGGACTAGACGTAGGACTCCTTCGGATAGGAGATCCGAACCAGGATAGAAATTTTGGTGTTGTGTGAGTGCATGCTTGTGTTTGTTATTGTCTTTATTTCTAACACTAACAATCGAACGCAGTGTTTTGTGTTGAACATTTTTATTGCTCTCATTGCTCTCATCCCTAAGAAGAATAACCCAAGTTCTTTTAATGACTTTCGACCCATCAGTTTATGCAATTTTTGTTATAAAATTGTTTCTAAAATTCTCTGTGATAGGCTTATCCCTATTCTTCCCCACATCATCTCTGAGGAGCAAGATGCATTTGTGAAGGGGAGGTATATTCTGGATAATGTGTCACTTTCCAGACAACTTGTGAGGGATATTAAGAGAAAAGTACGAGGGGGGAATGTTATATCAAATTGGACATTCAGAAGGCCTATGATAGTGTCAATGGGATTTCCTATTTGCAGTCCTTAAAAAATTTGGATTTGCTTCCAGATTTGTATCCTACATTGGTATGATGCTCTCCAACTGTGGTTTTCAGTTTTGGTTAATGGTATGGCAGCTGGTTACCTTAAATCCACCAGGGGTCTCAGGCAAGGTGATCACATTGCTCCTGCATTATTCATCATAATGGAAGAAGCTCTCAGCAGAGGTATTAAAAATATGGTCTCTACAGGGTTCCTACTCCCTTATGCTAGTCCAAGGGGCTGCCCGCCCCCTTCCCATCTCCTTTATGCCGACGATACTCTCATTTTTACTAATGGCAGTATGAACAATGTCAAGCGCCTCATGCAGTTCCTCAGCAAATATGCACAGTCCTCAGGTCAAGTTATTAACTCCAATAAGAGTTGCTTCATGGTCTCTAGCAAAGCTACTCCTTTTCCATTCATAAGATTAAGGAGGCCACTGGGTATATGAGGCAGTATGGTTCGTTGTGCTACCTCGGTGTATCGTTGAAACCAGGGCGGGTGCTTATCTCTGATTACAAGTCTTTACTTGACAGTGTTAATGCTAAATTGGGTAGTTGGAAGTCCAAGCTCATCTCTCAAGCTGGTAGAATTGTGTTAATCAACTCAGTTTTATCCTCCCTTCCGATATACCTTGCTGCAGCCTCCTGTCTTTCGAAAACTGTCATCAATTACATTGAGAAAGTGTCTGCTGCTTTTTTCTGGAACGGCACTGATGGGTCTCGTCGCCGTCACTGGATTACTTGGACCTCCATCCAATGTCCAAAGGCTGAGGGCGGCTTAGGGGTTCGTAACATGCACAGTGTTCAATTGGCCTTGGCGGTGAAGAACATTTGGCACATTCGCCATGGCAATACTCTTTGGGCTATGTACGCCAGAAAGCGGTACCATGCCAACCATTTCACCTTTCTTCCTGGTTTACCAAAGCGGGTGTGTAGGGACACTAATAACATCATCCGATGCAACACAAAATGGATTCACGGTAAGAGGGATAGCATTAACTTATTTCAGGATAATTGGCTGGGAAACATTACTCTGTCTACGTTGCTTTAGGATTCGCTTCAGGGTGTGGATACTACTTGCAAGAGGTGTTGGTAATGATTCTCATCCTCTTAGATTGCATATTCAGATGATATCCTAAATAGCGTCCACCTCACAAATGACGAAGACAGGTGCATCTGGGCAGCAGATCCCAATGGCAATTTTACTACCAGATCTGCATATAATTTAATCAAAGATATGGGTGTTCGCCGCCCTACCATTATGAAGATCTGGCATAATTCCTTTTATCCAAGAGCCTTCTTGTTTTGCTGGAAGATCCTCAATAGAGCAGTGCCTATTGACAGTAGAATTTTGGACATTGGTATCCCTATGGCTTCCAGGTGCAGCTGCTGTAAGTCTCCCCACTATGAAGACCTTAACCATGTCTTCATTCATAGTGATATCGCAGTCTTGCTGTGGAGATGGTTTCTACCTATGATCAGCAATAAAATCCACCTTCATGATCAAATCACTACCAGAATTTGGAATTTTATCCAGTGTTCTAACATCAACTCTCCTATTGGTTTCATATCTTTACATTGTTTGTTGCTTATGCTGTGGGAATTAAGGAGATGCAGATGTTCAGCCAGATTCGACTCTAAGGAAATCCGGTTAAATGACATCATCAGGAATATCAACCACCACATCAGATTCTCTCTTCATAACCGTGAATTCAAGACTGATCCTACGTAGGAGGAACATAGGATTCTTCACAGTTTTGGTTTCCACCCCTTTGCTCTGCCAAAACAGTTGAAATTGGTTCGATGGATCCCTCCTATTGCTCTTTTCTCTTTAAATGTTGATGGTGCTTCTAAAGGTAACCCAGGTCAGTGTAGTGGTGGAGGGTGCATCCGTGACACTCATGGTAATGTCTTGGTGGCGTTTTCTCACTTCTATGGTGCTGGAAATAGTCTCATTGCTGAAACCCGTGCTCTTTGTGATTGTAACGACCCAAGAACCCGACCCTCGGCCCACGCCGAGGACCCGATTTTCGCGGTCGCCGCCCACGGATCCGGGGACCCGGAAGGGCTATAATCTATGTCTAACAGGATATGTAACGGAAGTAAACGTCAACTGCTAATCTAGAAGTGTACGTGCGGAACCAGAAAAGAGAGTGAGACCACCGCGTACCACTCTAAGTACAGTCCCAATGCACGCACACTAGTACAAGTAAAAGGCAGGGGAAGAACAAGTCCCTTAGGGGCATACCCCGAGGGTGACGTACACTGAAAAAGGGGAACCACTGCTAGCTACGGGGACTCCGACTACCGCCCCGTCTCCTCCGCCCGGCGTGCGCCCTGCCGCTGCTGCTGAGAAGTCTCACCTGGGAAAAGGAGGGATGAGCTTCACAACAGAAGCTCAGTAGGGACTACCAATCTCCTACTGGCTCTAAACAGGCAGGAGAATATAAATATCAAATGAATGACAGCAGTTTATATCTTCTACCTACAAACGGAAGTGCGGAAGCGAAACTACAACTAGCACGGTACGGAAAGTACACACAGTCGGAAACTCCGTACGACTGCTCGTCGTGACCACCACACGGCTAGTAAACACAGACGGAGGGAACTCCACCTAGACAAGGAACACTAGCTACGGAAAAAACTACCACTAGTCAAGGTCAGGTGCATCCACAGACGTCTTATCCTCGACCCGGGTCCTGACCCTCACGTCTCATCAGAGCGAGGTAGGACAAAAGTAACACAACAGTAACCGCCGTAGTCTGGCCGGACTACGGTCCACGCCTGGCCTCTCTAAGCGGTTCTGGGACCGCAAAAAGTGAGGCAGTGAGTAAAGGACTAGCTGGACTGCGCCGGGAAGAACTCTGAAAACTGACCTCGGCGTCCCAGTCCAACCATGAGAGCTCTGCAAGCGACTCAACACCATTGTCCTAACCACCATTTTCCCCTAAGCTCCAGAGTCCGCCTGGTGGCTGCCAACTCAAGCCCACTCGTAGCCTGGAGTACTCCCTCAACAGGCTCCCGAGGATGGGGCTCCCAGGCAAAGGTAACAACCTCTCACACGGGACAAGCCCTCAAATGCCGAGCACCGGGCGAAAGACTAGTGTAGACCGCACTAGGGAACTAGCACAGGTGCCACGAGTACAGTAAAAGAAGCGGAAATGGCAAAGATCAGAATCTGTCTCACGGCTGAGGTCGCGACGCATCGGGCCGTCGCGACCTGGTCGCGACGCCCTACCATGTCACGATCCCGTCGCGACGGCCCGAGCCGTTGTGACCGGGTTCGCAACACACAAGAGCGTCGCGATCTCGTCGCGACCGGCCAGGCCTTCGTTACCAGATTGCGACCTCTACGGTCGTCGCGTTCTCAGACAGAGGGGGGTTCCGGAGCAACCCCTCCGGGAATCACCCAAAAAATAGGGAAACAACCACACAAGGGGGAGGGGATCATGCTCAACATGCTAGAAAGCTAGTAAAGCATCCAAACCACCCTTAAAACCCCACGAACATGGATCTACACTCGAAGAGAAACCTCATTCAACCTCGAGCATGGAGTTCTCACACTCCCAAACCCCAAACCACAGAGAAACCACGCTTTAGAGGGGGAAGGGAGCATGCTTAGGGCGAGAGGATCAAGAGTCCCTACCTCCACGCGAAGAACGAACCTGTGAGGGCCTTCTCGTAGGAAAGGACGCCTCCTCCTCGCTCCAAACGGCAGGAACACGTCCCCTGCACGAGCGGGACGACACCACCTCAGCATGAGCGCCTCAAACACCGAGATCCTCCAAGAATCCGCAAGGAAAACACGAGAGGGAAAGGAGAGGGAAGAAAGAGAGCTGAGAGGGCGAGAGGGGGAAAGGGGGCGCGGCCTTGAGTTTTAACGCGGCGGCCTCTAGAACGCGACGGAACGATACATCACGACGCCCCTAGGCGTCGCGACTTTTTCGAGACGGTCGCCTCTGTCGCAACCCCAAAAAGCAGGTCAAACCTCGAAGACTGGGAAAGCGATCGCGACGGGTGCCGACGTCGCGTTCACGCGTGTGCGCCTGACACCCGATAGAGCCGTTCTGACAGAAAGGACACCGGTCACGTCTGTCAGAAGGGCCGTCGCGACGCCATCGGACGTTGCGACCACAACGCGACGGCCATACCGTCGCGACTAAAATGCGACAGTCCTGGTCGTCGCGACCCAAACCTTATCGCGACGGCCTCCCTGTCGCGACCACGTCGCGACCAGGGAGCATGTCGCGACCCTGAGGACGGGGCCACAGGGCCCAAGGGGGCCGGGTCTTACATCCCACCCACCTTAAGACATTTTGTCCTCGAAATGAAAGCAACTCGATCTCAACCCGGAAGCAGAAAAAAGGGAACATAGCATACCAATCAATCAAACAAATAGGGGAACTGCTCACGCATCTCATCCTCGTGCTCCCAAGTGGCCTCGCCACCGACGCACTTCTCCCAGATGACCTTCACCAGCGGAATCTGCTTCCGGCGCAACTGCTAAACTCTGCGATCGATGACGCTGACTGGGTACTCTGGCACTGACAAGTCTGGCGCCACCTCAAGCTGCGAGTGGTCCAACACGTGTGAAGGATCTGCAACGTACCTCCTGAGCTGCGAAACATGGAACACACTGTGCACACCTGCTAGCTCTGCCGGAAGACTCAACCTGTAAGCCACCTCGCCGACCCTCTCGGTGATAGGGAAAGGCCGACGTACCTCAGACTGAGCTTTCCCTTTCTGCCAAACCTCATGACGCCTTTGGTCGGCGAGACCCGCAAGAAAACAAGTTCACCAACACTGAACTGTAACGGTCTCCTGCGGATGTCTGCGTAGCTCTTCTGTTTGCTCTGTGCTGCCCGAAGCCTCTGCCTGATCAGACTGACCGTGTCGGCACACTGTTGTACTAACTCTGGCCCCAAAAGCTGCCTCTCACCAACCTCGAACTAGTGAAGTGGAGTCCTGCACGGGCGACCATACAAGGCCTCGTATGGTTCCATTCCGATGCTCGAGTGATAACTGTTGTTATACGCGAACTCTACCATCGAAAGGTGCGACTCCCAAGTGCCGCTCCAGTCTAAATAGCATGCTCTCAGCATGTCCTCCAGTGTCTGAATGGTCCGCTCTGACTATCCGTCTGTCTGAGGGTGGTACGTTGTGCTGAACCTCAACTCCGTGCCCAGTGCTCTCTGAAAACTGTGCCAAAATCCTGACGTGAACCTCGGATCTCTGTCGGAGACGATCGAAACGGGGATACCGTGCAATGAAACAACTCTGTCCACGTACAGCCTGGCTAACCTGTCCACTGACCACGACATCCTAATCGGAAGAAAGTGCACTGCCTTGGTCAAACGATCCATAATCACCCAGATACCATCATGCCTCTGCGGGGTGCGGGGCAAACCAACCACAAAGTCCATGGTGATGTCGTCCCACTTCCACTCGGGAATGGGTAACGGCTACAGCTCACCACCAGGACGCTGATGCTCGGCCTTCACCTGCTGACAGGTAAGGCACCGAGCAACAAACTCTGCCACTCCCTTCTTCATCCCTAGCCACCAGAAGAACCTCTTCAAGCAATGGTACATCTTGGTGGAGCCAGGATGAACAGCATACCTCGATCTGTGAGCCTCTGACAAAATAGCCTGGCGCGCCTCCTCAGGAACCTACAAGCGGCCTCTGAATCTGACCTCGCTGTCCTCGTCGAGCTCAACATCTAGCATCTGCAAAATGTCTGCCAACTGAGGGTCTGCCTACTGTGCCTGCAACACCTTCCTGAATACCGACGGCCGAACTGACAAACTGCTCGCCACTGCACGGTCTCTGGTCCTCGACAGAACGAACACTCCCTGGGACAGCTCCTCGAACAGCGTCCACTCTCTGACCATCAGCGAACTCAAGCGCACGCGCCTGCTCAAAGTATCGGCTACGACGTTAGCCCTTCCTGGGTGGTAGTAAAGGGTTAGGTCGTAGTCCTTCAAACACTCCATCCATCGGCGCTGCCTCAAGTTCAGATCCCTCTGGGTGAAAATATACTGCAAGCGCTGGTGATCGGTGAAGATCTGAAAAGTCTCACCATACAGGTAGTGCCTCCACAACTTGAGAGCGAACACCGCTGCTGCCAGCTACAAGTCGTGGGTGGGGTAGTTCTCCTCGTGCTTCTTGAGCTGCCGAGAAGCATAGGCAACGACCCCACCGTACTGCATCAACACGGCACCCAACCTGACCTCGACGCATCAGTATAGACCACAAAACCACCGCTGCCCGACGGCAAGACTAACACTGGCGCTGAAGTCAACCTCGTCTTCAGCTCTCGAAAAATCTGCTCACAGCCCTCTAACCAAACAAACCTGACGTCCTGCCTAGTCAACCTGGTCAACAACGCTGCTAACTTGGCAAAATCCTGAATGAACCTCCGGTAGTAACCTTCCAGACCAGAAAACTGCGGACCTCTACACACGATGTGGGCTGCTCCCACGACAACACGGCCTCCACCTTGGCAGGGTCCACTGCCACTAGAACCCGAGATCACGTGCCCGAGAAAATGCACCTCCTCAGCAAAAATTCGCACTTGTCGAACTTGGCATAAAGGCGGTGACTTCGCAGGGTCTCCAGCACGATCCTCAGGTGCTCCTCGTGCTCCTCCTCAGAAGCCGAGTAGACCAAAATATCATCAACAAAAACAACCACAAAATGATCTAGGTACTCACTGAACACCCTATGCATCAGATCCATGAATGCTGCGGGTGCGTTCGTCAGCCCAAAAGGCATCACGACGAACTCAAAGTGACCGTACCTGGAACGCAAAGCCGTCAAACCAACATCTGACTCTTTGATCCGCATCTGATAGTACCCGGATCTCGAGTCAATCTTTGAGAAAAACTTTAGCCGACTGCAACTAATCAAATAAATCATCGATCCTCGGCAACGGTACCTGTTCTTCACAGTAACCTGGTTCAACTGCCGATAATCGATGCACAAACAAAGATTGCCATCCTTCTTTCTCACAAACAAAATAGGCGCGCCCACGGAGAACGACTCGGGCGAATGAAGCCCAGCTCAAGAAGCTCCTGCAACTGGCGCTTCAACTCACGCAGCTCCGCCGGGGCCATCCGGTAGGGTGCCTTAGACAAAGGCATCGTACCGGGCAAAAGCTCAATGGAGAACTCTACCTCCCACTCAGGCGGAAAACCAGGTAGATCCTCCGGGAAGACGTCGGAGAACTCAGAAACAACCGGCATGTCAAAAACTGAAGATCCGCTAGGCTCCAAAGAACAAACCGAAGCAAGGTACGCCACACAGCCATCGCGGATCAAACGGCGAGCTCTACACAAGGAAATAAATGGCCGACGGGTAGACCGGATACCTCGGAAGCAGAGGACGGGCTCTCCAGGTATCCTAAACCGAACGGTCTTCCGCTGGCAATCAACCACGGATGAGTGAGCCTCCAACCAGTCCATACCCAGGATGACGTCAAAGTCACAAAGCTGCAGTGCGTACAACCTGGCCGACAACTGGTTCCCTCAACCTCGACTGCCACACCCTCCAGGTAACCAAAAGAACGCATATAGTCACCATACGGGAGATCGACAATCACGTCACACTGCCTCTCAGGAGTGTGACAAGCAAGGGACTCATAGAATTCCTCGGAAGCAAAACACAAAGAAGCACCAGGGTCGACCAAAACACGAGCAGCTTTGCCAAGGATAGGTAGAGTACCTATAACAAGGTTTGACGCCTCTGCCTGCTCCTGGGTGAGCGCCATCACGCGGCCACGACCACGCCCACGCTGCGGCTCCTGCTGGGGCTGCTGCGGTAGCTGCTGGGGGTACTACTGCTGCTGGTGGTACGGCTGGTACTGCTACGGCTGCGGAAACTGCTGAGCCTGCTGCTGGTACTACCCCCACTGCTGCTGACGCGGTGCCTGCAGCTGAGGAGGGTACTGGTACTGAGGCGGCTGCTGAGCGTACTGCACTGGCTACTGCTGCTGCGGGGCTTGCCCCATGGGGCAATCCCTCCTGAAGTGGCCCGATAAGCCACAGGTGTAGCAAACTGCCTCCTAACTGCCCTGCTCAGCTCCCTGGACAACTGACTGCTCTGCAAACCTGGACTGGCACTTTTGCTTCCGGCTCTGACTGCCCCCGCGAGTAGACAACTTCCTAAACTGTGAGCGAATCCTGGCGCTGTCGGAACTGCCCGAGCCGGAGGAAGAGGAAGTCGCACTACCGCAGCTACCCGCTGAACGCTGGTAAGGTGAGGACCTGGAAGAGGCTCCTCCCTACTGCTGCTACTGCTGCTGCTGAGGCTACCAGGTCTCTCTGTCTAAGGCGGTGGCCTTCGCCACGGCATCTCCCAAGGTGGTACACATGTGTGCCGTCACACCCCACCTCAGGTCTGGTCTCAGTTCCGCTATGAAAATTTCTGCACACGCCTGATCGCTGCCTGCGACATGAGGCACATGCCTCAACAACCGGACAAACCTCTGGTGGTACTGCGAAACTGTGAGGTCGTCCTGAACCAACGTGTGGAACTGGTCCCATCTCTCACGTCGAGCGTAGTCGGGGAAGTACTCGCCGTGGAAGACCTCCGAAAACCACTGCCAAGTGATATGATCCAACCTCTGCCCCTGGAAGTGAGTCTGCCTCTGAACTCTCCACCACTCATGGGATGCTCCTTGAGCTGGTACACTGTCAGTCGAATCTGGTCCTCCTCAGCGCACTCCATGGTCTCGAAGATGCGCTTTAACTCATGGGTCCAGCTCTCTGCCTTGTCTGGATCATACTCACCGTGGAACATCGGTGGCCGAAGGCGCAGGAACCTCTCGAGGAGAGTGGTCCTGTCCTCCGTAACCGCCGTCCTCCGCCGCCCGGCCCGGGTACTCCCAGTGCCCGACCGCTGCTGACGCTCTGGCTGCTCAACCTCTGGCTCTACCTGCTGCTCCAGCACCACTGGAGGAGGTACCGGAAACTGAACACCTGCTACCGCCTACCCAGGCTAGTACGCTCCCTGGTACAAGTTCCTAAAGAACTGCTCTGCCAAGGGAAACCAGTTTAGTACTACTGCGGCTGAGGCTGGTACTCCTGTTGCTACTGCCCACCTACGCTACTGCTGCTGCTACTGCAGCCTGAGGCTGTGCCACTGACTCGTCTGTCGACACCTCCTCCTGGACCTGCCCCTGCGCGGGCATAGCGGACTCATCCTGCTACTCAACCAACTGTCTAGCCTGACTGCGCCTACGCGGAGCCATGTCACTGCATGGCAACACAGCCAACAAAAGTTAACAAAACCACTCGGGCGGCTAGCAGTGTACTTGTACTACCATTGGGACTTTCTGTTGCAGTTTAAATCCATTACAAGTCCTGTCAAACTCTCGCTCTGATACCAACTGTAATGACCCAAGAACCCGACCCTCGGCCCACGTTGAGGACCCGATTTTCGCGGTCGCCGCCCACGGATCTGGGGACCCGGAACGGCTATAATCTATGTCTAACAGGATATGTAACGGAAGTAAACGTCAACTGCTAATCTAGAAGTGTACGTGCGGAAACAGAAAAGATAGTGAGACCACCGCGTACCACTCTATGTACAGTCCCAACGCACGCACACTAGTACAAGTAAAAGGTAGGGGAAGAACAAGTCCCTTAGGGGCATACCCCGAGGGTGACGTACACTGAAAAGGGGAACCACTGCTAGCTACGGAGACTCCGACTACCGCCCGTCTCCTCCGCCCGGCGCGCGCCCTGCCGCTGCTGCTGAGAAGTCTCACCTGGGAAAAGGAGGGATGAGCTTCACAACAGAAGCTCAGTAGGGACTACCAATCTCCTACTGGCTCTAAACAGGCAGGAGAATATAAATATCAAATGAATGACAACAGTTTATATCTTCTACCTACAAACGGAAGTGCGGAAGCGAAACTACAACTAGCACGGTACGGAAAGTACACACGGTCGGAAACTCCGTACGACTGCTCGTCGTGACCACCACACGGCTAGTAAACATAGATGGAGGGAACTCCGCCTGGACAAGGAACACTAGCTACGGAAAGCACTACCACTAGTCAAGGTCAGGTGCGTCCACCGACGTCTTATCCTCGACCAAGGTCCTGACCCTCACATCTCGTCAGAGCGAGGTAAGACACAAGTAACACAGCAGTAACCGCCGTAGTCTGGCCGGACTACGGTCCCACGCCTGGCCTCTCTAAGCGGTTCTTGGGCCGCAAAGAGCGAGGCAGTGAGAAAAGGACTAGCTGGACTGCGCCGGAAAGAACTCCGAAAACTAACCTCGGCGTCCCAGTCCAACCACGAGAGCTCTGCAAGCGACTCAACGCCACTGTCCTAACCACCATTTTCCTCTAAGCTCCAGAGTCCGCCTGGTGGCTGCCAACTCAAGCCCACTCGTAGCCCGGAGTACTCCCTCAACAGGCTCCCGAGGATGGGGGTCCCAGGCAACGGTAACAACCTCTCACACGGGACAAGCCCTCAAGTGCCGAGCACCGGGCGAAAGACTAGTGTAGACCGCACTAGGGAACTAGCACAGGTGCCACGGGTACAGTACAAGAAGCGGAAATGGCAAAGATCGGAATCTGTCTCACGACTGAGGTCACGACGCGTCGGGCTGTCGCGACCTGGTCGCGACGCCCTACCCTGTAGCGATCCCGTCGCGACGGCCCGAGCAGTCGTGACCGGGTTCGCGACACACAAGAGCGTCGCTATCTCGTCGCGATCGGCCAGACCGTCGCGACCAGATCGCGACCTCTACGGTCGTCGCGTTCTCAGACAGAGGGGGGTTCCGGAGCAACCCTCCGGGAACCACCCAAAAATGGGGGGAAAACAACACACAAGGGGGAGGGGATCATGCTCAACATGCTAGAAAGCTAGTAAAGCATCCAAACCACCCTTAAAACCCCACGAACATGGATCTACACTCGAAGAGAAACCTCATTCAACCTCGAGCATGGAGTTCTCACACTCCCAAACCCCAAACCACAGAGAAACCACGCTTTAGAGGGGGAAGGGAGCATGCTTAGGGCGAGAGGATCAAGAGTCCCTACCTCCACGTGAAGAATGAACCAGTGAGGGCCTTCTCGTAGGAAAGGACGCCTCCTCCTCGCTCCAAACGGCACGAACACGTCCCCTGCACGAGCGGGACGACACCACCTCAGCACGAGCGCCTCAAACACCGAGATCCTCCAAGAATCCGCAAGTAAAACACGAGAGGGAAAGGAGAGGGAAGAAAGAGAGCTGAGAGGGCGAGAGGGGGAAAGGGGCGCGGCCTTGGGTTTTAACCCGGTGGCCTCCAGAACGCGACGGAACGACATGTCGCGACAAGGCTCTCGTCGCGACGCCCCTAGGCATCGCGACCTTATCGCGACGGTCGCCTCTGTCGCGACCCCAAAAAGTGGGTCAAACCTCGAAGACTAGGAAAGTGATCGCGACGGGTGCCCACGTCGCGTTCACGCGCGTGCACCTGACACCCGACAGAGCCATTCTGACAGAAAGGACACCGGTCACGTCTGTCAGAAGGGTCGTCGCGACGCCATCGGATGTCGCGACCACAACGCGACGGCCATACCGTCGCGACTAAAATGCGACAGTCCTGGTCGTCGCGACCTGAACCTTATCGCGACGGCCTCCCTATCGCGACCACGTCGCGACCAGGGAGCATGTCGCGACCCTGAGGACGGGGCCACAGGGCCCAAGGGGGCCGGGTCTTACAGTGATGGTCTTCGTCTGGCAAAGCTTATTGGCTGCAGCCTCACTGCTATCTACTGTGATTCGCTATCCCTTGTCAACTCGCTCCAGCAAAACAAGTGCACCTCATGGCACATTTACTGGTGGTGGCGGGAAGAGAGATCTATTTTGTCTGATGACTGCGGTACCATTCATCATGTTTTTAGGGAGTCTAATCAAATGGCTGACTGCTTGGCTAATCATGCTCTTACTTCCATGAAAAATGAGACTTTCTGGGGCGCTAATAGTCTTCCACATATTTGTAAGGGACATATGGTTATTGATAAAATTGTTCTTATGCATGTTAGACTGGTTTAAAGGGGGTATGCCTCCTTCTCCTTGTATCATGTTATATTAATATATTTTGGCCCAGGTTTTCTCGCTGGTGAAGTGGGAACATTCTCCCCCTCTGGGGGAGGGTGCGCTCTCCCAGTTATTGACCCTGAGGACTCTTGTTAAAAAAAAAAAACAAGTTTTAACGCTATTCGAAATTTAAGAATCCCATTCACCCCCCCCCCCCCCTCTGGGCTTGCTAGCTGGGCAACAAGTGGTATCAGAGCCAAGTCTCTTCGACAAAGAAGATCTCACGATCTGAAGAGAAAAGATTAAATGGCAGCTCAAGGTCACTTCGAGGTTGAGTCCGTCAACAGACCACTGTTGTTCGATGGGGAAGACTACAACTACTGGAAAACCAGAATGGAATTCCTCCTTCAAGGGCTTCATAATCAAATTTGGTCAATCATAGAAGAAGGAGATCTCCTAGTCACCAACGATAAAGACAAATGGACAGATGAGGACAAGAAAAAGATCTCTCTAAATTGCAAAGCAAAGAGCATACTATGTTGCACTCTTAGTAAGAAGGAGTTCAACAGGATATAAGCCTACAAATCCGCTATGGAGATGTGGGAAAAATTGAGGATCACCTATGAAGGGAAAGATAAAGTGAAGGAAGCCAGAATAAATATTTTAGTAGCTCAGTATGAACGGTTTCAGATGCAGCCAGGAGAAACAATCACACAAATGTATACCAGATTCACCAACATTACAAATGGCTTGGCTGGACTTGGAAAGAATTACGAAATAGGAGACATGGTAAGAAAAATCTTGAGATCTCTATTACGAAGATAAAGAAGAGAAATAGGGTGATAAAGATGGAAATTCGGAGTTTTAAGGAAAGGGAGAGTTTTTAGAAGGTAGAACTCTCTAAACCCACCAATACACCCCCAAATCATACCAACCCAACCCTAGATCGTGGCTGAAGCCTTGGAGGACGAGGAGGAGGAGTTCTAGACGTGGAGAGCAAGGGGAGGAAGCTAGGAACCAAGGAGGGATTCTCTTCTTCATCATCAACCATAGGTTTTCATTACAGCAAGAAAAGGTAGGCAATCTCTCAAGCACAAATCACCTAATTTCGGCCATAGGTAGCTTACACATCCATCTTTGAAAGCCCTATGATTTCCCAAATTTTCGTGGCTCCATGACGGAGTATTAAATGTTCTAAGCTCTATCCTTACTATGCACCCGAACCTTCATGATTGCTTTCAATCCACGCATGTACTTGATCCCATGCCATGAAAATATTCTCATAAATACTACATGCTGTTAACTTTCAAACGCCCCTAATTTTCCTAATTTCCTTTGTGTATCCTTTGCTAATTAAATCATTTTCCATGACTGTGCATGTTTTAGGTCACTGAAATGTAACTTAGTTAAAGCATGCACAAACCTTGTCTATTTTCAAATTGCTCATGCCTGTTGATAGATCTACGAGTCTACTTTCAGTAAAATTGGTTACATAATTTTTGAATCATTGTGTAATTTTATATTGATTTTAGAAGTGTGTTGTATCATGAAAGGGAGGGAAGGACCAAACCTAAAAATGGAAAATCCCCTTTTCTAGGTCGGGCTGCTCCTCTGAAATCGCAACGGCCCGACCTGTCGCGATATCAGAGGAGTCGCAACCGGCCAGTCCGTCGTGTTATAAACGCGACGGCCCGCGCCATCGCGATTTCCTCCCGAACCGTGCCAGGCCGGCCGGTTCATCTATCGCGCCCGGACGGCCCGTCGCGACTTGAATCGCGACGGGGACGGGTACCCCCGTCGCGATTTCAAGATTTCGGCCAGAACTGTAATTGCCCTTATACCCCTGCTATTTACACCATTTGACCCTTGTTTACAATTAATTATGCACTGTTATGATTAGTATTAATCTGATTATTAATATTTGGTAATAATTACATAAATTCAATTAATTAAAAGCCAAAAGCACGATTATACATGCTCTCATGATTTCTTACACTCGCACACACTAAACATTATTATTTGCATAGAGACCCTATTAAAATACTCAATAATATATCTGGTAATTAAGTGTAATTAATCACCTAATTTCCCAATTATTTAAATGACACTTGTCTTCGTTTTAATCGCATGCTTTGTACATCATTATCGCGTCCCTCTGCCTTCGAGCACTCGAGGCAAGACGGACAACGTTTCATTACACACTTTTCTTAGCATGGACCACCTCTCCGTTGGGAATGCTCCTGACTGGACCAGAGACTCCTTGTCAAGGCCTCTGTAAGTCTCCTTGGCTTTGGCGCACGTCCATTGCCGACGAGCTCGTTGTACCCTTAAATCCCATTACACCCTTAGGGATCAGCACGATCCAACGGCCTTAGTGTGTTTCCTTCTTACCTTGGAATCCCGTCGGACCATCTAGCTTGTATTCATAGCACGGCTAATAGGCGGATGTGACTTCTACCTGACTGTCGGCACCCGACCTAGTGCCGTGCAACTGTGACTATCGTGGGTTTAACGTTGTTTTACGAACATGTCTCTATTCTCATCTACTATCTCTTTACTCTCATCTGTTCACTTTTCTCTCTACTTTGTCGTCTATTCATCTACGATTCTCATCTATTCTTGGTACTCTATTTGGCCATCTATATGATTGTCTAAGATAAGAAACGTGACAATGCCAGTGCAATGGGGCCCGATCTGGTCCTGGGAGGAGCGCCCGAAAAGTGCTATTTGCCCATGGGAGTTAAAATGATCAGGATGTTGGCATACATCCAGTGCCATTATACTATGAAGATTTAATCTATGACAATCAATCAGTGCTATCTATACAAGTTCTATTTCTACAAGTGCTATCGTTACTAGTGCACCGTTGTGCAACTTTATGTGCTATATCATTACATGGCCAATCCATTATCGTACTTGATGTGCTGTTTTCCATATACAAGTGCTATCATTCTCTTGCTATCGTTACTTTGCTCTACATGACTATGCTCTCTAGATATCCTGCCTTTTAAGACATTAATCATTTAAAGCATGCTTGTTCATACGAGATATTAAGTCCAACTGGGCGTTATTCGCTCATCCTGCGTTATTATTTCATATATTTCAGGTGAGTCTGATGGAGATTACCACACTCACGAGGAATGGAATGAGGATGATGCTCAAGAGTGACCCGTTTCGTCAACCCGTGCTTAGTAGTAGTTAGTTAGTCATTAGTTAGTCAATATGTAATAGTTTGAATTTGAATAAAGTACTCTGGGCCCTAGTTTTGGCTCTGATTAGTGGATGTAATAGTTAGTTGAGGAGTTATTAATGAAGTTGGATTTTATTTGGCATTATTCCAATTGTGCAATGTTGAATGTTTATTTATCGCTCTGTACTATTTAAATAATTATAATTCTGCTCCGATATTCCGCGTCGGGGTGTTACAGTTTTGTGGTACCAGAGCCTAGGTTATTCTTAAGTATAGGATGATCTAAGTTTGACCTGCCTCGACTTAGAGTCAAATTCCATACCTATGTGAGAGATGGGTAGAACCATGGGTAATAAGATAAAATAAACTCACACACGCACAAAATTAGTGCAACCCCATTATCTTACATTAAACATTCTATTTTGAAGGAACTTAAGACACTAGCAATGGCAGCGGAACGTGCACGACTCCGTGATATGCAACAAACCATTCAGCAGCTCACTCAGGCACTACTTCAGGCTGCTGGAGCCAATGGAAACCATGGAGCCAGAGACTTGCACAGGAATTTTCGCAATTTGAACCCGCCCCGTTTCAGTGGGACCACTGATCCCAATGAGGCAGAGAATTGGCTTAAGGAGATATAGCATATTTTCCGCGTTATGCAATGCGCAGATGGAGATAAGTTATTACTAGCAACATTCCAGCTTGAGAGGGACGCCCGTGCGTGGTGGGAGTCCATAGAGGCCACCAGGGCCGATGCACAGTTCACATGGAATGAGTTTAAGGAGCATTTCAACTCCAAGTATTTTTCTGAAAGAGTTCAACAAAGGAAGGCCTCTAAATTTGCGGCACTTAAACATGGGAATCTCACGGTTGCTGAATATGAAGCTCAGTTCTCACAGTTGGCACGATATGCCAATCACCTGGTCGGCACTGAGAGAATGAAGGCGAAGCGCTTTCTTAACGGGCTCAGGCCCGCATACATCACCCAATTGGCACTACTAGACATCCAGACCTATCCAGAAATGGTCAAGAAGACACAGTTACTGGAGGATGCGACCGACCTCGCCGATCGCATCAAGGGTAGAATAGTCAAGAAAGAGCAGACATCAGGAGCACCAAGCAAGCCCACCAACGGCAAGAAAAGGCCGTTTAGCATCACTGACGGGCCAAGCCAAGAGTGAAAGCCCAAGGTCTTCACCCCTACTTCCCCAAACAACAAGCCCAGATGCAAGCACTGTGATAAGCTGGGTCACACTGCCGAAGAGTGTTGGAGGAAGGTAGGCGCATGCCTACGTTGCGGGAGTCGAGAGCATCGCATTCCCGATTGCCCCCTGCTGAAGGAAAATGAGAAGCGTCCTATGGGACAGAAGAAGTCAGGCCGACTGCAGGCCCTGCAAGAAGTGGAGACCACCGAGGAGGGTGGAGTCGTAGAAGGTACTTTACCAGTTTTCTCTCAGTCAGCATTTATTTTAGTTTGATACTGGCACAACACATTCGTTCATATCATAAGCTTTTGTTGATACATTAAATATTAAACCTGCATCCATAGAATTTGAATTGCCTGTCACTACACCTTTGGGGGAGAAAGCTCAATTAAATAAATACTTTCCATTAGCTGATGTTATGATTGGTGAACTCAACCTTAGAGCCGACTTGATCTGTATGCCCATGGAGGGCTACGATGTCATTTTGGGAGCCGATTGGCTATCCACTTATGGGGCTTGTGTGGAATGTAGAAGAGGGAAGATTACCTTTAGTGAATTCCCTAAGTTGACTTTCATGGGTCGTAGACACAAGAGGCACTTGTCTCTCGTCTCTGCTATTAAGGCGCAGAACATGATAAGGAAGGGTTGTGTAGCATTTTTCGCCGCAATAGTTGTTGAAAAGAAAGCATCTAAGATATCAGACATACATATAGTGCAAGAGTACCCCGACGTGTTCCCCGATGAGCTGCCAGGCATTCCACCTGAAAGAGATGTGAATTTCTCGATTGATCTAACACCTGGAGCTGCACCGGTGTCATGCCAACCCTACAGAATGTCCTCTGCTGAATTAAAGGAATTAAAGAAGCAATTGATGGAATTGCTAGAAAAGGGATTTATCAGACCAAGTACTTCTCCTTGGGGAGCACTAGTGTTGTTTGTCAAGAAGAAGGATGGATCCCTGCGCCTATGTATTGACTACAGGCAGTTGAATCACCTAACTATCAAGAATAAATACCATCTGCCTCATGTTGATGAACTATTTGATCAAATATCAGGAGCTAAATATTTCTCTAAGATTGACCTTAGATCGGGGTATCATCAGATGAGAATTAAAGATGCGGATATTTGCAAGACAACTTTCAGGAGCAAGTACGGTCATTATGAATTTGTAGTCATGCCTTTTGGACTAACCAATGCTCCTGCAGCTTTTATGCAACTGATGAACAGCATCTATCGACCATACCTCGATAAGTTCATCGTGGTCTTTATTGATGATATTCTCATATACTCAAAGACCAAGGAAGAGTATGAGGAACATCTGAGGATCGCTCTGCAGATCTTGTGCGATAACAAACTCTATGCCAAATTGAGCAAGTGTGAATTCTGGCTCGAGGAGGTGTCATTTCTAGGCCATGTTATATCCAAGGATGGTATCGCTGTCGATCCTTCCAAGGTAGAAGTTGTACTCAACTGGGAGAGACCGACCAATGTCACGGAGATCAGAAGCTTTCTTGGACTGGCTGGCTATTACAGGCAGTTCATAAAAGACTTCTCCAAGATAGTTGTACCTCTTACTCATCTTACTCGAAAAGAGAACCCCTATGTCTAGAGCAAGGAATGCGAGAAGAGCTTCCAGACACTGAAGCAATGTTTGACTTCTGCACCTGTCCTCGTGTTGCCAATCGAGGGCGAAGGATTCTCAGTCTACACTGATGCATCTGGAATCGGTCTAAGCTGCGTACTAATGCAGAATGAGAAGGTTATAGCCTATTCATCAAGACAGATGAAGCCTCATGAAGTTAAGTATCCTGTCCATGACTTAGAACTAGTTGCTGTGGTGTTTGCACTTAAAATTTGGAGGCATTATCTGTATGGGGAACAGTTCATTGTCTACTCTGATCACAAGAGTCTTAAGTACCTATTTTCTCATAAGGAGCTCAATATGCGACAAAGGAGATGGCTGGAATATTTGAAAGACTTTGATTTCAATATTCAATACCACCCAGGCAAAGGTAATGCAGTAGCAGATGCACTCAGTAGGAAGCCAGTAGCGTCCTTATCTTGTTTAGTTATGGGTGAGATGCAATTATTTGAGCAATTCGCCAGTCTGGATCTAAATATTGAACAGAGAAGTGATCAGGTGTTGGTGGCTAACCTTAGAGCTCAACCCGACATCTTTGTCGAGAACAGGGAGCAACAAGCCAATGATCCATTTCTAATCCGAGTCAAGGAAACCATAGCTGGCAGACCCAATTTCTCCATTACTGAGGATGGGAGACTGTTATTTCAAGCCAGGACATGTGTGTCTGACAATGAAGAGTTGAAATAGAAGTTGATGGACAAAGCCCATAAGACAAAGTATACAATCCACCCTGGCGCAACCAAGATGTACCAAGACATGAAGAGGTCATTTTGGTGGCCCAACATGAAGCGTGAGGTGGATGAGCATGCCGCGCACTGCCTCACATGTCAGCAGGTAAAAGCAGAACACTGACGTCCTGCGGGTGTACTCAGACCCCTGGACATACCTGAATGGAAGTGGGAGAGTATTGGCATGGATTTCATCATGGGTTTACCCTGAACTCGTGGTGGACTCGATGTTATCTGGGTTATTGTGGACCGATTGACTAAGTCTGCACATTTCCTAGCAATCAAAAGTACCTAGAGTGTGGATGTACTTGCAGCCTTATATGTAAAGGAGATAGTGAAACTACATGGAGTATCTGTATCCATAGTCTCAGATCGTGACCCTAGATTCACATCTAGATTCTGGAAGGGACTTCAGACTGCTTTAGGCATAAAACTCAATTTCAGCACAGCATTACACCCACAGACAGATGGACAGACGGAAAGAACTAATCAGATCGTGGAGGATATGCTACGAGCCTGTACTATAGATTTTTAAGGGTACTAGAATGAGCAATTATCACTGATAGAATTCGTCTACAATAATAGCTACCAGGCCAGCATTAAGATGGCTCCATTTGAAGCATTATACAGAAGAAGCTGTAGATCGCCCATCTGTTGGAATGAAGTGGGTGAACAGCAATGGTTGGGACCAGACATGGTACAGAACACTAGCAAGGACATACAAATCATCAGAGATAGAATTAGAATAGCTCAGTCCAGGCAAAAGAGCTACGCAGACAAGAGAAGAAAGGACTCGGTGTAACATTCCAGGTTTTGGCTTCCTAGGTGTTGTCCTTGGGATCGCGACGGATCGGGGTGTCGCGTTCTGAACGCGATGTGCTCTGTGTCGCCTTCTAGTTCGGAAGGCGACAGCCCTTGTGTCGCATTCCTGTTGCCTGTTGGTTTGTGTGCCACGTGTCCACAGCGTAGGTGTGCCAGCTGTCGCGTTCACCTAAGCCGCCTGCATGCGTGACACGTGGTCTGGAGGTTGTCTGTCTGTCAGCAAGTCTGTCAGAAATTGTGGCAAGGTGACAACTTGCCTGTCGCGTTCTTGTTAGGAACGCGACGCCTAGCTTGTCGCGACCTCAGTTCCGAGGGCTTAAGCCAGGCGACCCTCCTTTCTTCTCCTTCTTTTCCTTTCTTCTTCCCTCCTCCTCTCCGAGGAGGGGAAGCTTCCCCCTACTCTCTCCGGTGGCTTGGACGTGGTGGAGTCGTTGGAGAGCTCGTGGCGGAGCGGAGGAGCGTCGTGGAGCGAGGAGGAGGCGGCTGTGTTGTCGTGAAGGCCCCTCGTGGGTTCGGTTCTTCAAATCGGTAGGGATCTCTTGCTCTTTTACTTGTTGGTGTGGATGGAGCTTGTTTTGGAGCGATCCGCCCCATGCTCGTAGTGCTCTTATGTTTCGCACGGGTGGATGCTTGCCGGTGGTGCTCCTTCCATGTGTTTAAGCTTTGTGCATGCTATGTGTGGGTGAGGAGAGGTGGTGTGTTGCCCCTCGAGCCCTATTTTACTTGCTTTTGTGGTATGCTCCCCTTCCCCTTTTTTTGGAGGTAGTTTTGTGGCTTGTGGGACCTTGGTATAGCCCCAATGCTCAGTTCGGGCTTCTGTCTGGGGTCGCGACAGGTTAGCTGTCGCTACACCAGACAGAAGGCGACGTGCAACCTGTCACCTTCTGGTGGCGACAGGTTTTCCGTCACGTTCCCCTCTGCTCTTCGGTCTCCGAGTTCCGTTTGTGGCGGAGGGTGGCTCGTGTCCAAGCTAGTTATAGTGAGGTCTCACCCACTTGGCATGAGGTATTTCCTTCGTTTTGGGGCCTGGCCTTGTGGCCCTTTGAGGTGTGGGATTTGGGGTGATTCTGCCCCAAAGGCCCTGCCTTCAGATAAGGAACGCGACGGTTCGATACGTCGCGTTCTGAATCTGAAGGCGACACCCTGTGTGTCGCTTTCTGGTTGCGGCAGGATCCTCGTCGCGATCTGCTTTTGGGTTGCGACGCTCTCCTTGTCGCCTTTTTATTTCTGTGTCGTTTGGCTGCGGGCCGGTGGCCCCGCTTGGGGTCCGGCCTTCTGATGCTGAATGCGACGGTTCGACACGTCGCGTTCAGGTCAGAAGGTGGCACCCTGGTCGTCGCGACCTGTTGGCGACAGGTTGGTCGTCGCCTTCTTGCTCAGAAGGTGACGCACCTATGGTCGCGTTCTGGTTGCTTGATTTCTGTTCTGCCTGGTGGTGTTCCGGGTTCTCGGGATGTGCCGTGTGTGCCGGCGTTGGCCGACGGCCCTTCTGGGGTTTTCTGGAAGGGGTGTCGTGCGTGCCTGTGCCTGCTAGGTTGTCTTGGTTATGAGCCAGCAGTGCCGTTTCTGTGGTGGTTGCCACGCCAATTCTCTTTCGCCCGGTGCTCGGCACTTGAGGGCTTGTCCGTGAGACAGGTTGTTACCGTTACCTGGGACCCCCAGCCCCGCGCGTCTGTTAGAGGGAGTTCTCCGAGCGGCGGGCGTGCTCAAGTCACGGACTTGGAGCAGAAGGGGAAAACAGTGGGGACAGCAGCGTAGAGTCGTTTGTAGAGCTCTCTTAGCTGGTCTGGGTCTCCGAGGTGGTTTTGGTGCTCTTCCGGTGTGGACCAACTAGTCCTTCTCACTGCCTCGCTCTGCGTTGGTTCCGGAGCCACGTAGGGAGGTAAGGCGTGGGGTGGTAGTTCGGCCGGACTGCGGTGGTTGTGGTTGCTTAGTCCACGCGTCTCACTCCGACGGGAGAAGAGACCTGGACTAAGGCACTTGTGGCGGTGGCTTAGTTGTTCTTGTTGTGACGTTGCTTCATGCGCTGTTTTCGAGATTGTGTTCTCGTTGCCCTGGTTTACACGGTGGTTGTAGCCTAGCCGTGTCTAGTTCTGTGGGCCTGGTTAGTTTGGCCTCGTGGGCCGTGTTTAGTGTTTTCCGTTCTGCGGGTCCTCTCGGGGTGTCGAGTGCTGACACCCGACTGCTGTTTCGGTAACCCGTTCCTTGGTGTCGTCCGTGGTGGCACTGTAGGGTGTGGTTCCCTGACCTCGTGGCGTGTCCGAGGTGCAGTGTGGTTCTGCTTGTGGGCCCTTGACCTTGTGGAGGTTTGAGGTGGCCATGCCTGTGGTGAGACGTTCGTTCTCACTTGGTTGCTTGGTGTCTCTCGGGGTGACACCTGGCTGTTCCTTCCCGACCTCGTGGAGGTCCAGGATGTTGGTGCTTGTGTCGTGAGACTCTGGTCTTACGTGGTTGCTCCGGTGTTCCGTGAGCTTCTTTGTCTCGGCGGGTGTGCTGAGGGTTTGCTTCTGCATTGTGTTGCTCTGGTTCGACCCTGGTTGCAGTTCGTGGCATTGCTCTAGTTGCTTCCGCATGTGTTTGACTCCGCTGTTTCTGCGGGAGTCATGTTTAGCCTGACCCGGGTTGTGGTCGAGGCCTTTCTCTATTTCTGTTGCTTTGTAGTACTCTGTGGTAGGCGTTTCTCGCTTTACTGCTTTGTAGAGTAGTTTTGCTTCCGCTTGTTGGAGTTCCTGCTGCTCTGGCTGGTAAGGGACTGGTTATCCCTACTGAGCCTTGTTCGCGAGGCTCACCCCCCTACTCTCTTCAGGTAGGGACTCGCTGTCGTAGGAGTTCGCTGCCGGACGGTCGTGGTGGTGGCTTGTTCGCCGTGCGTTGCCAGCAGTGTGAGTTGTGAGCGTGAGTGCTCTTTGTACCGTGAGTTGAGAGTGTCCTTTTCGCAAGTCCTCAGGGTATGCCCCTTAAGGACTGCACATTTCTTTCTATACCTGTACTTTTATTTGGGACATGTTGTACATAATTTTTTTATTAATGTACGGACTTTCTTGTTATAGTTATTTGAATTCATTGCTTCTCTCACTGGACTAAATTCTAACCCTTCCGAATCTTCGGATCCGTGGGTGGCGGCGCGACCTTCGGGGGTCCCTGGCGGGGGTCCGGGAGGTCAGGTCGTTACAGTGGTATCAGAGCTCAGGGGTCCAACGAGATTTGTATTGGGTTAATAACTATGGCGGTCCCAAAGAAAGGTACTCGTGCGCTGCTAGCCCGTCCGTGTATAGTTTCTGTTAGGTGAGCTTTTGGCTCTTTGTTGCAGGTGGCTAGCTTTCTAGCAGGGTCTGAGTGTGTTGCTGCTGCTGCTGGGGGCGCGTGCTGCGAGCGTGGTTGCTGTTTCGCTCATGCTGCAGTTGGGTTCGTCCTCGGCTTGCGTGTCCGTGTGGGTGTGTCGCGAACGCTGAGAGAGCCTACGTGTGGTGTGGCCTTCACCGGTGCAGGGTTGTGGTCTGCGGAACCGGTAGAAGGTGTCCTAGCCTTGTTGGCTGCCCCCTTCTTGTTGGGGTGTGTCCTTGTTGGATGTCCCCCTTGTTGTTGGGGTGTGTCCTTGTTGGATGTCCCCTTGTTGTTTGGGTGTGTGTTGTTGGCTGTGTGTTTGGCCTTGCGTGCATGTGCGTCGTTGGGCGCTGTGCTCTGCTCAGTCGGTGTCTTTGCTTGAGCTAAGCAGATGCTTGTGTGCCGTGTTGCACCGCTGGTTGAGCGCTGTGACACCTGTCTGTGGTTGTTTTTGGCTTTGTGCTGGCTAGTTGTGGACTCTGGTGAGGTGCTCCCGAAGTTTTTCTCTGCTGGTTCTGGTGGAAGTGAGGCTTCCCCAGAACTTTGTTGTGCTCGTTTCTGGTTGTTGCGGCATTGCCTTCTGGGTTGAGGTGCACCGCTAGGCTGCTATGTTCTGGTGGTGTTTCCCAAAACTGTTTGTTGTTGTCCTAGTGAGAGTTCCTCTCCCTCTGAGACTGCTTCTGTGCTCGTTAAAGTCTTCCGCTGTGTTGCCTCCTTGGTTTGAGGTCTCTGTTGTTTAGTTGGTCATCGTTGCGTTGCCCTCGAGGTTGAGGTGCATCGCTTGGTTGCCCTGTGTTCTGGTGCGGTTTTCTAGAACTGTTGGTTGTTGTCCCGGTGAGGTTCTCTCTCAGGACTGTTCCAGGCTTGTTTCTGCCGGTTGTGGTGCTACCTCAGGGTTGAGGTATGCTGCTGTTGTGTTGGTCGTTGCGTTCTGGTGGGTTTTCCCAGAATGGTGCCTTGGTGGTTCTGGTGGAGGTTCTCCCAGAACCAGTTGTGTTGCTTCCGCTGTCTGATGTGTTCTCTCTGTTGGTCATTTGTTTGGGCTGCATTCTGGTGATGGTTTCCAGAACGGCTCTTGGCGCTTTGGGTGGAGGTCCTCCCCAAGCTGCCTTGTGTTTGTTTTGGTTGTCGCCGCTCTCTCTCTCTGTGGAGAGGAGCTGTCATTGTTACCCGTTAGACTGTCCGTGTTACAGTCTGTTTGAGTGTTGTCGGTCAAGGTGTGGTGCCTTGGACCGTGTGTCTGGCCGTGGTGCTGGCCAATTTGTCTTCCTGTTCATTTTTTAGGTTTCTCAGCTGCGCTGGTGGGAATTCGTATGTCCCCAGGATCGGGAGGTTGGTTTCGTTTCTCGCGCCCTGTGGGCTCTGCCGGTTGGTGGTCTGGTGAGTGCCATGGGTGTCTGGCTGGTTGTGTTTCTATGGAAGTGCCAGTCTCATTTAGTGGTTTTCCCTCGCGTGTGGAAGAGACTCGTTGTGAGGGTCTCCTTCCCCTGCTTTCCGTTGGTTGCTCGGGGTGGTGGTGCTGGCAGGGCAGTTTGGTGCCATGTCGCGCACTGTGGCGACCTTGGTGGCGAAGGTCCCTCCCCCTTGTGTTGTCTTGAGGTTGAGCTGGTCGCTCCCCTCATGCGCGTTGTTTTCATTGTGGTGCAATAGGTTGTGGTGACCTATTGTCCCGTCTCTTGCTGTGTTGGTTTCTTGTTGCCTGACGGAACAATGTGGGGCAGCGTGCCTTATGTTCCATGTGAGGCAGCACCGGTTTTGTTGGTTTGGCTTGCTTGTGCAAGCATCGTCCCGGTATGTGTTTTCGCTTATGCCTCAACTGTGCTTGGAGGCACTTGTTGTCGTTTGGTGTGTGCCCTCTCTACCTGTGGTGGTAGGAGTGGTGCCTCGTATTTGTGTGCTTCTAAGAGCCGATGTGTTGTTGCGCTCTTGAAGCTGCTGGTTCTCCGCGTGTTTTGCTTGTGTGGGTCTCTGGTGGAGAGTCCCTTTCGGTTGGCCTTGGGTCGTTTCAGGCCGTTGGTGCAGTTGGGTACTGCATCTTGAGCGTGTTTTCCTTTTCGTTGATTCGTGCTTTGTGCCTTGAGGGTTCGCGGCCGGTGTGGCCTGTTCTACCCTTTTTGGCTTGTGGCTTCTTGTGTGTGGCTTTTGGCAGGTCTCTTGTGGAGAGTCCTTCCTGTTAGCCGTGTTGTTTTGACCGTTGGTGCAACTGTGTTGCATTCTTTTCGAGTTTTGGTGCTTGTGGTGGCACCCTGTGCTCGTGCTCGAGTGGTTTGTTTTCGTGCCGTCTGGAGCCCTGGTGTATTGTGTTGCATTTTGGGTGGCTCCTGGTGCTTGTGTGGCACCGTGTGTTGTGTTGTATTCCTGATCGTAAGCTTCGTGCGTTGTTTCGCGAGTTGCTCGGTGTTCGAGGCGTTGAGTTTTCCGCCTTTGGGACACTGTGTGCTGGCCAATGCCGTGTGGTCATACTGTTACCGCTGTGGGGTGGCTGCTTTGCCTTGTCTAGGTAGCCCTATCGGTGGTGCGCCAGGCTTTGGTCGTGTGCCTGTGGAGCAGGTGTTTTAGCTTTCTGTGGCTCCACAGTCATTGTGTGTCCTTGTCGGACCACGAGGACGATCTGGGTGAGATCTAGTGGTGCCGGCAGACACTGTCTTGCTCGACGTGGGTTTTCCACGTGCGTGTTTTCTGCTTGGTTTTGGGTCACCATTAAGAAGCTTTCGTTGGGCCTTGCCGTAGGTACTAGCTGTTGCTAGTTGTGCGGAGCCATTCAGTGGAGTCTTGTGGATGACCTCTTGGCGTTTTCCTCGGTTGCCGTCAGTAGCTGGGACCTCTGTCTAGTCGTTGGTGACAGAAGGAGTTACTGACCGGTTGGTCACAACAGTGTGGGCTGTTGAGAGCTCAGTCGTGGTTTTTCGACTGGCGGTTTCTGTGTTTCTGGTCGGCTTGGTACGCGCTGTGCCTGTGGAGTTGTCAACATCTGCTTATGTGCTCAGTGCCATTGTTGTGCGTTCTGTGAGCTGTCGGATGTCTGGTTAGGCACTCCCTTATGGCAGGGTCGTGGTGGTGACCACCGGGAAGTTGCGGTGCGACTTAGTGGTCCTTTGCACATGTTGATTTCTCCGACCGGGTTTCGCCCTTAATTTCGAGGATGAAATTATTATTTTTGTTGAATGTATTGTAACATTCTGGGTTTTGGCTTCCTTGGTGTTGTCCTTGGGATCGCGACGGATCGGGGTGTCGCATTCTGAACGCGACGTGCTCTGTGTCGCCTTCTAGTTCGGAAGGCAACGGCCCTTGTGTCGCATTCCCGTTGCCTGTTGGTTTGTGTGCCACGTGTCCGCAGCATAGGTGTGAAGGCGACGTGCCAGCTGTCGCATTCACCTAAGCCGCCTGCATGTGTGACACGTGGTCTGGAGGCTGTCTGCCTGTCAGCAAGCCTGTCAGAACTTGTGGGAAGGCGACAACTTGCTTGTCGTGTTCTTGTTAGGAACGCGACGCCTAGCTTGTCGCGACCTCAGTTCCGAGGGCTTAAGCCAGGTGACCCTCCTTTCTTCTCCTTCTTTTCCTTTCTTCTTCCCTCCTCCTCTCCGAGGAGGGGAAGCTTCCCCCTGCTCTCTCCGGTGGCTTGGACATGGTGGAGTCGTCGGCGAGCTCGTGGCAGAGCAGCGGAGCGTCGTGGAGCGAGGAGGAGGCGGTCGTGTTGTCATGAAGGCCCCTCGTGGGTTCGGTTCTTCAAATCGGTAGGGATCTCTTGCTCTCTTACTTGTTGGTGTGGATGGAGCTTGTTTTGGAGCGATCCGCCCCATGCTCGTAGTGCTCTTGTGTTTCGCACGGGCGGATGCTTGCCGGTGGTGCTCCTTCCATGTGTTTAAGCTTTGTGCATGCTATGTGTGGGTGAGGAGAGGTGGTGTGTTGCCCCTCGAGCCCTCTTTTACTTGCTTTTGTGGTATGCTCCCCTTCCCCTTTCGTTGGAGGTAGTTTTGTGGCTTGTGGGACCTTGGTATGGCCCCAATGCTCAGTTCGGGCTTCTGTCTGGGGTCGCGACAGGTTAGCTGTCGCTACACCAGACAGAAGGTGACGTGCAACCTGTCACCTTCTGGTGGCGACAGGTTGTCCGTCACGTTCCCCTCTGCTCTTCGATCTCCGAGCTCCGTTCGTGGCGGAAGGTGGCTCGTGTCCAAGCTGGTTAGAGTGAGGTATCACCCACTTGGCACGAGGTCTTTCCTTCGTTTTGGGGCCTGGCCTTGTGGCCTTTTGGGGTGTGGGATTTGGGGCGATTCTGCCCCAAAGGCCCTGCCTTCAGATAAGGAACGCGACGGTTCGATACGTCGCGTTCTTAATCTGAAGGCGACACCCTATGTGTCACTTTCTGGTTGCGGCAGGATCCTCGTCGCGTTCCGCTTTTGGGTTACGACGCTCTCCTTGTCGCCTTCTTGTTTCTATGCTGTTTGGCTGCGGGCCGGTGGCCCCGCTTGGGGTCCGACCTTCTGATGCTGAACGCGATGGTTCGACACGTCGCGTTCAGGTCAGAAGGCGGCACCCTGGTCGTCGCGACTTGTTGGCGACAGGTTGGTCGTCGCCTTCTTGCTCAGAAGGTGACGCACCTGTGGTCGCATTCTGGTTGCTTGGTTTCTGTTCTGCCTGGTGGTGTTCCGGGTTCTCGGGCCGTGCCGTGTGTGCCGACGTTGGCCGACGGCCCTTCTGGGGTTTTCCGGAAGGGGTGTCGTGCGTGCCTGTTCCTGCTGGGCTTGTCTTGGTTACGAGCCAGCGGTGTCATTTCTGTGGTGGTTGCCACGCCAGTTCTCTTTCGTCCGGTGCTCAGCACTTGAGGGCTTGTCCGTGAGACAGGTTGTTACAATTACCTGGGACCCCCAGCCCCGCGCGTCTGTTAGAGGGACTTCTCCGAGCGGCGGGCGTGCTCAAGTCACAGACTTGGAGCAGAAGGGGAAAACAGTGGGGACAGCGGCGTAGAGTCGTTTGTAGAGCTCTCTTAGCTGGTCTGGGTCTCCGAGGTGGTTTTGGTGCTCTTCCGATGCGGACCATCTAGTCCTTCTCACTGCCTCGCTCTGCGTTGGTTCCGGAGCCACGTAGGGAGGTCAGGCGTGGGGCCGCAGTTCGGCCGGACTGCGGTGGTTGTGGTTGTGGTTGCTTAGTCCACGCGTCTCACTCCGACGGGAGGGGAGACCTGGACTAAGGCACTTGTGGCGGTGGCTTGGTTGTTCTTGCTGTGACGTTGCTTCACTCACTGTTTTCGAGATTATGTTCTCGTTGCCCTGGTTTACACGGTGGTTGTAGCCTAGCCGTGTTTAGTTCCGTGGGCCTGGTTAGTTTGGCCTCGTGGGCCGTGTTTAGTGTTTTTCGTTCTGTGGGTCCTCACGGGGTGTCGAGTGCTGACACCCGACTGCTATTTCGGTAACCCGTTCCTTGGTGCCATCCATGGTGGCACTGTAGGGTGTGGTTCCCTGACCTCGTGGCGTGTCCGAGGTGTAGGGTGGTTCTGCTTGTGGGCCCTCGACCTTGTGGAGGTCTGAGGTGGCCGTGCCTGTGGTGAGACATTCGTTCTCACTTGGTTGCTTGGTGTCTCTCGGGGTGACACCTGGTTGTTCCTTCCCAACCTCGTGGAGGTCCGGGATGTTGGTGCTTGTGTCGTGAGACTCTGGTCTCACGTGGTTGCTCCGGTGTTCCGTAAGCTTCTTTGTCTTGGCAGGTGTGCCGAGGGTTTGCTTTCGCATTGTGTTGCTCTGGCTCGACCCTGGTTGTGGGTCGTGGCATTGCTCTAGTTGGTTCTGCATGTGTTTGACTCCGCTGTTTTTGCGGGAGTCGTGTTTGGCCTGACCCGGGTTGTGGTCGAGGCGTTTCTCTATTTCCGCTGCTTTGTAGTACTCTGTGGTAGGCGTTTCTCGCTTTACTGCTTTGTAGAGTAGTTTTACTTCCGCTTGTTGGAGTTCCTGCTGCTCTGGCTGGTAAGGGACTGGTTATCCCTACTGAGCCTTGTTCGCGAGGCTCACCCCCCTACTCTCTTCAGGTAGGGACTCGCTGTCGCAGGAGTTCGCTGTCGGACCGTCGTGGTGGTGGCTTGTTCTCCGTGCGTTGCCAGCAGTGTGAGTTGTGAGCGTGAGTGTTCTTTGTACCGTGAGTTGAGAGTGTCCTTTTTGCAAGTCCTCGGGGTATGCCCCTTAAGGACTGCACCTTTCTTTATGTACCTGTACTTTTATTTGAGACATGTTGTACATAATTTCTTTATTAATGTACGGACTTTCTTGTTATAGTTATTTGAATTCATTACTTATCTCACTGGACTAAATTCTAACCCTTCCAGATCTTCGGATCCGTGGGTGGCGGCGCGACCTTCGGGGGTCCTTGGCGGGGGTCCGGGAGGTCGGGTCGTTACACTTGGAATTCCAAACTGGAGATCATTTGCTGCTTAAGGTATCCCCGACCAGAGGATTTCAAAGGTTTTGGATGAAAGGTAAGTTAAGGCCGAGATTCATAGGTCCATTCGAGGTACTGGAAAGAGTTGGCGAAGTGGCATATCGTCTGGCATTACCTCCTCAGTTTTCCACAGTACATAATAATTTTCATGTATCTATGCTGAGGAAGTATGTGTACGACCCATCGCATGTAATCAGCTATGACGATATCATTCTAAACAAGAATATAACCTATGAAGAGAAGCCGGTAAGAATCTTAGACAAGAAGATACAACAGCTCCGGAACCGACCCATATCTGTGGTCAAGATACTCTGGAGAAATCATGAAGTTGAAGAAGCCACGTGGGAACCCGAAGCAACCATGCGACGGAATTACCCAGAATTATTTAGTAAGTAAGTCTTCCTCTTAGGATCATATGAATTTGGGGACCAAATTCTTTTTAAAAGGGGAAGGATGTAGCAACCTTGATTTTTAAATCCTAAATAAAATAAAATTTCTATTAAATAAATGTGATAAATAGAATTAAATAAGAATAAAGAAGGAATAAAAGGGAATTAAACAAAAATCCATTAAGCTAAATTAGTAAATGGGTTCAACTAATAGTCCATACCTAAAGTAATAGGCCAAAAATCTAAGAGCCCATCTTTGGATGGGAGATCTTTTGCCTAAATTCGGAGTTAATTAATTAATTAATTAAAAATGGCAAGATAATATTTAAATAGGTTGTAAATATCCTAAAAAGGAGTCCTACACTTACCCTAACCCTTTGCCCATGAAATTAACTCTCTCCCCAATCCTATTACGAAGATAAAGGAGAGAAATAAGGTGATAAAGATGGAAATTCGGAGTTTTAAGAAAAGGGAGAGTTTTTAGAAGGTAGGACTCTCTAAACCCACCAATACACCCCCAAATCGTACCAACCCAACCCTAGATCATGGCTGAAGCCTTGGAGGACGAGGAGGAGGAGTTCTGGACGTGGAGAGCAAGGGGAGGAAGCTAGGAACCAAGGAGGGATTCTCTTCTTCGTCATCAACCCTAGGTTTTCATTACAGCAAGAAAAGGTAGGCAATCTCTCAAGCACAAATCACCTAATTTCGGCCATAGGTAGCCTACACATCCATCTTTGAAAGCCCTATGATTTTCCTAATTTTCGTGGCTCCATGATAGAGTATTAAATGTTCTAAACTCTGTCCTTACTATGCACCCGAACCTTCATGATTACTTTCAATCCATTCATGTACTTGATCACATGCCATGAAAATATTCTCATAAATACTACATGTTGTTAACTTTCAAACGCCCCTAATTTCCATAATTTCCTTTGTGTATCCTTTGCTAATTAAATCATTTTCCATGACTGTGCATGTTTTAGGTCACTGAAATGTAACTTAGTTAAAGCATGCACAAACCTTGTCTATTTTCAAATTGCTCATGCCTGTTGATAGATCTACGAGTCTACTTTCAGTAAATTGGTTACATAATTTTGAATCATCGTGTAATTTTATATTGATTTTAGAAGTGTGTTGTATCATGAAAGGGAGGGAAGGACCAAACCTAAAAGGGCAAATCCCCTTTTCTAGGTCGGGCTGCTCCTCTGAAATCGCAACGGCCCGACCCGTCGCGATATCAGAGGAGTCGCGACTAGCCGGTCCATCGCGTTATAAACGCGACGGCCCGCGTCGTCGCGGTTTCTCCCGAACCGCGCCAGGCCGGCCGGTTCATCTGTCGCGCCCGGACCGCCCGTCGCGACTTGAATCGCGACGGGGACGGGTACCCCCGTCGTGATTTCAAGATTTCGGCCAGAACTGTAATTGCCCTTATACCCCTACTATTTACACCATTTGACCCTTGTTTACACTTAATTAAGCACTGTTATGATTAGTATTAATCTGATTATTAATATTTGGTAATAATTACATAAATTCAATTAATTAAAAGCCAAAAGTACGATTATACATACTTTCATGATTTCTTACACACACACACACCAAACATTATTATTTGCATTGAGACCCTATTAAAATACTCAATAATATATCTGATAATTAAGTGTAATTAATCACCTAATTTCCTAATTATTTAAATGACACTTGTCTTCGTTTTAATCGCATGCTTTGTACACCATTATCGCGTCCCTCTGCCTTCGAGCACTCGAGGCAAGACGGGCAACGTTTCATTACACACTTTTCTTGGCATGGACCACATCTCTGTTGGAATACTCCTGACTGGACCAGGGACTCCTTGTCAAGGCCTCCGTAAGTCTCCTTGGCTTTGGCGCACGTCCATTGCCGATGAGCTGGTTGTACCCTTAAATCCTGTTACATCCTTAGGGATCAGCATGATCCAACGGCCTTAGTGTGTTTCCTTCTTACCTTGGAATCATGCCGGACCATCTAGCTTGTGTTCATAGCACGACTAATGGGCGGATGTGACTTCTACCTGACTGCCGGCACCCGACCTAGTGCCATGCAACTGTGACTATCGTGTATTTAACGTTGTTTTACGAACATGTCCATATTCTCATCTACTATCTCTTTACTCTCATCTGTTCACTTTTCTCTCTACTCTCTCGTCTATTCATCTATGATTCTCATCTATTCTTAGTACTCTATTTGGCCACCTATATGATTGTCTAAGATAAGAAACATGACTATGCCAGTGCAATGGGGCCCGATCTGGTCCTGGGAGGAGCGCCCAAAAAGTGCTATTTGCCCATAGGAGTTAAAATGATCAGGATGTTGGCATACATCCAGTGCCATTATACTATCAAAATTTAATCTATGACAATCAATCAGTGCTATCTATACAAGAGCTATTTCTACAAGTGCTATCGTTACTAGTGCACCGTTGTGCAACTTTACGTGCTATATCGTTACATGGTCAATCCATTATTGTACTTGATGTGTTGTTTTCCATATACAAGTGCTATCATTCTCTTGCTATCGTTACTGTGCTCTACATGACTATGCTCTCTAGATATTCATTTAAAGCATGCTTGTTCATACGAGATATTACGTCCTACTGGGCGTTATTCGCTCATCCTGCGTTATTATTTCATGTGTTTCAGGTGAATCTGATGGGGATTACCACACTCACGAGGAAGGGAATGAGGATGATGCTCAAGAGTGACCCGTTTCGTCAACCAGTGCTTAGAAGTAGTCAGTTAGTCATCAGTTAGTCAATATGTAATAGTTTGAATTTGAATAAAGTACTCTAGGCCCTAGTTTTAGCTCTGATTAGTGGATGTAATAGTTAGTTGAGGAGTTATTAATGAAGTTGGATTTTATTTGGCATTATTCCAATTGTGCAATGGTGAATGTTTATTTATCGCTTTGTACTATTTAAATAACTGTAATTCCGCTCTGATATTCCGCGTCGCGACGTTACAGTATATGTTTTTACAGGTTTGGGGAGCAGGGTGTGAGACTGGAGGGTTGGAAATTCCAACCCAAACAGACCACTGGCGGGTTCATTAAGAACGTGACCAACACAGACGTCGCGATTCTTACATGAACATGACCACCTGCTCCGTCGCGATTTTGCACCGCTTCTACGTGGGCGCTGCATGCGCGCCGCGTGGCACATGTAAGAGCGTCGAGGTTAAATTGCAACGGCAGGGTACGTCGCATTTTTAAACGCGATGGCCCGATACGTCACGATTCAACCTCTGTGTATTTTGGGCTTCTGCCCCTGGTCGAACAGTGCAGTTGCACTGTTCAACTGAAGGAGGGGGATTGCTGAGGGTTTTTTGGGCTATTTTGGGTCTGTTGCTGTCCGTTCGGCATGGTTCCGGTGCGAGGAGGTGCTTCGGAGCACGGGGAACGTCTGGACAGCGTTGGTTTAGCATTTCTTCTGTTGGTAAGGGAACTTTCCCTCGTTTTAGTTTGTATGGCTTGTGTAGATTAGGGTTTGTGGAGTTTGGTTTGGAAATCATGTAAACATGATAGGAAGCATGCTTAGGGTTTTACATGAATGTTTAATTCCTGCTTTATCAGCATGTATAACAATTGGGTGTGATTTCCGGAATGAAGGTTTAAGGTGGGTTTCTTCTGTCTGAAAGGTGACGGAACCAGTCGTCACATTTTGTGAACGCGACGACCTGCCTGGTCGCGATTTAGACTTTAAGGTGACGGGTTGGTCCGTCGCGATTCAAGCATCGATTGGCGTCCACTGTGTTGGTCGCGATTTAGATTGTGGCCAATCGAGCTCTGGGGTATTATGGCTAGTTTATCTGTTTTCTATTGTATACTGCTTGGGAAGTGTTGGTTAAGCAATGTAGGGTATGAAAGGGGTGTGTTGGCTTATATCGTGATTGGAACGATGGGTTTTTGATTGGACATGTGTGCATAGCAAGTTGGGTTATTTAACACCTTCTGTGGTTACCTCTCAAGTTGGTTACCCCAGGTTCATTGTGAGCCAAGCACAGGGTGCTCGGGGTTTGTCCAGGTATAGTGTGTACTATCAAGGTTTGTGTCTTCTTCATGGACACCCTCACTCCTGAGTTTGAGTTGTATGTCCAGCTGAGGGAAAGACGACAAGGGGCAACGACTCATGTTTGTGGGTGTGCGGTCGCTTGTAGCGCACTCGTGGTTGGGGGACGGACACCAGTAGAAGTACTGGTCCCCAGCTAGTCCTATTTTCCAGTGCCTCACTTTAGGGATCTCAGGCCGAAGTCCCTAAATATGCCAGACTTGGGCCTGCAGTTGTGTGGTCTATAGGAGTGGTGTTGGATGGTCTCCACAGTTTCTTGACCTTGTTGAGGTGGAGCGGCAGCTAGACCTTTCATCCATGGCTGCGAGACTGAGAGGTAGTCTTGTGTTGTTTGTTCGGGTCTGTGGCTGGTGTCGCGAATCAGTTCTCGTGACTCGTGTGCGGCGTGCCCTTCTTTAGCTTGTACATGTGTACGTGATTTTCCGTTTACTTAATTTACAGTTATAATATCATGCGTAGGCAATGTTTTATCTTAACTGCTTTCAGCCATGTTTATATTATTTGTTGTACATTGTTCTCTTGGCTTTTGGGGAGTTACCCTAGTGAGCCAGTGACTTGTGAGGCTCACCCCTTCTTCTTCCAAGTGAAGGAGAGCAGGAGGGTTCTCATCCCTCTTCTAGTTCGGGACCGCACTGTAGTGGAGTCGGGCCTACGCCACCAGCAGGGTAATATTTCTACTTGTTGAGCCTTAGGAGTTTGTCCCAGGCAACACCTTGTACTATGACTTTGGTTCGGAACAAAAAATGTACATTTCATGTGGATATGTGTAAGATATGGAAACTTATATGTGTTCAGCATGTTCTTTTATATTTTCACGAACATGTGTGTGTTGATATCCCTTGCGAGACTTTGGTCTGTTCGCTGGAGGCGGAGTCGTGTCGGGCACATTATTAGGATAACGGGCCTGAACGGTGAGGACTGTCACAGTTGGTATCAGAGCAAGGTCCATGTAAATATGAAGGAACAAGAAATGTACATAGTTTGTTCTCTACTATAGTCTACTATTGGTAGTTGGGCCTGTTTTCGTAATAATATGTTTGTGTGCTATGTGGTTGGAAAGTTGTATGTGCAAGTCCATAAATGGCTGATAGGAGAGATTGGGGAGGAGGTGGAGATGAGCATGAGGAGTCCACACATCAGATGATAGAAAGGTTATGGGAAAGTATCACACAGATTCGGACACAGTTAGACCAGTAGCCACCGGTTCAGCCACCGGTTACAGCACCACCAGTGGAGGAGGAGGCAGTACCGGTACGCTAGTACCACCCTTTGGAGTTGAGGTACCACCTGTTGTACCTTTACCCCCAGTTGTACCAATGCGGCCAGCTAGCGTGGAGGAGTCTACAGTACTAGTGGAAAGGTTCCTACGATTGCAGCCACCTACATACTCGGGAGGTTCGAATCTGGATATGATGGAGCATTGGGTGCATGAAATAGAAAGAGTTTTTGTTACAATGAGGTGTCCACAGGCTGATAGAGTAATCTTGGCTACTTACCAGTTGCGGGGATTTGCACAAGAGTGGTGGAGACTCAAGATGCAAACCGTGTTTGCAGGACGAGCAGAGGATACAATCACTTGGCCAGAATTCCTAGAAGCGTTCAACAATACATTCTTCCCGGTACAAATTCAGTAAGCTAAGAAGGAGCAGTTCAGAACGCTACAGTAAGGGAATTTGTCCATACTAGAGTATAAAATGAGATTCATGGCCTTGAGCAGGTATGCACCTTATGTGGTAACTAACAATGCTATGATGGCGGAGTACTTTATTCGTGGGTTGAGGCCCGAGTTGCAAGATGCAATGATCCCACTTATGCGCGGGATGATGGAGGAGGCAACCCAAAGAGCAGCAATTCTCGAAAGAACCGTGCAAGCCAGGCAATCAAGTGGATCAAGATCAGGTAGTTTCCGACTCCCACAGCAATCTCCAGGTGTTAGAAAAGGCAAGGCACCTTCAGGAGGAGCGTCTGCATCAGGTTTTGGCAAGTGGAGTTATAAGTTGAAGAAGATATTTAGAGGCCGAGGAGGTGGCAGGCAACAGGGATTTCAGCAGGGCCGAGGTTATAGGCCGGAGACGGAGGAATCATAGTAAACCACAGCAAGGCAGACTGCAAAATTTAGATGGTATAATTGTGATCAGCCAGGGCACTTGGCAAGAAATTGTCCATATCCTAGAAGAGGCAGCTATGGTAGAAGGGCACCACAGCAGCAGCAGCAGCCATTCCAGCAGCCATCAGCTGAGCGAGGTAGAGGTACGCCTTACCAGAGGGGACGAGGACGAGTGATGGCAATCACAAGGGCTCAAGCGAAGGCATCAAATTTGATTGAAGATATAATACCACTCTTTGAATTTTCTGCTAGAACATTAATTGATCTAGGTGCATCACATTTTTTCATTTCTGAGGACTTTATGGATAGTATGGTTCATCCTTTTGAGGAGAGGCAGTGTGAGCTTGTGGTAGAGGTCCCTTCCGGTGATTTCATGCTTACTTCTTGTTATTTGGATGAGGTTCCCATAATGATCCAAGGTAATCTGTAACACCCCGAAAATTTAGTGATTTAAAAATTTTGGAAATAAATGAGAATAAGATTACATAAACGTATTGGAGAGACTTCCAATACCATGTGCTAATGACCCATTAACAAGATTGGGCCAATAGAGCATATTTGGCCCAAGGATGTAAATGAATTAGGACAAGAAATTACCCAGAAATTCGTGTATGTAATTATGTAGAAATTAGTGAGGGTAATTTAGGGTTAAATATGGGTGATTAGTCATGTAAGGTAAGCCAAAACCGAACTCAACCCCAATTGGTGGTTTCTTAAACCTTTGCTACCTCTTTTGGGTAAAGGAATCCCAGATTTTATGGAAAGTGGGAAACAGAGCTCGTGGAGTCTAGTTAGGACTCTTAAGTACATCCTAAAACTATAAGAACTCGTCCCTAAACTCTTGGGGAAGGTTTAACAACGAGTTTAGGTCGTTTGGTGGCAGGCTAGAGCTTCAGAGGAGAAGGAGAAAGACTGGGAACCCGGAGCTTCATCCCCCTTCATCCTCTGCTGCGTCCAAAACGTCGACTGGTTTTAGATCTTCATAAAAGTAGGTGTTCTCGGGCCAAGATTAAAGAAAACCTATACCATCATGTAGAGCATCGAGTCTATGTTCATTTGCACTTGATTTGCCCAATTTTCATGGAGTATGCATGGGGTATTGGTCGTTTTCTCTAAGTCGTGTCCAGTTAGGGCTTATTCCCGTTCTTCTTATTATGCACGAGATTCGAAACCGGATTTGACTAAATGTCCTTCACGAAAGTTCTTCTACTTGAAGTCACGATCATCTTTTATGTTGGACATTTTGTCTAAAAGTCTTTCGTTAGAGAGTTATAAGCTTCGTAAGAGAGTCACTGCATGATACTATGATTTCGGGCTACACTTGACTTTTTGTTCTTCATATGTTTTCTCGGGATTCGAGACCTAATTAGATCAAACCCTCAACATCAAAGTTCTTCCACTAGTTGTCCTCTTCATCTTTCATGTTGAACGTTTATCCAAATGTCAATCGTTAGAGAGTTATAAGAGTTGGAAGTGAATCGCTGCATGGGATGTGTTTTCGGGTTCCACATGACTTATAAGTTTTGTTCTAGAAGGGCACTAGTGTCGACACTACTTGGGCTAGTGTCGACACACTGTCCCAAAACAGCCCAGAAGGTGTTCTGGGAAGGCCTCTAGTGTCGACACTACTTGAGCTAGTGTCGACACACTGTCCCAGCTTGGCCAGAAGGTGTTCTGGGAGCTGTCTCTAGTGTCGACACTACCTGGACTAGTGTCGACACTACTTGACCTTTTTGCCTTGTATTTGAGTCTCTAGTGTCGACACTACCTGGACTAGTGTCGACACTACTTGACCTTTTTGCCTTGTATTTGAGGCACTGTGTCGACACTACCTGGACTAGTGTCGACACTACTTGGCCAGTTTTGCATTATTTTGCCTTGCATTTGAGGCATAGTGTCGACACCGGTCAGGGGTGTGTCGACACTACCCTTACAAGATTTTGCATATTTTTGGGTCTGATCATTTCATGATATCTACAAGCATGTGCATGATGTTATATAGTATGCATGGACTTAAAATAAATCAACCCACTGAAGAAAATGGTAATGATACGAATATGATTCTAATGTGAAATTTTGATTGTCCTTATGTTCATTGGATTATCTTGTGATCTTGCTTATTGTCAATTGATAAGATAAGAATATGATATGAATGTGGGGATGAATACATGTTAGTATGGACTTGTTAGTGGTGTAAAGGTCATGATTTGCATATGAGTTCCAATAGTTACATGCTTTCCGGTGTTCAATTGATTATTTGTCATATGCATACATGCTAGGAAATATCCGTGACTCGTCACTTACACTTTTGCACGAATAGGCACACCCTTCTTGGGAAATTGAGAGCACATGTTCTGCATATGATTTGTCTTTTGAAACACCCTCCTGTCAAGACATTAATGAATTATGAAACATAAGATACGTCGTTATCCTGCCTGGTTCTCTTGAGCTGTTTGTCATACCTTGACTCTATGAATGAGCATGTTTCTTTTTTTTACTATGATCTTGCCTTTGTAACTCTGTGGCCATAATATGAATATGTTTGTTCGGCACAACGTGGGACTCCGGTCCAAATTTGACTAATGCCTGTGCAATAAGGGCCATGTCTGGTCCTGGGGAGAAGCACCCCAACATACTTTTTAACCGAGGGAGTATGGACTTGTGGTGCGTGGCATGGCACTGATACGATATGCAAGATTTGTGTGAGTGTGCCTTTGTTTGATATGATAAGTCTGATGTGATCTGATATGATATGATTTGATATGATACGTCTGATCATGTGAACGCATGATATCTGTCTGAATATGGCCAATCTTTTGATACGATTCTATTCTCGGAATATCTGTCCACCGTATATATGCAACTTGACATTTGATCTGAAATGATATCCGATCTACTCTGTTATTCGATCTGTTAGTATTGCAAGCATTGTCATCATATACATGTTCATATCTTGCCTGATAAAAATGCTAATCACGTATATTAGTGCCCGCACCATATTGAGATGTAAATCCTACTGAGCTAGTTCGCTCACCCTATCATCCTACCCTTTTTCAGGAAGTGATGAAGAACCAGTGGAGTCCGATGGGGCAGGGCAAGAGTGATGAGCACCCTCCATATGAGTCGATGATAGTTTAGAAATAGACAATTGAGTAGTCTATGTAATAGTTAACTTTTCTGGAAGTTTTATTTGAATAATGGACCTTTAGTTGGTTCTTTCTTATGTAAGGTTGTATCTAGTTGAATGGAATGAAATAAAGTATACTTTTGGGTGATCATAATATAGCCTCAAATGTGTTATTATATTCAATTGTGACTCTGCGCTATTCAACTGTGATATGCCTGTGTGTATCGATCACGTCCCCCGGTATTTATTCCGCTGCTAAATATCAGGGCGTGACAGTTGGTATCAGAGCCTGAACTTTAGGGTCCGAGGGATTAGGAACATAGAATGAAACTAGATTACACGAGTCAAAATCTGTCGTACCTGATGTGAGCTTGGGTAGAGCCATGGGAATAGAAGTCACATGTGATATATTTAGATGACTGACTTATATTATTATCTTGAAGGTACTTATTACCTCAATGGCCGCTGAACGTGCCCAGGCTAGGGACATGCAACAAACAATACAGAACTTGACTCAGGCTATCCTGCAAGCCACCCAGGGTGGAGGTAACCGCGGAGCCGGTGATCTCCATCGGAATTTTCGAAATATGGATCCGCCTAGGTTTGGAGGGAGTACTGACCCAGATGTTGCTGAACACTGGGTTAAGGAAATTGAAAGGATATTCAGGGTCATGCAATGCACGGACCAGAACAAAGTACTACTGGCGACTTTTCAATTGGAAAAGGATGCCAGGGCATGGTGGGTGTAGTACCCCGGAAAATCCATTAATTAAAAATTATGGATAAATTGAAATTTTATCAATTAATAAATTCAATTAGTTAAAAAGGTGCACATCATTATTGCATGCGTATAAACCCCTATAAAAATTTCGTAAAAATAGTAGTTTTACTTTAAATAATGTTATCTAATGACCCATCATGAAATTTGGGCACAGAAAAATCATTTAGACCGAGTTTAAGAAATTATGCGACTTATTAGCATAATTAAGGAATAAGTCGAAGAACCCATTATTTTCTGACCCAAAGTGGATTATAAATAAAAATAAACATGTGGGTAGACTTTAAATAATATGGGATGATAGTCCATTATGATATTTGGACCAATGGACAATCTTGGCCCACGAATAAATTTCTAATAAAAGGATAATTAAAAATCCAATAAGTAAAGTAAGTACATGGGTTGTACAATTAAGCTCACACGAGTTATTGGGCCAAGAGTAAGAGCCCAAATGATGAAGGTTAGAAATATTGGCATGAATAATATTTAATTGAAATAAAAATATGAAATTACTTGAATAAGTGTGATAAATAGATTTACATAAGGATAAAGGGTGAATAATTGGAATTAAATCAATACCCATTAAGTCAAATTAGTAATGGGTTTTACTAATGGTCCTAGCATAAAGTTTTTGGCTCAATTATGAAGAGTCCACCATGAGATGGGAGTTAAATAAGTGAAATTCGTACCTAAAATATTAATAAATAGAAAATGGTTAAGATAATGAGTATTTTAACTGTTAATCATCTTAAAAAGAGTCCTAACCCTAGTCTAACCCAATAGGACTCTATCATAATCTAAAATTGGGATTTAGATGAGAGATAATTGGGTTAAATATAAGAGACCCAAATTAAATAGGGAAATTCGTAACTATATTATCTCTTAATTAAAAAGGGGTCATTAAAGCACTAATATGACTCATATATATCTTAATAAGAGTCCTAATCCTATCCTAAACTATTACCCACGAAATTAGACATCTCCCTTACCCAATTAGATAGATATAGCAAGAAAAATATGTGATAATTATGGAAATTCGTAATTAAATGAGGAGGAAAGAGTTTTAGGTGATTTAGAACTCTACAAGCCATCAAAACACCCCCCATTTGACCCTAGCACCCCACAATTTCGTGCTAAGACTTTTGGAGAGGAAGAGGAGAAGATCTGGACCAAGGAGCAAGGAAGGAGAAGGCTTGGAGCAAGAAGGGTTTTCATAATTTCGTCATCCAAACTAGGGTTTTCTTACTCTACGAAAAAGGTAGGCAATCTCTCAAGCTAAAATCGTGAAATAATTACCCTAGGTAGCCTTCATGTACCTCTTCAAAAGCCCTATGGTTTCGTGGTATTTCGTTCACCCATTTGGGCGAATTTAATTCATGAAGTCTTGCTGTTACCATGAACTGAGATCTTGTGTTTTCTATAATCCCCAACGTGTACTTTCTCTCATGTCTTGATAAAATTCTCATATATACTACATCTTATTATCTTTCAAACTCCTCTGGTCTTGCTTAATTTCGATCTCCCATGAGGGAGAATTAAATCTTTGAATATCTATCAGACCTGTGCACTCGACCCTCCTTGTTTCCTTTTTAACCTCGTGCAAACTTGACATCATTCCATGATAAAATTATCATAAATACTACTACATGTTAGCTTTCAAACGCCGCTGGTTTCATAATTTTTTATCATGTATACATCTCTAATTAATTCATTGAAGCTTGACTGCGCCTATTTAGGTCACCAAAAAGTAACCTGATCAATGCATGTCTAAACCTTGTCTATTTTCAAATTAATCGTGCATGTTGATAGATATACATGTCTACTTTCGTTTAAAACTGGTTTCGTGCTTTTTGGATCACCGTGCGATTTTATACTGAATTTCGAATGACCCTGTGTCAAGAAGGGTCTACCAAGAGAAAAAGGGGAAAAATTGGACCGCACCTGTTATCGCGACGGCGCGATACGCCGCGATAACAGGAGTGTCGCGGTAGGCCTCCACGTCGCGTCATGAACGCGACGGGCCTCACCGCCGCGTTCCCAAACCCGAACCGGGCCAGGCCAGGCCGGTTCGCCTGTCGCGCCAGGCCGCACCACCGCGACCTGAACCGCGACAGGATACCCTGTCGCGATACGCTGCTTAACGCGCCCATGCGCCCCGTCGCGACATGATCGCGACTGGCACCCCCGTCTTTAAATTTCGGCCAGAATCTTATATAATGCATATGCCCCTGTTTTATTTGTCATATAACTCTTATACAAGTTAAACCATGTACTGTTAAGCTTAATAATCGACCTGAATAATTTTATTTAATAATATTTAAATAATTCTTGTTAATTTAAAAGCCGTGAGCACGACTTGTCATATCCTCAAGATTTCTTTACACTTGCACACTCATAACATTGTAAATTGCCATTTGACCTTGATAAATTATGCAATAATGTATTCGGTAAATTAGCGAAATAAATGACTAAATTACCCTATTATGTTAAATACAATTGTTTCCGTTTTGACTCGCGCATTTTATCTACCGTTACCGTTTTCCCTCGGCTTCGAGCACTCGACGCACGACGGACCCGTTTTACACACTTTCCTCTTGACATGGACCACCTCTCCACCGGGAATACTCTCGACTGGACTAGGGACTCCTTGTCAAGGCCTCCGTAAGTCTTCTTGGCTTTGGCGCACGTCCATTGCCGACGAGTTGGTTGTACCTTTAAATCCCGTTACACTCTTAGAGATCAGTACGATCCAAACAGCCTTAGTGAGATCTCTCTTATCTTGTGATCACGCCGGACCATCTGGCTCGTGTACGCGGCACGGCTAATGGGCGGATGTGACTTCTTCTACCAGACTGCCGGTACCCGACCTAGTACTGTGCAACCGTTACTATCGTGGTTTATCGTTGTTTTATGATTATACCCCTATCTCGTCTACTATCCTTGTACTCTCATCTATTCACGTTCACTCTACTATCTCGTCTATTCATCTAGTACTCTCTTGAGACTCTTGAGTTGTTGTGGCTCCCATTGCTTGTACTATACATGACTGTCTAGCGCCATAATATGGGTCTGGTGACCTACTGACTAGAATGCTTAGTGTGCAGGGCACGGAGAGTGTCCGAGGGGCTCCAATCTAGTCCTGGGGGCAGAGAGCCACCCGAAAATACCTGCAGGGGCTATTGACGGTGTTCTGCATTGCACCGGTTCTGACTATCTCGACATTGGCTAGACATCTAATTGTTTTACTATTAGTCTGAGGAGTTCAGACATATTGTGCCAGTTCTGTGCTATTAGTGTGCTAGCACTGACTGATTAACATTAGTTTGAGGAGTTCAGACGAAATGTACTATCGTTAAACGGCTACTGTCCCAAAGTGACTATTGTCGTACTCGACTAGTGCACCGTTGTGCAACCATACACGTTATCTCTTTACACGCTATCTCTTTACATGCAATCTCGTTACACGCTATCTTGATATCCATGCTATCTCGTTACACACCACCTTGATACAAGCTATCCTATTTCATGTCATTTTGATACACGCTATCTTCTTATACACTATCTTGTTACGCGCTATCTCGTTATGTTGCCATCCTAATTTTGCAATACTCTTGAGAAATGTATTATCATTCACTTGTTATCTTGTACTATTACTCTCTTGACCATACATGATCGTTCTCTCTAGTTAACCTGCGATACAAGACATTAATCACTTAAAACATGCTTGTTTACACGAGATATTAAGTCCTACTGAGCGTTATCGCTCACCCTTCGTTATTTGTTATTGTGTTTTCAGGTAAGTCAAGGGATGACCTTATACACAACAACGGGATCGGACTGGAGTGATGAGCGTCCTGAAGTCATAGCGATGGAATGTTCTTAGTACCTTAGAGTCTAGTTAGATATTTGCTTTAGATTTCTTTTCCAATTGAATGAAGTCATTGAGCCCTATGTTTTGGCTCTGAATTAGTGGTTGTAATAGTTTAGATGAATTATCAATAAAATGATGAGTTTTATTGCAATTATTGTTCATTAGTTGCTCTGATATTTGCGAAAGTATGCGCAATTTTCATTACCATACTCGTTGTTCATGCCTCCCCGATTTATTCCGCTGCTAAATTGGCGAGGCATGACAGTGGGAGTCGGTAGAAGCAACACTGGATGGTCAGCAACTAACATGGGCTCAGTTCATTGAGCACTTCAACACCAAGTATTTTTCTGAGAGGGTCCAAGAACGGAAAGCAGCCGAATTTACGGCTTTGAAGCAGAGAAGACTCAATGTGGCCGAGTATGAGGCCCAATTCTCTCGTCTGTCCTGATATGCTGCTCACTTGATTGGGACAGAAAGGATGAAGGCAAAACGCTTTCTGAATGGCTTGAGGCCCTAGTTCATCACTCAACTGGTGCCAATGGACATTCAGACCTATGCTGACATGGTAAAGAAGGCTCAGTTACTGGAGGATGCCATGGAGACTGCTGAAAGAATTACGGGAAAATCTGTGAAAAGGGAGCAAGTGTCTTCTACAGGAAGGTATCAGCCGACCATTGGGAAGAAAAGGCCCAGTGGCGGAGTAAATGAACCAGCTGATAAAAAGCCAAAGGAGTTAGGTAAGCAGATAGTGGTGGCAACGGGAGAAAGGTGCAAACACTGTGACAAAGCTAGTCACCGGTCTGAACATTGCTGGAGAGCGCAAGGGAGATGCCTGCGCTGTGGTAGTCGTGACCATAGGATCTCGGACTGCCCACTACTAAAGGAACAAGCTCCTCAGGACAAGCGTCCGAATGGACAGAAGAGGCAAGGCCGATTGCAAGCTATCCAGGAACTGGAAGCTGCTGACGAAGGAGGTATCGTGGAAGGTACACTCACTATTCTTTCCCGACCCGCATATGTTCTCTTTGATACGGGAGCTACGCATTCCTTTATATCTCAAACATTTGTTGATACCCTACCTGTGAAACCCGTCCCAATGAAATCTGGAATAGTTGTGTCAACCCCGATTGGTCCTGGTACCAATCTTACAAACCATATGCCATCCAGTGAAGTGTTGATTGAAACCCAAAACCTACCAGAAAATTTAATATGTATGGACATGGCGGGGTATGATGTGATACTGGGAGCAGACTGGATGTCTGAACATGGGGCTAGTATCAACTGCAGGAGAAGTCGGGTAACCTTTAGCCATTACCCAAAACTAGTGTTCACGGGGGATAGAAACCGCAGGAGATTGTCACTTATCTCTGCACTACAAGCCAAAAGGATGATGAGGAAAGGTTGTATGGCCTTTCTTGCTGCTGTTGTCATCGCAAAGAAGGAAGTCAAAGTTGAGGACATCCATGTTGTCAGCGAATACGCTGATGTTTTTCCCGAAGACTTGCCAGGACTTCCCCCTGAGCGAGAAGTTGATTTTACCATCGAGTTGGTCCCTGGAGAAGCACCAGTATCTAGGGCACCATATAGAATGTCCCCCGCAGAACTGAAGGAATTAAAGGAGAAACTGATGGAACTGTTAGAGAAGGGTTTCATCCGACCAAGCACATCGCCATGGGGTGCACCTGTCCTCTTCGTCAAGAAGAAAGATGGGTCGATGAGGCTATGTATAGATTACAGACAACTAAATCAGTTAACCATCAAGAACAAATACCCTCTTCCAAGGATTGATGAGTTGTTTGATCAATTATCTGGAGCTAGATACTTCTCTAAAATAGATCTCGGATCCGGTTATCATCAATTGAGGATCAAAGGAGAAGACATTCACAAGACAGCCTTCCGAAGCAGGTATGGGCATTATGAATTTATTGTTAAGCCTTTTGGACTAACAAATGCCCCTGCAGTTTTTATGCAGTTGATGAATAGCATTTATCGCCCATATCTTGATAAATTTGTGGTGGTATTCATCGATGATATATTGATCTATTCCAAGACAAAGGAAGAGCATGAGGAACATTTGAGGATCTCATTACAGATTTTAAGGGAGAACAAACTATATGCCAAGTTAAGTAAATGTGAATTTTGGCTTGAGGAAGTATCCTTTTTAGGACATGTGGTAACCAAGGATGGTATCGCTGTTGATCCATCGAAGGTTGAGGCTGTACTGAAATGGGAAAGACCGACAAGCGTCACTGAGATCAGGAGCTTCCTAGGTCTAGCAGGATATTACCGAAGGTTTATAAAGGATTTCTCAAAGATTGCAGTGCCGTTGACCAAGCTGACCCGGAAGGAAAATCTGTTTGTGTGGACTGATGATTGTGAGGAAAGCTTTAACAACTTGAAGAAGTGTCTGACTACTGCTCCTGTCCTCGCCTTACCCACTGAAGAGGGAGGATTTGAAATTTATTCAGATGCTTTGGGAATAGGTCTGGGATGCGTCTTAATGCAACAAGGGAAGGTAATAGCTTATGCCTCAAGGCAGTTGAAGATCCACGAAGTGAACTACCCGGTTCATGACCTGGAGTTAGCAGCCGTAGTATTCGCCTTGAAGATCTGGAGGCATTATATCTATGGTGAGCAATTTAAAGTCTTTTCTGACCACAAGAGTTTGAAATACTTGTTCTCACAGAAGGAGCTTAACATGAGACAAAGAAGGTGGTTAGAGTACCTTAAGGACTTTGACTTTTCCATTCAATATCACCCTGGGAAAGCCAATGTAGTGGCTGACGCTCTAAGTAGACAACCAGGAGCTATGCTAGCTAATATGATGCTGGGCGAATGGAAGTTACTGGAACAATTTGCAAGCTTGAACTTAGACATGGGAAAGAAGGAAAAACAGGTAATGATTTCCAATCTCCAGATACAATCCGATCTACTGACCGAAATCAAGGAGAAACAGAGAGGATCCATTCTTAGTTGAGATCAGGGAGAAGCTAGAACAAAGACCTGATTTACTCTATCAGCGAAGGAAGATTACTGTTCCGAGGTAGGACATGTGTCCCTGATCATGGAGAACTCAAGAAGAGGTTACTAAATGAAGCTCACCAGTCCAAGTACACGATTCATCCAGGATCAACAAAGATGTACCAAGACTTAAAAAGGTCGTACTGGTGGCCAAACATGAAGAGGGATGTGGCCGATCATGTGTCATACTGTTTAACATGCATGAAAGTCAAGGCCGAGCATTTCCGAACAGCTGGTGGACTGCTACCACTAGAAATCCCAGAGTGGAAATGGGATAGCATCGGTATGGACTTTATCATGGGATTACCCAAGACTAGAGGTGGTATGGATGCAATTTGGGTAATAGTTGATCGATTGACTAAGTCGGCTCACTTCTTGCCGATCAAGAGTACATGGTCAGTGGATGTGTTGGCCGCTCTATATGTTAAGGAAGTAGTTAGACTGCATGGGGTTCCATCTAGCATAATATCATATCGGGACCCTAGATTCACTTCACACTTCTGGAAGGGTTTACAAGCAGCAATGGGTACTAAGCTGAACTTTAGTACTGCTTTCCATCCTCAGACCGATGGACAAACCGAAAGGACCAATCAAATTGTGGAAGATATGCTTCGTGCTCTGGTGCTAGATTTTAGAGGGCGATGGGATGATCAGTTGTACCTGATGGAGTTTGCATATAACAACAGCTATCAGGCAAGTATCAAGATGGCTCCATTTGAAGCCTTATATGGCAGGAGTTGCAGATCACCCCTTTGTTGGGAAGAGGTTGGGGAGAACCAATGGGTTGGACCCGACTTAGTTGAGGCGACTGTCAGGAAGGTTCAGATTGTCAGGGAACGTCTGAAGATAGCACAATCCAGGCAGAAGAGTTATGCAGACAAGAGAAGGAGAGAACTAGAATTTCAGGTTGGCGAGCATGTTTTCTTGAAGGTCTCACCTTCAAGGGGAATACAAATATTTGGGATCAAAGGAAAGTTGAGTCTCAGATTTATAGGGCCATTTGAAATTCTGGAAAGGATTGGTCAGGTGGCGTATCGACTTGCACTACCTCCACAGCTGGCGAACGTGCATAATGTGTTCCACATATCCATGCTGCGGAAGTATTTATTCAATGCCGACCATGTAATCAACCATGAGGACTTGGAGATTCGGGAGGACCTGACTTATGAAGAGAAGCCGATCAAACTGTTAGATCGGAAGATTCAATGACTCAGGAATCGTACCATACCTATGGTGAAGGTCCAATGGAGTCGAGACGGGGTTACAAATGCTACCTGGGAAACAGAGGAAAAATGAAGAAAAACCACCCAGAACTATTCTCAGGTACGATCTACACCATTACGTGTAATTTGGGGACCAAATTTTTTTTTAGAGGGGGAGGATGTAACACCCTGAAAATTTAGTGATTTAAAATTTTGAAAATAAATGAGAATAAGATTACATAAACGTATTGGAGAGACTTCCAATACCATGTGCTAATGACCCATTAACAAGATTGGGTCAATAGAGCATATTTGGCCCAAGGATGTAAATGAATTAGGACAGGAAATTACCCAGAAATTCGTGTATGTAATTATGCAGAAATTAGTGAGGGTAATTTAGGGTTAAAATATGGGTGATTAGTCATGTAAGGTAAGCCAAAACCAAACTCAACCCCAATTGGTGGTTTTCTAAACCTTTGCTACCTCTTTTGGGTAAAGGAATCCCAGATTTTATGGAAAGTGGGAAACAGAGCTCGTAGCCCCTTTCCTAGTCTAGTTAGGACTCTTAAGTACATCCTAAAACTATAAGAACTCGTCCCTAAACTCTTGGGGAAGGTTTAACAATGAGTTGGGGTCGTTTGGAGGCAGGCTAGAGCTTCAGAGGAGAAGGAGAAAGGCTGGGAACCCGGAGCTTCATCCCCCTTCATCCTCTGCTGCGTCCAGAACGTCGACTGGTTTTAGATCTTCATAAAAGTAGGTGTTCTCGGGCCAAGATTAAAGAAAACCTATACCATCATGTAGAGCATCGAGTCTATGTTCATTTGCACTTGATTTGCCCAATTTTCATGGAGTATGCATGGGGTATTGTTCGTGTTCTCTAAGTCGTGTCCAGTTAGGGCTTATTCCCGTTCTTCTTATTATGCACGAGATTCGAGACCAATTTGACTAAACGTCCTTCACGAAAGTTCTTCTACTTGAAGTCACGATCATCTTTTATGTTGGACGTTTTGTCCAAAAGTCTTTCGTTAGAGAGTTATAAGCTTTGTAAGAGAGTCACTGCATGATACTATGATTTCGGACTACACTTGACTTTTTGTTCTTCATATGTTTTCTCGAGATTCGAGACCTAATTAGATCAAACTCTCAACATCAAAGTTCTTCCACTAGTTGTCCTCTTCATCTTTCATATTGAACGTTTGTCCAAATGTCAATCGTTAGAGAGTTATAAGAGTTGGAAGTGAATCGCTGCATGGATGTGTTTTCGGGTTCCACATGACTTATAAGTTTTGTTCTGGAAGGGCACTAGTGTCGACACTACTTGGGCTAGTGTCGACACACTGTCCCAAAACAGCCCAGAAGGTGTTCTAGGAAGGCCTCTAGTGTCGACACTACTTGAGCTAGTGTCGACACACTGTCCCAGCTTGGCCAGAAGGTGTTCTGGGAGCTGTCTCTAGTGTCGACACTACCTGGACTAGTGTCGACACTACTTGACCTTTTTGCCTTGTATTTGAGTCTCTAGTGTCGACACTACCTGGACTAGTGTCGACACTACTTGACATTTTTACCTTGTATTTGAGGCACTGTGTCGACACTACCTGGACTAGTGTCGACACTACTTGGCCAGTTTTGCATTATTTTGCCTTGCATTTGAGGCATAGTGTCGACACCAGTCAGGGGTGTGTCGACACTACCCTTACAAGATTTTGCATATTTTTGGGTCTGATCATTTCATGATATCTACAAGCATGTGCATGATGTTATATAGTATGCATGGACTTAAAATAAATCAACCCATTGAAGAAAATGGTAATGATACGAATATGATTCTAATGTGTAATTTTGATTGTCCTTATGTTCATTGGATTATCTTGTGATCTTGCTTATTGTCAATTGATAAGATAAGAATATGATATGAATGTGGGGATGAATACATGTTAGTATGGACTTGTTAGTGGTGTAAAGGTCATGATTTGCATATGAGTTCAATAGTTACATACTTTCCGGTGTTCAATTAATTATTTGTCATATGCATACATGCTAGGAAAGATCCGTGACTCGTCACTTAAACTTTTGCACGAATAGGCACACCCTTCTTGGGAAATTGAGAGCACATGTTCTGCATATGATTTGTCTTTTGAAACACCCTCCTGTCAAGACATTAATGAATTATGAAACATAAGATACGTCGTTATCCTGCCTGGTTCTCTTGAGCTGTTTGTCATACCTTGACTCTATGAATGATCATGTTTCTTTTTTTACTATGATCTTGCCTTTGAAACTCTGTGGCCATAATATGAATATGTTTGTTCAGCACAACGTGGGACTCCGGTCCAAATTTACTAATGCCTGTGTAATAAGGGCCCTGTCTGGTCCTGGGGAGAAGCACCCCAACATACTTTTTAACCGAGGGAGTATGGACTTGTGGTGCGTGGCATGGCACTGATACGATATGCAAGATTTGTGTGAGTGTGCCTTTGTTTGATATGATAAGTCTGATGTGATCTGATATGATATGATTTGATATGATACGTCTGATCATGTGAACGCATGATATCTGTCTGAATATGGCCAATCTTTTGATACGATTCTATTCTTGGAATATCTGTCCACCGTATATATGCAACTTGACATTTGATCTGAAATGATATCCGATCTACTCTGTTATTCGATCTGTTAGTATTGCAAGCATTGTCATCATATACATGTTCATATCTTGCCTGATTAAAATGCTAATCACGTATATTAGTGCCCGCACCATATTGAGATGTAAATCCTACTGAGCTAGTTCGCTCACCCTATCATCCTACCCTTTTTCAAGAAGTGATGAAGAACCAGTGGAGTCCGATGGGGCAGGGCAAGAGTGATGAGCACCCTCCATATGAGTCGATGATAGTTTAGAAATAGACAATTGAGTAGTCTATGTAATAGTTAACTTTTCTGGAAGTTTTATTTGAATAATGGACCTTTAGTTGGTTCTTTCTTATGTAAGGTTGTATCTAGTTGAATGGAATGAAATAAAGTATACTTTTGGGTGATCATAATATAGCCTCAAATGTGTTATTATATTCAATTGTGACTCTGCGCTATTCAACTGTGATACGCCTGTGTGTATCGATCACGTCCCCCAGTATTTATTCCGCTGCTAAATATCGGGGCGTGACATAATCAGTTGCCAGCCAGATTGTATGCACTACAGTTAAAGGATTATGATGTGATTTTGGGCATGGTTTGGTTAGAGGCATATGGGGCAGTGGTTGATTGCAGGAAGAAGAGAGTAAGGTTCAATTATTCCAGTGGGAATATGTTTGAATTTCAAGGTATGCCATTCTATACCCCTAAGTTTATTATTTCTGCTCTTAAGGCTAGAAGATTGATTAATGCAGGGTGTGTAGCCTATTTGGCATCAGTTAGTTTGGTTGAGGCAAGTAAGACGGTAGATATGGTACCAGTGGTTAAAGAGTTTGTGGATGTATTTCCGGAAGAGTTACCAGGTTTGGCACCACATAGGGAGGTGGACTTTACAGTGGAGTTGCAACCGGGTAGTATGCCCATTTCTAAAGCACCCTACAAATTGGCACCTACAGAGTTGAAAGAATTGAAGAGGCAGTTGCAATAATTGCTAGAGAAAGGTTTCATTTAGCCTAGTCATTCACCATGGGGAGCACCGGTTCTATTTGTTAGAAAGAAAGATGGTAGCCTTCGAATGTGTATTGATTACCGTCAGCTGAATCAGGTCACTATTAAGAACAGGTATCCACTTCCCCCGATCGATGATTTGTTTGATCAATTGCAGTCGGCAAAGGTAATCTCCAAGATAGATTTGAGATCGGGTTACCACCAGTTAAGGATTCAGGAAGAGGATATTGATAAAACAGCATTCAGAACAAGGTGAGTTTGTGGTTATGTCATTTGGGCTAACCAATGCACCTGTAGCTTTTATGAACTTGATGAACATGATTTTTCAACCATACTTAGATCGGTTCATTGTGGTGTTCATTGATGATATATTAGTGTATTCAGCTTCAAAGGAGGAGCATGCAACTCACTTGAGAGTTACTTTGCAGACATTGAGGGAGCACCAGCTATATGCTAAATTCAGTAAGTGTGAGTTTTGGCTAAGAGAAATTCAGTTTTTGGGGCATGTGATTTCAGGTGAAGGTGTTGCAGTTGATCCAGCTAAGGTAGAAGCAGTTATGAAATGGGAGGAGCTAAGGTCAGTGCCAGAAATTAGGAGTTTTCTTGGTTTGGCAGGTTACTACAGGCGGTTTATCCAAGACTTCTCAAAGATTGCAGCACCAATGACAAGGCTTACCAGGAAAGGAGTACCATTTGTGTGGTCATCTGACTGTAGGCGCAGCTTTATGGAATTGAAGAAGCGGCTTACTTCGGCACCAATATTGGAAATACCGTCAGGTCGAGGTGGTTTTGTATTGTATATAGATGCATCCAGGAGAGGACTTGGGGAAGTATTAATGCAGCATGGAAAAATGGTGGCCTATGCATCTAGACAATTGAAACGGCATGAGGAAAATTATCCCACACATGATTTAGAGCTAGCAGCAGTTGTGTTTGCATTGAAGCTTTGGAGGCATTACTTGTATGGTGAAAGATTTAAAATCTTCACGGATCACAAGAGCTTAATGTACATCTTTTCACAAAAGGACTTGAATTTGAGACAGTTCAAATTGATGGAATATTTAAAAGATTATGATTTCAGCTTAGCATGTCATTCGGGCAAGGCTAATGTTGTTGCGGATGCTTTGAGCAGAAAAGTAGTTATGAGTCACATGATGATGAGAAAGTGGAAGCTGTATGAAGATGTGGCAGAAAACTCTTTAATTGTTCCAAGTAGCCAGCGAAGAGCAGTGTTAGCCAATAGCACAGTAGATCCATATTTATATTGGCAGATCATAGAAGCCCAGAAAGTAGATGAGAACTTGGTTGAAATTGTGAAGATGGAAGATGTTACCATTGATGATGATTGTGTGGTCCGATTCAGGAACAGGTTATATGTCCCAACTGAAGCTAGTGTGAAGCAGAAAGTGTTAGAAGAAGCATATCGATCCAGGTACACAATTCACCCAGAAAGCACTAAGATGTATCAAGACTTGAAGAAATATTTCTGGTGGCCAAGGATGAAGAAGGAAATAGCAGAATTTATAGCAAGATGTTTAGTGTGTCAGCAGGTTAAAGCAGAGCATCAAAGGCCAGGTGGTTTGTTACAGCCATTACCTATATCGTAGTGGAAATGGGATGACATAGCTATGTATTTTGTTGTAGGTTTGCCCAGGACAGCGTCAGGTCACAATGGTATATGGGTCTTTGTTGACAGGTTGACAAAGGTGTGCAGGTTGTTAGCCGTGAGCATGTCATGGGCAGTGGATAGATTGGCAAGGTTATATGTGGATAGAACTGTGTTGTTGCATGGAATTCCAGTAACAATTATTTCTGACAGGGATCCTAGGTTTACTTCTGATTTTGGAGGAGTCTGCAAAGAGTTGTTGGTACGCAGTTGAGGTACAGTTCAGCATACCATCCCCAAACCGATGGACAGATGGAAAGAACAATCCAGACTATTGAAGATATGCTACGAGCTTGTTGCTTAATTTGGGGAGGCGGATGGGAGAAGTATTTAGGTATGGTTGAATTTGCTTACAACAACAGTTATCACACAAGCATCGGGATGGCACCGTATGAAGCTCTTTATGGAAGACCTTGCAGAACACCGTTGAACTGGCATGAGGTAGGAGAGAGGTAGGTAATGGGACCGGAATTGGTGCAGAAGTGTGCAGAGATGGTCAAGTTCATCAAGGAAAAGCTTCAAACAGCCCAAAGCAGACAAAAGAGTTATGCGGATACACGACGCAGGCCGCTACAGTTTGAAGTCGGCGACTATGTGTTCTTGAGGGTTTCTCCAACCAAAGGTGTTTTGAGGTTCAGCAGGAAGGGCAAGTTGAGTCCCAGGTATGTGGGTCCGTTTCAGATTCTAGAAAGGATTGGTAAGACAGCATATAGATTAGAGCTTCCAGCAGATTTCACTGATGCTCACGATGTGTTCCATGTCTCCATGCTAAGAAGGTACATTCAGGATCCTTCACAGATTTTCAGCTACACATGGGATGATTTGAAACCAGATATATCCATGCCAGAGTATCCAGTAATGATTACAGGTCGCCGAACTCAAAGGTTAAGAAATAAAGACATTGAGCTAGTAAAGATCAGATGGGAAAACAGGCAGGGTGGAGAAGACACCTGGGAGTTGGCCGATGAAATGTACAAGATGTATCCATACTTGTTTGAGTAAGCGTTAAAATCTTTTAAGTGATAGTCTTATATTTGTTGAACAATTGATTGCACTTATTCCTTTAATTTTGAGGACGAAATTTCTTTTAGGTGATAGTAATGTAATATCCTGTATGTTCGGATCGTAGTTTACCGGGTGTAGGGGCCAGGGTGTGGCTCATTGGTTAAGTGTGTGTGTGTATGTGTGTTTACAGGTTTGGGGAGCAGGGTGTGAGGCTGAATGGTTGGAAATTCCAGCCCAAACAGACCTCTGACAGGTTCATTAAGAACGCGACCAACACAGACGCCACGATTCTTATATGAACGCGACCACCTGCTCCGTCGCGATTTTGCACCGCTTCTACGTAGGCGCTGCATGCGCGCCGCGTGGCGCATGCAGGAGCGTCGAGGTTAAATTGCGAGGGCGGGGTACGTCGCATTTTTAAACGTGACAGCTCGATACGTCGCGATTCAACCTCTGTGTATTTTGGGCTTCTGCCCCTGGCCGAACAGTGCAGTTGCACTGTTCAGCTGAAGGAGGGGGATTGCTGAGGGTTTTTGGGGCGATTTTGGGTCTGTTGCTGTCCGTTCAGCGTGGTTCTGGCATGAGGAGGTGCTTCGGAGCACAGGGAATGTCTGGACAGCATCGGTTTAGCGTTTCTTCTGTTGGTAGGGGAACTTTCCCTCGTTTTAGTTTGTATGGCTTGTGTAGATTAGTGTTTGTGGAGTTTGGTTTGGAAATCGTGTAAACATGATAGGAAGCATGCTTAGGATTTTACATGAATGTTTAATTCCTGCTTTATCAGCATGTATAGCAATTGGGTGTGATTTCCGAAATGAAGGTTTAAGGTAGGTTTCTTCTGTCTGAAAGGCGATAGAACCAGTCGTCGCATTTTGTGAACGCGACGACCTATCTGGTTGCGATTCAGACTTTAAGGCGACGGGTTGGTCCGTCGCGATTCAAGCATCGATTGGCGTCCACTGTGTTGGTCGCAATTTAGATTGTGGCCACCCGAGCTCTGGGGTATTGTGGCTAGTCTGTCTATTTTCTGTTGTATACTGCTTGGGCAGTGTTGGTTAAGCATGTAGGGTATGAAAGGGGTGTGTTGGTTTATATCGTGATTGGAACGATGGATATGTGTGCATAGCAAGTTGGGTTATTTAACACCTTCCGTGGTTAGCTCTCAAGTCAGTTACCCCAGGTTCATGTGAGCCAAGCACAGGTGCTCAGGGTTTGTCCCGGTACAGTGTGTACTGTCAAGATTTGTGTCGTCTTTCTAGACACCCTCACTCCTGAGTTTGAGTTGTACGTCTGGCTTAGGGAAAGACAGCAAGGGGCAGCGACTCATGTTTGTGGGTGTGCGGTCACTTGTAGCGCGCTCGTGGTTGTAATCACGGGGTTACGCACCCCTCGAAACACGCAACACGTTGTTTTTAAGAACTTAAAACATGTACATGGACTAAAAGAAAGTGTGATCGCCACCTAGCTAGTTGCCATGATTAAGAACTAAATAGGCTAACGTTGCTAAGAAAAGGAAAGAGAACAAGGCACTTACTGAGATCGCGACGGGTCTCCCCATCGCGATGAGACTGGTGTCGCGACGCTCACCCAGGGCACGTTCCGGCTATAGCGACCCTCGTGCTTGTCGCGTTCTCTGCAGTGCGGGAGAAATGTTGGTGGACCTTCTTCCTGCCCTCCAGCCGGCCAGAGGACAAGAGCTCCTCGTCAAATAATGCTTGGGTGCCCGCCAAAACAAAGAAAACAAACAAATAAACCCTGTTAGACCTTATTTATGTGTAATCTCTATCCAAAAATGAAGTGAAAGGGGAGAGCATGGAGGGAACGAACCTAGGGGTGGCTTTTAAACCCCTAGGGTGGTGTAAAACATAGGAAGGAAAGATGAAATGCGTTCCTATCTAAGAAAACAAATAACGTGCATGAAGAATGAAATGAGGGTGAAGAAGGGAAGAAGGAGCCCCAATAGGGGCGACTCCCTGGCTGCTATGTGGTTTCCTTGGGTGCTGGAGAAGCCTCAGAAGCCGCCCTCTCCTCCTCCAAGCTCCATGGATGAAGAATGTTGTATGGCTTGGTGGAGAAAATAGGAGGAAATGAGGTGGAATGAGTGAGCCACGAGCTAAGTGTTGGTCCTGGTGAGAATTCGGCAGCACTTCGTGGCAAAAATTGGGGGTCCCCTTCCTCTAAAGAAGAAGCCTTGCTTATATAGAAGAGGAGAGAGAGTATCCCGTCACTAGGTGATAATGACCCAAAATGAAAGGATAAAATCATGTAAATCTGGGTGGGAGAGTCCCTAGGGTGGTCCCCAAGGGTCCTATAACCTCAAACCGTGCAAGGATGGGTTGGGAGGTTGCATAGGATAGAGATAAGGCCAGTAGAGGATAATGAGGAGGTGGTTGCTGAGGCCAGCGCACTCGGCTGTAGTCGCGACAGGTCGTAGGGGCGCGACAAGGATAATTGCGACGGCCATGATGGTCGCGTCCCCAAGGGCACGTGCATGGATATGCATGGGCTGTCACGACGGCCAAGGTGGGGGCGACAAGGATAACGCGGCGCCACGACCCGTCGCGTTAAGGAAAATCGACTATTCTGAAAATATAGATCAATGATAAGGGAGAATAATGGACAATTAAGCATGAGGACTCTCCAAAAGATAATTAGACATGATAATCTAAAATTAGGCCTTTAATGGGCTCACAACATGGTTAATGAATGGGCTCGAGGTGAGTGACTAACTTAGGGCTCATTAAGAGAACAAGAAATGTGGTTCGGCTTATGAGTCACAATCGGGTGTCTACAGATTGCCCCTCCTTGGCTTCCACTTTGCAAGGGAGAGTAGCGGAAGTGTAGCGGAGGTGTCATGAAATGACGATGAAGCGAAAATGACGTGGAGCGAAGTAAAAATGTGGGAGTCAAAGTAAAGAGACACTCGATCTAAACAATAAGCAATTAGAATCTTCTTTGAAAGCCCCGAGCTAGCTGCTCGAGCAGAGTGCAAGGAAAACACAAGTCTGGACGAGAGGAAGAAAGAAAAGGACAATCAATCCCTCGATTGAGAGGTACCCTAGCCGATTGGCCTGCAGTTTCATTTTGGAGGGACATGTGCGTGCCAGGCAGGTAACACAGACTCTGTCCTGGGAGCGGTTCGCAACCAAAATAGATCAAAAGGAATAAGGATGAAAATTGTATAGAAAATCCAGACAGGGAAATTCTTGGCAAACTGGTAAGAGCAACTTACTCGGAGGCAAACCTTCTGATTCAGAGTGGAATAGGATTTTCTTGCTCTAAACATGAAGAACGGTTGGGCACTCAACAAGAGCTCACTGTAGACACGCGAATTCGGCTCCATCGCAGGTAAATTTCATATTGCGCCGTAATGCCACAAATGGCCCTTATTTTGCCTCGCAGAGTGTTTTCCCAATATTTCAGGATCTCACCCTTTCTTTCTCAGTGCTTCCCGAGGTGGTTCGAACGCGGATTAAATGCGGCGGTCTTGGTGGACTCAATTAGGTCCCTTGACGCGGCGGTCAACACCGACGCGTTTAAGGGCCTTTTTCGTTACATGTTCAAATTAGAAAGGCGTCCGCTAAGGACGACGCATTTAAAAAGTCAAAAAGCCTATGGCCGCGCACGCCGTGTAATCATGACAAAATCTCTGAATCGCGCCCTTGACAGTGGACACGATTTAGAAGGTCAAATCTGAAATCTCGCGTCAGCAAACAGCGCATTTATGAGCCAATTGCCTCGAAACCATTGAAATCTTAATCGCGGCGGACAAGGCGGACGCGATTCAAGTCGCGGCGGCCTGGCCAGACGCGATTCAGAATCGTCGATCAGGCTACAGCCATCATGCGCCCATCACATCGGTTTGACTTTCTTAATCGCGGCCTGCCTCCCGGACGCAATTCAATTCATATTCGCGGCTTCCTGTTTGGACGCGATTCAAGAATCCAGTGCCTATAAATAGACCCCCGGGGCTATTGTTTCAAAGGGGGGTTTCCAGAAGCGGAGAAGCTCTTTCGAATTCCCGCCTCGACTCCAAGCCATTCCTCACCGATCCATCCTCCTTTCCCGAGTCGGCGCCGTCGTCTCCTTCTTCCACGTGTACCGGAGCAGAGCAACGCGGAAGCTTCTTCCTCGTCTTCCTCCGTCTGTCCCACCGGCAACGCCGCGGCGCCGACACGCCATCCATTTTGGGGAAGCACCCCCCCCCCCCCTCCTTTTCTATTTGCATTTCCACTTCCTCCGGGCCCCACGTGGCTCTTTATATTTTCTTCTCCTCCGAGCCCCGCGCGCCCCTTTCACTTCTTTCATACACACACATGCATGCATACACACACACATACACCTATTTAGGGGTTTAAAAGCCACCACACGGTAAGTCGTTCCCCTTGCCGTTTATTCTTTTATTTTATTTATTTTGGATTGATACTACACACACACGTGGCTAATCCCTTCTTATTTTCTTTTCGTCTATTTTGTCATGGTAATCAAACGAGGAAACGCCCTCTACCGCGGTCGGCCGTGTTCGTAGAGGAAGAGAGGACCCACATCATCCCCCCGCAATCTCCCCACGCTCCAAAAGGTACGCTCGCAATCACTCTTCCATCTCGCACCCCTCGCGTGTGCATCTCCCTTCGGCACCCTCGTGTGCCTGGCGATCACGATCGTTTTATTTTTATTGTCTTTTCCATTTTTCCACTCCATCTCCACACACCACACTATTCATCCACCCCTATTTCTCTTTGTAGAGGACCGCGTCCCTTGAAAAAAGGACGAGATCCATATCTACAAATTGGCGATCACGGTGGGACTTTCTTTTGCGTTTTCCCCTTTGATTACCCTCCCTCCTTCGTGCCCCACGTAGCACTTTCTTTGGCACCACCGTGTGCCCCTCTCCCTTTTCCTTTTATACATATAAAGCATGCAGTGTGTTTAATTTTGTCTTTTCCTTCTTATAGAGTATATTTCCTGTTTTCCTGCCTTTTTTTCTTGTCCTCGGGTTGTCACTGTAATCGCGTCCACTACAGAGGGCGCGATTCAATTTTGATAACGCGGTCGGCATTCCGGACGTGTTTCAGTTTTCTTATCGCGGCGGCGGAGGCCGACGCGTTTCTACCGGTAGTCCACAGGGACCAGGTGCAGCACTGACAGCCTTCTGGGGCTCTCAGTTCCGCGTCGAGGTGACTGGACGTGATTTGTGATTCGCGGCCGCTATGCCGACGTGATTCACAGTGCGACAGAACGCGCCCCTTTTGCTATTTTTGCTATAAACTGCTGCATTACACATTATTGCATTGGTCGGGGGACCTCCTTCCCTCATATCCTAGGCTCCACACACCTCTCTTGGTAAGGGCACCTCTCCTTTGGGCATTCCTTCTCATTGGACTAGGGAACCTTTGCCAAGAGCCCCGTAAGACTCTGTATCCCGTGGATTCCCTCACGGTGGACCGAGCTGGCGGTACCACTCCGTTGACCGGGTTAGCTATCCTATTGCGTGGTGAGAGGTGATTTTAGTACCCCGAAGTATTCATTTCTACCCAACTAGAATCTCACCTGGAGTGACACAGTATTTTTCAATCATTTAATAATCGTGAAACTCCTAAACAAGCGTTAAGCATTACAAACTTGTTTGAACCACATATTGATTGTTAATCCTTGTTCAACCTTGTTTATTTGCTTGTTTGTTAAAAATGGACCCATATTATCATGCCGATTTTTATTATGAGGACTATGAGGATAATGTTAGATCTCCATCTTTCCAGTCCCATGTCGGTCCATTTCACCACCGTGAGAGACAACCTTCTACTTCCTATGATCATGTGTGCACGCCGCGCACTGATTTATCTGATGTCTCCTCACATATACCTCCAATCAGAACCCGGCAAGAGCCTGTCCCCCACCATGATTCCACCGTCCAGCATGTCCTACATGCCATTGATCAGCTCACACCTCAACAACTAAATCTGATCCAATCTTTAGTTGAGGGTGTGACTCCTTCCGCGACTCCTTCCCCTTCCCCTAGGCACCCACCTTTGTACATTCCGGCGACTTCGCCACATCCCCTTGTACATTCTTCATCACCTCGGCCCCCTGGCCATTTGCACTCCCGTGCTCCGGTCCGAACAGACCGCCCCTTGGGAAGGCCCACCAATTCAAGGTCGTCCCCATATATTCCCTCACATGCCCGGCGGCAATCCACTCCTCTCCAAGATGCTCTTCTCCAGAAATTGAATAATTTGGAGAAACAAATAAACGAGCTTTCAAATTCCAAGGGTGACCCCGTTGCCGCCATGTCGGCTCTCCCAAAAATATACATTTATCCTTCGGAGATGCCAACGTACAGAATGTAAATGGCACGGGGAACCCCTACCTTCACATCAAATAATTTCTTTATGAGTCTTCCCGTTGGCAACGTGATCCCGTCACGTTGGCATATTTATTTAGAAAATCTCTTGACAGCCCTGCGCTCGAATAGTTCTACTCTCTAGAACCAGTGAGGCAGGAGACTTCCGCTCCCTTCATAAAAAATTCCTTCAGAGATACAAAGACCGCGTCAGCCCTTATCTCTCTATCACGGATTTAACATCTGAGAAGATGGGGCCAACGAGGCCTTTGTACAATTTGCTTACCGTTGGAGGTCAATGGCCACGCCCTTGTAGTATGAGCTCTCGGAGTCAGAGCAAGTCAAAATAATCATTTCAGACTCTACTCTGAGGTTCAGGCACATCCTAGCCATGAATCAAATTGATACGATGGAAGAGCTCTACGAGCGGGGGCGTTACATTCAAGCCCATTTAATGGACTCCCAATCCCTCCGCGAAACCACCTAGTGCTACGACGATGAACCTTCCCAGGTCATGTTCGTACGCCATTCATCAACACCCCCTACATTGCCATCCATACCATCAAACCCTCCACTATTAAACCTACACCTACCATTACACCTACCATTACGCCAACACCATTGGCAACTGAACCCGAGCAACCCCTCGCTATCACACCCATTACACCGCCACCAGCCATACAGCCTTCCATTACGCCTCCACTGGCCATACAACCTTCTACTCCATCCACCTCCACTCCAGTCCAACGGAGCAGGTGCATCCAAATGAGGAGCAAGCGTCAGCAGAAGAAGGAGGCCCCGGGACTGGGCATGCTTTTCAAGATTCATGATTACATCCCTCGCATGCCGGTCATTGTTTCTATACCGGGCATATTTACCGAGCGGGAGTCCTCCCCTCCAATCATGGCCGTCAAGAGGCCTTCTAGATTAATGACGATCATTCCAGTTGCCGGTCGGCGTTATTTCAAGATACTCATAGGGAATCTCTCCCTCCCAGCTCTCATGACCCCTCACACAATTGTTGTGAACCTTCCCGCTCTAGTGAAGGGGTCAGCTTCTCAGATTGTGCTTACGCATGCCAACGCCAAATCCTTGGCACAGTCTATTATTCAAGGGGTCGTGCCCATTTCCATATCAAATATTATACAATCTTCGGGCACGGTCCCCTCATTGTTACTTCCAACTCGACCGGTGGAACTCCCCACCCTTTCATTCAGCTACATCCCAAGGGAGTTACCACTATTTGTTGAAATTTCGACAGAAGTTAGCAACCCCCACATCCTTGAGAGCTGCTCAATCCCTCGGAGAAGAGCAAGATCATCTGCCCGCTTGGCAAAATTTGTGAGGAAATACCTGAGGGTCAGAACGCCGATTCCCAAGCGGAAGCCTAAACGTCGAGCAAGGCAAAAGACCAGGGGGCCTCCATCTTTTCCATTTTCTTTCCAATCATATTTTGTGCTCCTTAGCACCTTCCCGTGGGTTCTCCACATTCCCTCCCCACGGGAGGCATTTTATTTTCACCTTTTGTATAATCCTTTTCCTTACACTGGGCATCGCGCCCCTTTTTGTACTACATTATGTACCCCTCGCGGCCCTCTTGCTTCCTTCTATCATCCGGGCCATCCGGATTCTTCCCTTTCAGGGCACCGCGCCCTCCTTCTTCCCCAAGCCCCTCCTGCCCCGCCGGAGTCTCCAAAATCTTTCCTCCGCTTTCTCCTCTCCATTTTCAATCGGGTCCTTCGACCCTTCTCGCATTGTTTTCGGGGTTTTAGCCCCCACTCACCATTTTAATTCCAAACAAAAAATGTAAATTCTTGTAGACCTTTGAGTCTCGCCCCAGTGCAGGGCATTCGTCCTCCCTTTACCCTCCGAATTCTTACTATGTTTTATCATTGCCAAAAAATCCATAAAAAGATGAATATTTCAACATTGCCATGCTATCGCAACATTTTTTTGTTATAAAAATTCCGAGCCAGGAGCCCGAAATTTCCTCCCGGATCATTAAGGTTTGCCCTTAGCATGGGCACTTGCACACACTTCACGGTGCCCTAAGCCAATTATTCCCGGTAGACACCGTCACCATCACAGCCATGCATGAATGGCACAAAAGTCTGTTTCTCCTTCTTACGCGGCCGAAGTATGGTTAGTAGAGGCAGTTTGGGCGAAGGCAACCAACCCAAAGCGCCTCTGTCATAAGAGAACGTCTCCAAAATGGGCAAAATCAAATGACCAAGAAAAATCAAAGTCAAATTGCATGTCAAGAGTGGCAAAGTCCCCGCGGAGATCCAAATGGACCCGGTCGTAAGTATGTCCCTACAATCAATGGTCATCACTCAAGATTCCAAAATAATTCAAAAGCCCCAGTGCTTAAATGAGACAGAACATTCTGACGGTTATACCAAGGAAGGGAGCCAACCCCCAACTCCTCAAAACCCATATCAAGCTTATCTCTAAGTTTTCTTCCCTTCTCCCTGCCAGACTTAGTCACCTCTTCAGGCATGACTTTGATAGTATCACTGTCAACCAAGAGCAATCAGCCCCGGGCACCACTTTAAATGCACGCCCTACTCTGGGTATTCTTTAATGAAACAGGAGGTAACAAAGACCCCTCACTAGTCAATTTTTATAACCCTAATGTCGCCATGGCATGGCATTGTTTCAAAACCACAAAAAAATCCAGATATTAACCAAAACAAAAAAAATCTAGATATTTTCCAAAACCACAAAAAATATAAATATTCCAAACCAACAAAAAATTTAATATTTCAAAAACCAACAAAAAATCTAAATATTTTCAAAACCACAAAAAATCCAAATATTTTCAAAACACCATAAAAATTCAAATATTTTCAAACTCCATAAAAATTCAAATACTTTCAAAATTCCAAAAATCTTTTACCGATGGTATTGCACATGGTAAGCAGATCCTGGCTATGCCACGCATCAATTCTTTCAAATCATGGGTTCCTCCCACCTTGCACTCCAATATCTTTGGCCAAGTCCAATTATCCTCATGGTTAAAAACAAACGAATTGAATGAACCATGCTTGTTGTTTAACGCTTTATCCATGATGTATGTTCCATGCTATAAATGTGTTTTTCCATGATATGTGTTTTCTTGGCTAATGAGTTTTGAGTGCAGGATTCGAGTTACCTCATCCGGCGCAATCAGGCTGCTGCTGCCCCTTTCATCACTTATCTGCATCTACTATAATTATACCCTTAGAGCACACCAAGGACCTTGTGGCTTTGAGGAATCTGGGATTTGAGTTCCCCTTCATCAAAAACAATGATTATGTCAGTGGGTCCTTAGCCGCACGGATAGGCCGTTATGCTTGGCATGTGAGGACGACGGACCCATGCATAAACCCCGGTCCTGACTCACCGGCGTAACAATATTATCCTTTGTTATTTTCTACTCCTCTTTTATCTTATTTTCCTTTAGCCCAGCATGCATGCATCTTGAAATCACAGTGGAAAACCACTCTTCCAATGCAATTTGAGGGCCATCCACGCCCCGAATTCCAAAGCAATCTGAAATATTCCATTCCGGGTCGAATACCCAACTCCTTTGTTGTCGCCTCCGGGCTGATTTCCTTAAGAATCCTTTGTTTGGACTTATCCCTTTTATTTCTTTACTCCCAGAGATCCACCTGAGGCAGTGGCAGACGCCCCCGATGGTGCAACCTAACGGATTGTGTCCTTAGGTGCTTCCCCTTCGCTGGAAGCTGATCTCTCCTTCTCTCCCAAGACCCACCTGAGGCAGTGGCAGACGCCCCCGATGGTGAAACCTAACGGATTGTGTCCTTAGGTACTTCCCTGACGCTGGAAGTTGGTCTTTCCTTTTCTTTTCCCTTCCTTACCCCTTTTCTTTTGTCCAAACATTTGCTTCTCTAGGTCTTCTTCCTATTGGTGATTTCATTGGGTGTTGGGAAAAGACTCTTATCAGGTGGCAGCCACCCAGTGATCAAAGCGTGTCTATTTTTCACCTTGGCATCTACTTTTCAGTCCGCTCTCGCTTCACTCCACTTCGCTACACTACATTTCTTTTCACTCCATTATACTACGTTTCACTCCATTACACTCCAATTCGCGTCCTTCCGCTTCGCTCCCCTGCAAAGCAGACGCCAAGGTGTGGCAGCTGTAGACACGCGAATTCAGCTCCATCGCGGGCAAATTTCATATTGCGCCGTAACGCCACAAATGGCCCTTATTTTGCCTCGCAAGAGTGTTTTCCCAATATTTCAGGATCTCACCCTTTCTTTCTCAGTGCTTCCCCAGGTGGTTCGGACGCGGATTAAACGCGGCGGTCTTGGTGGACGCAATTAGGTCCCTTGACGCGGCGGTCAACACCGACGCGTTTAAGGGCCTTTTTTCGTCACATGTTAAAATTAGAAAGGCGTCCGCTAAGGACGACGCGTTTAAAAAGTCAAAAAGCCTATGGCCGCACACGCCGTGTAATCATGACAAAATCCCTGAATCGCGCCCTTGACAGTGGACGCGATTTAGAAGGTCAAATCTGAAATCTCGCGTCAGCAAACAGCACATTTATGAGCCGATTGCCTCGAAACCATGCAAATATTAATCGCGGCGGACAAGGCGGACGCGATTCAAGTCGCGGCGGCCTTGCCAGACGCGATTCAGAAGCGTCGATCAGGCTACAGCCATCATGCGCCCATCACATTGGTTTGACTTCCTTAATCGCGGCCTGCCTCCCGGACGCGATTCAATTCATATTCACGGCTTCCTGTTTCGACGCGATTCAAGAATCTAGTGCCTATAAATAGACCCCCGGGGCTATTGTTTCAAAGGGGGGTTTCCAGAAGCGGCGAAGCTCTGCCGAATTCCCGCCTCGACTCCGAGCCATTCCTCGCCGATCCATCCTCCTTCCGGAGTCCGGCGCCGTCATCTCCTTCTTCCACGTGTACCGGAGCGGAGCAACGCGGAAGCTTCTTCCTCGTCTTCCTCCGTCTGTCCCACCGGCAACGCTGCGGCGCCGACACGGCATCCGTTTTGGAGAAGCACCCCCCCCCCCCCCCCTCCTTTTCTATTTACATTTCCACTTCCTCCGGGCCCCGCGCGCCCCTTTCACTTCTTTCATACACACACATGCATGCATACACACACACACACCTATTAGGGGTTTAAAAGCCACCACACGGTAAGTCGTTCCTGAACGCGCGGCATAGTTGACTGTGCATTTTCGTTGTCCAGAGTTCCTCGCACAAGTCAATATGCGCACTTCTTCTAAACTGTCTCACAAAATTAAAATAACAAAGATGAACTAGCATGGTGGTGAGAACAGGTCATTTCCACAGGGAGGCTGAATAGAACTTGATTTAAACTACTTTAACTTGAAATCATTCTAACGACAATGCATTAAAAGTGAATGTGTAAACAACACCGATCAAATCCCGCACAATCTTGACAGATCAAATTTAATGAAAGAACCAGCTGAGTTGAAATGAAAAGAGAAATGATATCAATGTACCCTCTCCATTGAGGGATGAAGATGGTAGACAGAAATCTTTAAAAGAAAACTTTCAAATTAATGTACCCCTCTAGCTCAGGGGATGAACAATCAACAATTGTATTTCTCCACAAACACCAGACCAATATCTTCACAGCTCACAGATTGGATAGAAAATAAAAACAGAAATTTATTGTCAAATCAGATTTCTATTGCTATTCCTGAGGAACATGGATCCAAATGAGATATGAAAGAAATTACAGAACTCAATTAAAGAATTGCACAGAGAATAACGAACTAAGATCTTAGATTACTGTACCCTGCAACACACTGGATCGATCTCACTACTTCTCACAACCAACCTCCCAGTAGCCCAACAATCTGTAATCAGAACTCTCCAAACCTCCTAAGAATACTGAAATCATCTCAAAATGCTGAACAAATGAACTAATTCCCACGGAACAAGGGAACACCTGACCTTTCACACAGTAGACAAAACTGAAGAAAGTGCAGAAGAAATGGAAAATTCGATTCTCTGAATATAGAAGAAATGAAATAGAAAATTGCCCAGGATCGATCTCTCAACACATTGCACATAAGGAAGTAAAGAACTATCAAATTCAAAAAGAAATTGCACAGAACAAACTAAAGAAAATTGTTGATCTCAAAAAATTGCTTAGAAGGAAAGAACTGTCTACTATTCACACAGAACGAAGAAAATTTAGATGATCTGAATTAAATGCTACTGGATTGAATTCTGGAACACAAAACAGAAAAAAAAAATGGAAGAACACTCGACCTCTCCAACACAGCAGAAGGAAAACCCTCCCCAATCTGAACTAGCCATCCAACAGTGCTGGAAGAACAGTAAAGAAACTAAAAATTTCTAAAGAAATCAAACTAAACAACCCGTCTCCTTACAGCAAAGAAGCAATTCAAAAATAAAATCTGAACTCTTGAAGAACAAGAAAGAACACTAAAATCCTCAATAAACTCCCACTTGCCAACATCTGAGCAACAGAGAACGAAGAAAAACAAAAACATCAAAATCCGAACCTAAAACCCCCAAACATCTCAACTCGTCTCCCTCACTGCTCTGCTGAAACAAAGAAATTACAGAAGAAAATAAAAACTAGAACTCATCAAATCTAAACTGCAGAACTTGCTTAACAATACTGGAAGAACAGATGAAAATAAAACCCCTAAAGAAATCAAACTCTCACTGTCTCAATTCTGGAAGAACAAAAAACTAAAAGCTATATATTCTAAAAAAATTTGAACTCAACTAGAGAAAAAAACCCTCCACAGCAGAGGACCTTGGGGCCCTTTTATAAGCGCTCGGGCGTCCTGGCGAGTTCCTCTTCCCGCCTCTGCACGATCCCCAGCAGCCTCACACCATCTGCACGCCTTCAAATCTCAGCACCGGCCTCTGCACGCGCCAGCCACATCAGCACCGATGGGCGCTTCCAGCTTCACTGCACGAACCAGATGCGTCGCCTGCAGCACCATCCCGCACCCGAGGCCGCTCTGCATCTGCCCGAGCTCCATCAGCCGCTGTGCAACAGCTTCACGCACGCCACAACTCCGCCAGCTCAGCACACATCCGGCCGCGCCGCACCAAGCTCCGCATCTGGCTACAGCCTCCTGCGCACACATGGGCGCTGGCCGCCCATGGTTCCAGCAGCCTCACGATCCGGGCTCTCCATCTTCAGCCTTGGCCAGCCAGATCTGGGCGCTCCACCTCCAGCTGCCTTCTTCCCGCCATCTGCACATCTGGGCACTGGCCGCCCAGCTAGCAGCCCGCATGCACCATCCATGGCTCCACCATCCCCAGCAGCTTCAACGCCAGGGCTCCTCTGCAGGAGCTGCCCCCAAATCGCCTTCCAGGAGCTTCCAGCAGCTTCTGCTGCTGACCTGTTAAAAAAAAAAACCAAAAAAATGTGCGTGACCTATTTTAAGGAGAAAAAAATGCAATAAAGACCTATGGGGTATGTGCGTGTTGGAATTGGGTATGGTGAGGTATACTATTATTTAATGGGAGTGGGGTATGTGGCATGATTTGGTGAGATGTGATTGGGGTGTGTAAAAAGTATTTATTTATTTAATGAGATTAGATGAGATATATGTAAAAAATCATTATTTACATTTACCTATACCTATTTGTTACTAAAATATTTACAACAATATTATTGTAACAACATTTATTTACTAAGATTTCTTATGTACCTAATTTGTCAAAATAGTGATTTATTTAATCTAATGTGTATTCTAATCTATTCTCAACTAATATGTTCAAAATCTTATTCATGGATGAATTGAGATTTAAAATCAATACACACATTATTTACAGATAAAAAGAAGTCTAAAATTACTATATGTATGAAATTTAACACGAAAAATTGTGTAATTATCACTCCCCCCTACTTGAACATTGCTAGTCCCTTAGCAATGAATTTTACTCCAAATGTAGGACTAGAAGATATAATGTCTCATGCTAAATAGCCATCATATAGAAGATTAATGTAAAGATATGTCTTTCCTAATTGTAAAGGCTTATGGTAAGAAATTAGTGCACGAATGATAGCTCACTTAAGAGTTCACATCAGCCCTCCTGGAGCTCCTCTATCTCAGCTAGTATTTGAGATTAGATTGATTCGAGGAGAAGAAAAGAATTGTGGAATAAGATCCTTGTTCAGTTAGATTGGGTTGTTTCTCTCAGTTCCATTCTCCCCATCTTCCTTGAGGATTATTTTGTTCTGAGCTGAGGACTTTTGTCCCTTTATTTGCACTTTGTGCACTCAGAATTTTTTTCCTTTTTCATCCATAATGCTGCACAACCCATCACCTTTCAAGAGTAGCGAGTCCAACTTTACTCAGATCCGGGACATTTTTCATGGATATATTTTTTCTTTTGCTTTTGCTTTTGCTTTTTTTTTTCTTTTCCTCTTAAAGGAAGGATGAACAGTCAGGTTCCTTGATCACATGCCTTCACTTCCTTCGCAATTCACTTAGGGGAGGGGAGAAAATCAATCACCTCTCTCCTACTAACCTTGACAAATTTGCTACATTCGGGTTCAGCTAATCTAAGTGACTGTGTAGTGTGTGTATGAAACTTCCTGCCATAAATCCTTACATAAGATAGACAGATAATACATGTAATCCTTTATTAGAGGCTACCTAACATGGATACTTGCAAGGAAAGTGACAACCACAAAATTTTAATGGTTAAAGATCAGACACATAGTCTGGGTTGCGCAAAGCCACGCATTTTTATTCAAAGATGAAACATTGTGAAATTTTTATTTGCATATGTACAAGCTCAAGAAAAAGAAATGAAGCAATGTTCGGGATGAGGACTATGAATGCATGCTTATTCTACCTCTCCCCCCCTACTTATTCACAGGAAAAGAAAGCAAGACAGAGAATTACCTGACGAAGGAAATCTGTACACTTGGGTTGCCTCCCAAGAAGCGCTAAGTTTATTTCGTCTTCAGCCGGACGCAATTAGGCTTCGTTTGGCTCAGGTAGCTTGGTAGAATCAATTTTTAAGAAAAGTGGGCTTTCAAATAAATGCTTTAACCTTTGCCCATTGACAGTGAATGATTGTCCAGTTTTAGGGTCAAGAATAATGATAGCACCATTGTCACAAGCTTTGACAACACTGTAAAGACCATCCTGTCGGGACTTCAATTTTCCCGAATACAGACGAAGCCAAGAATTAAATAACCAGACCTTATCATGCATTTGAAAAAAAATTTGATGAATTTTCAAGACTTCAATTAGTTTCTTCTCATGCCCTTCATCAAGATCGCTAGCAATTATGGTGGGCCAAGTCTCGTTCTCTCCTAGAAAGATGTATTTTAAATTAGCAGGGAGTGGTTTTAGCTCAACCTTAGGAGAACATTCTAATGGAATGATAGATCATTATTCTGAAACATGGAACTAAGTTGTCCTTCCTCTCCCTCAAACCCCAGAGCACAGGGTTGGTCTACTGCTTTTTCCTCACAAGATTCTTCCAAGAGTTCTTCATTACCAGTTGGTTTGTTTTTAGATTTTGGCTTTAAAGCTTCAGGAAAATGGACTCTTGGAATGTAATGACTTGGGTCTTCATTTATTTTGATTGTGTCTAGAGGCTCTTCAGTTATTTTCTCTTTTTCCTTAGATTTTCAACATTTTCAACATTCTCTTCAATTTCAGTTTCATTTTCATTTTCTTTATCCTCATGCAATGTTGACATGTGTGGGTGAGGATTTATCAAGATTTTTTCATTTCTTAAAGTTGACACTATTTTCACATTTTCCACTTGAGGGCCCCTAGCTTGGGCAGGAGAATGGTCCTGTTGTATAAATTGATTTTGAATTTGTGGTGCTGGAATGTTCTGGACAAAAGTTTGTTGTGTGTTTGATGGTGGAGGTGCATTTTGTCTAACATGTGGTATGTACCCCTGGACTTGATGGTTTTGCTGGTTCTGATAAAATCCAGAAGGGTTGTTCCTTGGGTTTGCTATAGTTTGACTTGGTAACTGACCCAATTCCCTCCTACACACATCAGCAATCTGAGACTCTATCCTATCCAAATTTTGTTGAATATTTTGGTTCTGATTTTGATATTGATTTTGTTGTTCTTGCACAGTTTGGCAAATAGTTATCATCATGTTTTGAAGTTGATTCATTTATCTTCCCAATTGGGCTGAGAAGATGGTGGTTGATTGTATGAAGGTTGCTGAAAATTGGTATGAACAAATTGATTGAAGTTTTGATTTCCATTGAATTGTGGAGGTCTGGAATAAAAAGATTGGTCAAATCCTGAATTCTGATTGGGATAGGATTGACGTACATGGATTGCTTGAAAGAAGTTTGAGACACTTCTTCATATTGATTTCTCCAAGAAAAGTTTGGGTGGTTTCTCCAACCAGGATTGTATGTGTTAGAATATAGATCATGATGGGTTTGTAGAAACCTTGGAAAGCTTGGACTTGTTCTTGATAGGCCATGGTATGAAAGAATCTCTCAATCTCTGCTATAGGTTGATCCAAATCTATGTTCAAAGATCGTCTACCAAGCATACACAGTGAAAAAGCCATCTATTTATAATTTTGAATTTTTAGATTTTTATTGATTTTTTGAATTTTTATGTCAAACACAAACAATCAAACACTTTCAAAACAAATTATCCTAAACTCTAAGTGTTCTTTGGACTTATGTTATTTTTCTTAGAATCAGATTTATACTTGCTTAAGTCCAATCCTAACTCTTCTTGTACCGGCCAGGTAAGAGGTGGAGTAGAGGGAGGCCCCCCTTGCTTTCGCAAGGACCCAATTAAGTAACATCTAGCTCACTTAAGCGTAAGTTTTTTAACCTCTAATCCTAGACACCAGACTTAAAGAGAAGTTTTGAATTCAAGAAAGGATAAATCTAATTATGAACCCTAAGGTCACGTCTACTGATTAAAAGTTTAGGCAAATGCAAGAATGTGGAAATTTTTGTGATTTTTGAGAAAAGGAAAGGGTGATGAAATCCCTCACCTTATCTTTTTATTCTAATGGGTGAAGCCCTTAAGCAGTCCCAATTAAAAACATGAAGTGCACATATCGGATTCAAACAATGGGTTGTCTAATGCTAAGTCTAATGCATGAAACAAGAGTTAGAAACCTTACCTTTCCCCCGCACTCTTCAATGCAAGAAAAGATATGACAATTAAAATGACAATTAAGATGATGAATGTCCTAAAACATGGGATTCTAATCTTGAGAGATGAAATTTTTATTTACAAACAAACGGCTAACATGAAAGAGCGATTTGGAAAATTTTTAGATTTTAGAATTTTTTAATTTTATTTGGTTTTAGACTGAATGAAATGAAATTTAACTAAGAAAATATGAAGTGGTACTATAGACTAATGCCAAACCAATCAAACCACCAAGAGGCCAATTATTACATGCCAACGTGAAAGAAATCTCTGTACATGCACAGAGAATACATCAAAGCCTCACTACAAAGTTCACTCACACTCTTTCTATCTAAAATTCGAAATAAAAACAATTGAGAAAAGAAATCAGCAAGCTTCTCTCCTCCAATGGGCCTCAAATGCCAAGCCCAATCTTCATGGTCCACTCCTTATGCAAATCTGAAATGAAAGCCCATAACAAGTCAATAAAAGGTCTAATGCAAATGAAATCAAATCAAAGCGGAATTAAATCAAACTCTAATGCCTCCCCGGCAACGGCGCCAAGACGAACGCGCGGCATAGTTGACTGTGCATTTTCGTTGTCCAGAGTTCCTCGCACAAGTCAATATGCGCACTTCTTCTAAACTGTCTCACAAAATTAAAATAACAAAGATGAACTAGCATGGTGGTGAGAACAGGTCATTTCCACAGGGAGGCTGAATAGAACTTGATTTAAACTACTTTAACTTGAAATCATTCAACGACAATGCATTAAAAGTGAATGTGTAAAACAACACCGATCAATCCCGCACAATCTTGACAGATCAAATTTAATGAAAGAACCAGCTAAGTTGAAATGAAAAGAGAAATGATATCAATGTACCCTCTCCATTGAGGGATGAAGATGGTAGACAGAATCTTTAAAAGAAAACTTTCAAATTAATGTACCCCTCTAGCTCAGGGGATGAACAATCAACAATTGTATTTCTCCACAAACACCAGACCAATATCTTCACAGCTCACAGATTGGATAGAAAATAAAAACAGAAATTTATTGTCAATCAGATTTCTATTGCTATCCTGAGGAACATGGATCCAAATGAGATATGAAAGAAATTACAGAACTCAATTAAAGAATTGCACAGAGAATAACGAACTAAGATCTTAGATCACTGTACCTGCAACACACTGGATCGATCTCACTACTTCTCACAACCAACCTCCCAGTAGCCCAACAATCTGCAATCAGAACTCTCCAAACCTCCTAAGAATACCGAAATCATCTCAAAATGCTGAACAAATGAACTAATTCCCACGGAACAGGGGAACACCTGACCTTTCACACAGTAGACAGAACTGAAGAAAGTGCAGAAGAAATGGAAAATTTGATTCTCTGAAATATAGAAGAAATGAAATAGAAAATTGCCCAGGATCGATCTCTCACACATTGCACATAAGGAAGTAAAGAACTATCAAATTCAAAAGAAATTGCACAGAACAAACTAAAGAAAATTGTTGATCTCAAAAATTGCTTAGAAGGAAAGAACTGTCTGCTATTCACACAGAACGAAGAAAATTTAGATGATCTGAATTAAATGCTACTGGATTGAATTCTGGAACACAAAACAGAAAAAAAAATGGAAGAACACTCGACCTCTCCAACACAGCAGAAGGAAAACCCTCCCCAATCTGAACTAGCCATCCAACAGTGCTGGAAGAATAGTAAAGAAACTAAAAATTTCTAAAGAAATCAACTAACAACCCGTCTCCTTACAGCAAAGAAGCAATTCAAAAATAAAATCTGAACTCTTGAAGAACAAGAAAGAACACTAAAATCCTCAAATAAACTCCACTTGCCAACATCTGAGCAACAGAGAACGAAGAAAAACAAAAACATCAAAATCCGAACCTAAAACCCCCAAACATCTCAACTCGTCTCCCTCACTGCTCTGCTGAAACAAAGAAATTACAGAAGAAAATAAAAAACTAGAACTCATCAATCTGAACTACAGAACTTGCTTAACAATACTGGAAGAACAGATGAAAATAAAACCCCTAAAGAAATCAAACTCTCACTGTCTCAATTCTGGAAGAACAAAAAACTAAAAGCTATATATTCTAAAAAAAAAATCGAACTCAACTAGAGAAAAAACCCTCCACAGCAGAGGACCTTGGGGCCCTTTATAAGCGCTCGGGGTCCTGGCGAGTTCCTCTTCCCGCCTCTGCACGATCCCCAGCAGCCTCACACCATCTGCAAGCCTTCAAATCTCAACACCGGCCTCTGCACGCGCCAGCCACATCAGCACCGATGGGCGCTTCCAGCTTCACTGCACGAACCAGATGCGTCGCCTGCAGCACCATCCCGCACTCGGGGCCGCTCTGCATCTGCCGAGCTCCATCAGCCGCTGCGCAAAGCTTCACGCACGCCACAACTCCGCCAGCTCAGCACACATCCGGTCGCGCAGCACCAAGCTCCGCATCTGGCTACAGCCTCCTGCGCACACATGGGCGCTGGCCGCCCATGGTTCCAGCAGCCTCACGATCCGGGCTCTCCAGCTTCAGCCTTGGCCAGCCAGATCTGGGCGCTCCACCTCCAGCTGCCTTCTTCCCGCCATCTGCACATCTGGGCACTGGCCGCCCAGCTAGCAGCCCGCATGCACCATCCATGGCTCCACCATCCCCAGCAGCTTCAACGCCAGGGCTCCTCTGCAGGAGCTGCCCCAAAATCGCCTTCAGGAGCTTCCAGCAGCTTCTGCTGCTGACCTGTTAAAAAGAAAAAAACCAAAAGAATGTGCGTGACCTATTTTAAGGAGAAAAAAATGCAATAAAGACCTATGGGGTATGTGCGTGTTGGAATTGGGTATGGGAGGTATACTATTATTTAATGGGAGTGGGGTATGTGGCATGATTTGGTGAGATGTGATTGGGGTGTGTAAAAAGTATTTTTATTTAATGAGATTAGATGAGATATATGTAAAAAATCATTATTTACATTTACCTATACCTATTTGTTACTAAAAATTTACAACAATATTATTGTAACAACATTTATTTACTAAGATTTCTTATGTACCTATTTGTCAAAATAGTGATTTATTTAATCTAATGTGTATTCTAATCTATTCTCAACTAATATGTTCAAAATCTTATTCATGGATGATTGAGATTTAAATCAATACACACATTATTTACAGATAAAATATGTCTAAAATTACTATATGTATGAAATTTAACACGAAAAATTGTGTAATTATCAGTTCCCCTTGCCGTTTATTCTTTTATTTTATTTATTTTGGATTGATACTACACACACACGTGGCTAATCCCTTCTTATTTTCTTTTCGTCTATTTTATCAGGGTAATCAAACGAGGAAACGCCCTCTACCCGCGGCGGCCGTGTTCGTAGGAAGAGAGGACCCACATCATCCCCGCGCAATCTCTCCACGCTCCAAAAGGTACGCTCGCGATCACTCTTCCATCTCGCACCCTCGCACGTGCATCTCCCTCGGCACCCTCGCGTGCCTAGTGATCACGATCTTTTATTTTTATTGTCTTTTCCATTTTTCCACTCCATCTCCACACACCACACTATTCATCCACCCCTATTTCTCTTTGTAGAGGACCGCGTCCCTTGAAAAAGGACGAGATCCATATCTACACTCACCATTAGCCAGGGATGAGTCATGATAGCTCAAGTCCTATATGATTCATGCTGGGCTAAAAGAAAAGAAATCATTAAATCAAATGCAAAGAAAGGAGAAACTAGAAAATATATCAAGGATAGTATTGTTAAATTAGACAAGAATGGGTCCCGCTGTGCAAGACAGAGTCCATCATCCCCAAACTTTTCCAACCTAACGGCCTATCTGGCGATTAGCAACGCGCACCTAGATCATCACCGTTTTTTTTAAGGGGAACTCAGATCCCAGAGTGCATTGAAAACTAGCCGGTCCTTGAAGTGATATAATAAGTAGATTACCATATAATAATGCAAGGGAGTAAGGGTAGAGATACTTACCTAACTTACCTGTAAAGCTCCATTTTTGTTGTGATTTTCTGGGTTTTTTTTTTTTTGTGATTTTATGATAAATAATCACAGCAACACTTATAACAAAAAAGAACATATGTGCACACACCACAATAACACAAATAAATTATGTATAGACACAAGAAAACACAAAACATAGAAACATGACTCACCTTGGGGCGCGACAGTGTCGCGACGCCTAGATGTCGCGACTCTAACGCGTCGGATCGGGGCGTCGCGACATCATTCTGCACGATAATCCTCGAAAACCGAGCTTATCCTTATCCCAAGGCTATTCCTAACACTAATATGACTCCTAAACCTATCATATTGCTACTCTATCACCTAGGGACGAGTTGGGATGAGAATTAGACCTCCTAGAGGTCTATAAATAGGGGTGTAGGGGCTATTTTCGTAGCTCATCTTCTCTCTTGGTTTTCTCTCTCTTCAAGCCATGAAGAGATCTTTTTCTTCCTTCCAAGCCAACCCCACCCCCTATGGCGGTCCCAAGGCAGCAAAGGCGGCCTATGCTGAGCTTCTCCGCCTCTCCTCCGTGCCCGGGCATATCAGCATGAGACCGGATCTCCAAGTAAGCTCTCTCTCTCTCTAGCTCTTTGATTTTCTCTCTCCTCTTCTCCTATCTTCTTCTTCTATTCTTCTTCTACTTCTGCCAACCCTCTCTTATACTTTCTTCCAGATCCTCCCGGGCAACAGGCGCTTCTCAAAAATCCCATGGCTTGAGCCCATGGTTAATGCGCTCCCCATGACGTCCACACACCATCTGCGCGAATGGAAGCTTACCATTCTCACGTTGGCCAAGAACTACCACAAGATGGTGCACGTGTGGGATAGTCTTACCGCGCTTGTGGAGCTGTGGCATCCACAGACCCACACCTTCATCTTCCCCGCGTTCGAGGCCACCATCCTACTAGAAGAGCTGGAGCTCATGCTGGGGCTCCCAAAAGACAAGAAAGGGGAGGAGTATGGTATTGCGCACACCGTGGCCCCTATAGACTCCTGGGCCATTCTTGGAGAGATCACCACCAAATCCGACGACCTGCGCACCATGACCAGTCGGGAGCACATCCATCTTCTTCCTATCTCCCAGTGGATTATGTCTCAATGCAAGAGGAAGACAGGAAACTACCTCGCCATTGCCAAGGCAGCCGCCATCTGCATATGCGGCGTCATCCTCTTCCCTGCTCAGGATCATCTCCTCTCCGTATCTAGTCTAAGCATCATCTTGGGAAGGTATGAGCATCTCTCAAGCCGTTCTTGGATATCTCTATACTGGATTATCTTCTGCGGCCACAGGCGGCCCTTTCTTTGGCTCCGTCATTGCCCTCGAGTGCTGGATGGGCATGCACATCAACTTCCAAGCGATAGACGACCCCTCCGTCCAATGCAAGAGCATGCTTCACCATCCTCTGGCCTTTTTGGTGCTCCTCTTCACATGATGCCACGGGCATGGTGCAAGACCGCGATGATCAAGGGACTAAAAGAGTGGAGAGTTTATTTCAAGACAATGACCGTGGAGAAGTTCGAGATGCGCCCAAGATTTCTCCACAACAAAATGATCCACCTCCCTTAGCGCATCGAATCTCTTCATGCCACTGGCATACATCTCGGCAGCGTCCTCTATTTCACCATCTTCTTCATCCATGGGGTCCTCCTCAGTTAAGATTTCATATACCCCAAATCCATCGTCTAGCCTTTCTTCTTCGTGCTGAGCTTCTATGTTTAGAATGATAGCTTCTTGGACAAACTCTTCGACAGCCAAAAGAGCGCCACACCTTTGCACCAGATCCATTAAATATCTACGGGGTATGCCACTACCCTTACTCTTCCTAGACGAGGACGGGGACGAGGACTTCCTAGATTCTACCCTTGATCCTAACCTAGGGTTGATATTTACAGAGGACTCTGGAGAAGTGTCCAGATTGTTTATTGGAAGGGAAAGGAAGGGGTGCGGCACGGCCGCAAGGGTCCTCTGATGGGTCTGGAGGCAAGGGGAGGCCACCCGAGCTCAGGGTGCCTGCAGAAAAGTCGGGGTGCAGAGGACAGAAGGCCCCTCACCCAAATCGCCCAATGTGACCATACTGGTCGGTGAGCGGAGATCGCTGCTCGAGCAGAAGGAAGAGGACAGAAGGGCGGGGATCGCCGCCGAGGGAGGAAGAGTGCACGGGTGACGGGGATCGCCGTCCAAGAGTTGAAAGTGGTGATGACGGGGATCGCCGTCAAGAGAACATGGGGACGGGTATCGCTGTCCAAGAGTTTAAAGTGGGGAATGACGGGGATTGTCGTCAAAAGCGGGGATTGCAACGGAAATGGAAGCGGGGATTGCTGTTTGGAGGGGGAAGGACGGGGATCGCCATCCGATTGCTGGGGGGAATGAGGAGTGGAAAGAAAGTTTTTTTTTTTAAATTAAACACAACATACTTAACCTAAGAAGGAAAACAAGCTCCCTACATTTGAAGGCATCGAGAGAAGGAGAGATGTGCCATTAAACGAAAGGATGAAATAGGGTGAGGAAGTAGCTAACGCTTCGAGAGCGTCAGAGGAGAATAGCAGAATAAGAGGAGGAGAAGGAGGGATGAAAGAGAACTTAGAAACAAGGATGGAAAATATAGAATAACTAGAAGGTCGGGGTGCCCTGGCCAGAACTCGTCTACCAAATTGATGGGGTTAATGTTTCAAAATCCTCACCATACCCAAGCAACTGTCGCTTGGAGGTGGTTGCTAATGCTGATGCTGCTGAGTCTGTCACTGCCGAAGATTTTGCGAGGTCACCATCCCATAACAAAAGACTAAGGGCTGAGACCAGGTCTTCTATGTCTGATCCGTCTTCTGCCTCTGCTTCTTCGGCCTTCTTCTTCTTGCCGGGCCGCTGGGCCTCCAGAACCTGATATGCAGATGTGGATGCCTCTACCCTAAGAGTGTTATATCCTGGCTGTATGGGACCCCTAACAAAGTGATCATATAATGTCCAGGTGAGAGGCTCTTGGTCTGCTTTTGGAGTTGATGAGTGGGTTGTCCATGGCTTGAGTTCTTCCATGTATCCTAGGCCCCGCCTTGTGATTTGCTTGGAATTGGCAATGACCTGAGTTCTCCCCTGGAGGTGAGCTTCAAGACCTTTTCCGAGTTGATAGCCAATTTTGATCATGATATTCCAGCCCTTAGCGTCCGACAGGATACCCTTTCTGATAGCAGCCAATGATGGAGACATAGTTTGGTGGCTGGAGGAGAAGGTGTAAGCCCATGGATAGTTTACATCAAGTATCGAAATGACGGGCTTATTTGAAGGCCAAACCGCTGGCATGATTTTCTCGATGGCTTCTACAATGTGGGTGGTCGCTGCACTTTTGACCTTAATTATGCATCCTTGGAATGGAAATTTCAGACATTGGTGTGCTGTGGAGGGGACTGCCCCTAATACTTCGATCCAAGGCCAACCCAAGATGGCTTTGAAAGTCGGGTCAATGTCAAGGACATAGAAATCAACGGTCATCATAAGCGGACCTAATTCTGCCTGTAAGGAGACAACACCGTGACAGGCTCGCCGGGAGTTGTCATAGGCCGCTATAGTAGTGGGAGTTGGTTTCAAGCGGCGTTCAGAAATGTTGCATGACCGCAGAGTGCTTAGAGGGCACACATTTATGGAGGCCCATGTGTCAACTAAGGCGGCATCGACGGCCACTTTGTTTATTGTCAGGGTCACACATAAAGGCATCCTTCTGACCTCAGGGGGAGCTAGCTTACTGTCTGTGAAGGTAATCGTTGGTCCTTTGTTGACAATGGACAGGACCGAGGGCAGATTGTCAGGATTCATATCTTCACTTACCATGACTCTCTGCAGAAAAGCCCTTAAGGCATCTTGGTGGGTTTGTGACCTCTTGATCAGCTCGAGGATAGATATTTTGGCTAGAGTCTGGTCCAGATGCTTTAGTATATCATACTGGGTCCCCGGGACCGGATCTATCTCCTCGAGTTCCTGTTGCTGTTGTTGGTTGTTGCTGCTGGAATTTTGGGTCGGCTGACCCGGCATAGACACAGATGTGTTAGGATACATCCGGTGGAACATCCGCCCGCTCCGTAGGGCGAGGTTGTGGTGAAGTGGAGGTGGAGAGGTGTCGATGATGGAGGGATTGGCTATTATGGGTGCAGGCACAGGGGAAAATGGGATGTTAAGGGGTGACGGAGTGACGGGTGGTATGATGGGGGTGTTGTAGAGCGGCAAGGTAATGGTAGCAATGGTAGGTGTGGTGGAGGTAGGTGTAACGTGGGAAATGGCCAAAAGTTGGCCCACTTCATGCTCATCGTCATAAGTCCATGTGGCTGCAGGTGGCGGATGGTGGATAACGGGGTTGACTTGAGCGGGTGGAGGAGGTGGTGGAGCAGGTTGGGGATTCGGAGCGGGCTGGTGCTGCGGCATAGGATTGTGAATTATGCCAAGGTCATTTGCGGGTTATTGTGGCTGATGTGGCTGTTGGAATTGGAACGGTTGCTGGAATTGTTGTTGTTGTTGTTGGAATTGTTGCTACTGTTGCTGGAATTGCTACTGTTGCTATGGCTGCTGTCGCCTTTGCTGCTGTTGTTGCTGCCTCTGCCCTGTTGGTCCCTCAATGTCTGGATCAATCTCTCCATTTCAGCCCAATCAATTTGATTCTGTTCGTAGAGATCATATATAATATCTCTGAATTGAAAGCAATCTGACACATTGTGGCCCGGATGACGGTGGTACACGCAATACTTTGTCTAATCCGTTGCCATATTCTAGTTTGCCTTCTCGGGAGGTAATCTAAGGGCATTAAGGGACATGAGGGCTGCGAAAATGTCAGCTAGACTCTTTGGAAGGGGAGGGTATTGAGCTCTTTTGGGTCCACTAGGCTTCCTAGGAGCATAGCCATTTTGAGGTGGAGGGACCTGATTGTATTGGCGTTGGTTTGTCGGGGGTTCTGGGCTTGAGGAGGTGGATGCCTATTGTTCCATTGCTGCTGAGGTTGTTGGGTGTAGGGGGACCTACCTACCGGACCCTGAGGATTGTTGACTGCACCTACCTGCTCATTGGTTTGGACTCCTTCGGTGACAGGTAGGGCTGCCAATGGATATCCGCTTTCCGACTTTCCGACCCGTTTCTAACCTTTCCGTATCCATTTTTTCGTTTCCGATTATTTTCTGTTTTTTCGTTTCCGTTTCCGATAATATATAAATTTTATTTATTTACAAAATATATACTCTTAAAATCTTATTTCCTAATATTAAACAATTTTAGACTAAATTTTTAGCTTCTCCTTAACTTGTAAATAGAATCTAATTAAGTTATCTCTCTTGTAGTATTTATTATGCCTATTATATCAAATATATCTTTTTTACCACTACTCCTAATGCTACATACATCTACCATTTGATCGTACCAGATGTTTCCGATTACTTTCCGTTTCGACCCATTTCCGATTTTCTTATAGGAAATAGATGCGGAAAGTGTCATTTCCGAATCCGACTCCGACCCGTTGGCAGCCCTAGTGACAGGACCTTGAGGTTTCTCAGGATAGCGGGACTTCGGGGTATCAAACATAGAATGGATGGGCGAGTCCTTAAGTTGGGTATGGATGAAGCGGGCTCGTCTGTACAGCTGGTGCATGGAGGTGATGTCATTCATAGCTAGAATGGCTCGGTAGGTCGGTGTGGCATTGGCAATAATCAACTTAACCTTCTCCTCCTCAGGCATTGGGCAGTGGACCTTTGAAGCTAGGGCACACCACCTGTCAGCATAGACTGCAAACTCCTCATCAGGCTTAATCTTTCAGCCACTAGATCAACAAAAGAATACTCAGGTCCGACGCGATCCTGAAACTGTTGTAAGAACCTTTCTTGAACAATCTGAAAATCTTCGGCTTCCTCCCAGGGCAAAGAGTAGAACCACTCGAGGGCCACTCCATCCAATGACTTATGAAACAAGTACGCCATAAGGTGGCGGTCGTACTTGTGCGGGGCTGATTCATACACAAAATCTTTCAAATGCACATAGGGGTCACCTACTCTAGAGTATCGTCGGTAGACAGGGAGTTCCGATTGGGGTGGGACCCGGAGGTGTTGGAAGGAAGGAAGGGGAATATCAGCAGCTTTCCGCGGATCTAATTGTCTCCGGAGGTCATGAAGCTCCCTCTTCATAGACGTCCACTCCGCAAGGAAGTCGGAGGGGGACGTGGCGTGGTGAGCAGGAACGAGGGAGCGGGGTTGCTCCAAAAGTAGGTGTAACGTCGCGCATTTTTCGAATCCTCGTGGATTGTGTGTTTAGCGCTTGTGGTGGCCAATGTGAGGCCAATGTGGCTTGTGTGCCGTGTGCGTGTATGTTTCTGGGGCTTACTGGGCCGACATTTGGGCCTGCAGTACCTAGATTGCTCAGCCTGTCAACGCGACAGGAAGGTCTGTCGCATTCTTAACGCGACAGAGGTGGCCGTCGCATTCATGTGGCCGCCTTGGTGTGTTGAACGTCTGCATGTGCGCCACGTGTAGCACTCAGGGCAGCGGGAGTTGGGAAGGCGACGCTCAGGTCCGTCGCGACCTGGTCGCGACGCCACGATGCGTCGCGTTGTGAACCGCAGCAGGTTTTTAAATAACCCCAGCCAAGCAGAACGCACAGGGTTTCTGCTCGGCCAGGGGGAGGAGTTGTGGCGATTTCTGCTGGGTTTGGCGTCTTTGGCGTGTCCTCGCTGTAGGGAGTCCGGGAGAAGCAGGGGAAACGCCGGGAGATCGCTGCATAGCGCGTTCTTCGCGAAGGTAGGTGAACTCATCCCGTTTTTGGGGTGTAAATCGCATGGGATAGGGTTCCAATCAGTTCAATGTGTTTCTAACAATAGATACCATGCTTAAGTATTCACAAAAGCATGAAAACGAAGAATTAAGGGTGGTTTGTATGGTGTGGAATGGGCTGTCATGGAGAGAGCCTAGATTAGGGTTCCCGCCTGGTAAGGCGACGGGTCCCTATGTCGCGTCCTGAACGCGACACAGCGATGTGTCGCGTTAAGGATCAGGAGGCGACATGTAAGTAGGTCGCGTTCTGGATCTGATGGCGACATGTCGTGGCGACGCCTTCTGAAGGCGACCCAATGGGTTGTCGAGACTTGGCCCGAGAGGCCCTGTTTTGTGCATGGTTTACGTATGTGATTATCCGATTATCGTTATCGGTACGCTCAGTGTTAGTGAGCAGTACATTGGCACTTGTGGCGCTCTGAGAAGCGCATGGTTTACGAGGCTAGCTCACAGGTTACGTAGCTAGCTAGTAGTTTGCCTGTGGACATAGTGTTCACACGAGGCAGGTGGTGTTCACGTGTTGTGGACCGTCAGTACACGAGGTTTACGTGAGGTTTCACATGGTTTGTGCGGTGCACACGTGGTTTCTGTGTGCGTGTCAGGTAGTAGACGTCTACCGTGGTTACCTCTCCAGTTGGATGCCCCAGGTTCTCTGTGAGCCAGGCTGTAGGTCGGGGCTTTGTCCCGATACTTGTGTTGTATCGTCGAGGTCTGTGTCGTCTGACCTGGACACCCTCACTCCTTAGTTTGAGTTGTACGTCCGGCTGAGAGAAAGACGACAGTGGGACAGTGACTCTTGAGTTTGTTTTTAGTCACTTGTAGCGAGCTCTTAGTTGGGGGTACGGACACCAGTTGTCGACACTGGTCCCTGACTAGTCCTTTTCCAGTGCCTCACTCTAGCGAGCCCAGGCCATGGTCTCTAGAGGTGCTAGGCATGGGCCTGCGACCGTGTGGTCCGCAGGTGGTGGTGTTTAGTTGGTCTCCACAGTTGCTTGTCTTTTTCACGTGGAGCGGCAGCTGGACCTTTCATCCGTGGCTGCGAGACTGAGAGGTAGACCTGAGTTAGTTTGTCCGAGTCTGTTGCTGGTGTCGCGAACCAGTCTACGTGGCTCGAGTGTGGCGGTCTCTACCGTAGCTCGTACATGTGTTGGAGTTTTGCCGTTTATTTATTACAGTTGTTTTATGCAGTCGGCTAGCGGTGAGTTTGTTTATAGCTTTAATATCATGTTTAGTTGAGCTATAAATTGCTATCATAGTTTACTTTACTGCTTTCGCACTTGTGTTTGGTTTGCTCGGTGTTGGGGGAGTTCCCTACTGAGCCAGTGACTAGCGAGGCTCACCCCTACTCCCCACAGGCGAGGGAGAGGAGGAGGTTTCTCTACCAAAGTCCAGTTCGGAGCCGCGACGTAGCGGTGTTGGCCCAGCGCCTCCAGCAGTGTAGCTTTTCTTTCTTCAGTTGTACCTGTTGTACCTCGGGGTATGCCCCAGGCTTGTGTATTTTCTTTTATTTCTTTTGAAGTTGGCTATGTAAAACCTTGTATATTATAAATGCAATGGTGAGTTCCTTTTTGTTTTCACGGACTAGTGTGTTGTATCCCTTGCGAGGCTTCGGCCCGTTCGCGGGAGACGGACTAGGGTCAAGCTCGTTACTGGTTTAACGGGCTTGGACGAGGTGTTCCGTCACAGTTGGTATCAGAGCAAGGTCTGTGTGAATATAAAGGAATTAAGAAGTTACATAGCCATACCTTCTTCTAGATACACTGCTGGTAGCTAGCCTTGGTTTTGAAATGACTCGTTGTTTTGCCTATGGTTGGCTTGTTGTGTGTGTAGGCAGTTGTAATGGACGATAGAAGAGACTGGGGTGGTGGAGGAGATGACCCTGAGGAGTCGACTCAGCGGATGATAGAAAGGATTTGGGAGAGCCTCACCGATATTCGGATGAGGATGGATCAGCAGGCACCGGTACCACCAGTGATCGGAGAGGCGGTACCTGTGGCCCTAGTCCCACCACCGCCAGGGGTGGAGGTACCTTTTGTGGCACCAGTACCACCATCACCACCCATGATTGCGGCAGAAGAGCCAGTGGTGCAAGTTGAAAGGTTTTTGAGATTGCAGCCGCCCACTTATACAGGAGGGCCGAATCCAGACACAGCGGAGCACTGGATTCATGAGATTGAGAGGCTCTTTATGACCATGAGGTGTCCGGCAGCCGACAGAGTTCTGTTGGCTACTTATCAGCTGAGGGGATTTGCGCAGGAATGGTGGCGTCTGAAGATGCAGACCACCTTTGCAGGCAGAATAGAGGGTGCTATTACCTGGCCTGAATTTCTTGAAGTGTTTAATGACACATTCTTTCCTCTTCAAGTGTAGCAGGCAAAAAGGGAACAGTTCAGGACCTTGCAGCAAGGTGGGACTTCGGTTCTGGAATATCAGATGCGGTTCATGGCACTGAGCAGGTATGCACCCTATGTTGTCACGGATAATGCTATGATGGTTGAATATTTTATCCGTGGTTTGAGGCCAGAATTACAGACTGCAGTGATACCATTAATGTGTAGAACAGTTGAAGAAGCAGCCCAGAGAGCAGCTACTCTTGAGAGAGCAGTTCGGACTCGTCAGGTGGGCGAGTCAGGTTCGGGTAGTTTCCGGCTACCCCAGCAGTCAGTGGGTGTGAGTAAGGGCAAAGCATCAGCAGGACCTTCCTCATCTGGTTTTGGTAAGTGGGGCCAGAAATTAAAGCAGGCATTTAAAGGTAAAGGAAGAGGATGGGGAGGTCGTCAGCAAGTTCAGCAGGGTCGTGGTAAGCCAAAGGTGGAGGAGTCGCAGCAAAGTACAGCCAGGCAGCCTACCCTTCCACCAGGCTATAGGTGTTTTAACTGCAATCAGCCGGGGCATCTGATCCGTAATTGTCCCTATCCGATGGAATATGGTTATGGTAGGGGTGTTCAACAGCAGCAGCAGTCTCAGCAGCCACCGGCAGGTCGAGGTAGAGGAGCATTACTGGAGAGAGGTAGGGGCCGGGTTATGGCTATCACCCGTGCCCAGGCAGAGGCATCAAATATGATAGAAGGTACTATTCCCATTTATGAATATTCGGCAAAAGTTTTATTTGATTCAGGTGCCTCGCATTCATTTATTTCTGAAGAATTCCTGAATAGTATGGCTCATCCTTTAGAAGAAAAATCATGTAAATTAGTTGTGGAAGTTCCCTCTGGTGAGTTTATGCTCACCTCGTGTTATATAGATGAGGCTCCAGTTGTGTTTGAAGGGAACCAGATGCCAGGTCGATTATATGCTTTACAGTTGACCGATTATGATATCATTTTGGGAATGGACTGGCTTGAGGCCTATGGAGCTATACTAGATTGCAGAAAGAAAAGGATCAGGTTTTGTCACCCCAATGGTTCTGTATTTGAATATCAAGGTATGCCTTTCAGTGCTTCTAAGTTTATAATTTCTGCAATTAAAGCTAGAAGGTTAATTAATGCGGGGTGTGTGGCTTACTTAGCTTCTGTAAGTTTGGTAGAAACTAGTAAGTCAGTTGAGGCAGTTCCCGTAGTTAGGGAATTTACAGATGTGTTTCCAGATGAGTTGCCAGGTTTAGCTCCACACAGAGAGGTGGACTTTACTGTTGAGTTGTTGCCGGGTACCATGCCAATTTCTAAAGCGCCCTATCGGATGGCACCGGCAGAGCTCAAGGAGTTGAAGAAGCAATTGGAAGAATTTCTAGAAAAAGGGTTTATTAGGCCGAGTCACTCCCCGTGGGAAGCACCAGTGTTATTTGTGAAAAAGAAGGATGGAAGCTTTCGAATGTGTATTGATTATAGAAAGTTGAATGATGTGACCATTAAGAATAAGTACATGTTGCCAAGAATAGATGATTTGTTTGACCATTGCAGTCAGCCAAGGTGTTTTCTAAAATTGACTTGAGGTCAGGGTACCATCAATTGAGAATCAGAGAGGAAGATATAGATAAAACAGCTTTCAGGACTAGATATGGTCACTATGAGTTTGTGGTTATGCCGTTTAGGCTGACCAATGCTCCTGCAGCTTTCATGGATCTGATGAACAGAATTTTTCATCCATATTTGGACCAATTCATTGTGGTCTTTATAGATGATATTCTGATTTATTCAGCCTCTGAAGAGGAGCATGTTGCTCATTTGAGGTTTACTCTTCAGTTATTAAGAGATAACCAGTTGTTTGCTAAATTTAGTAAGTGTGAGTTCTGGTTAAAGGAAATTCAGTTTTTGGGTCATGTCATCTCGGCAGAGGGAGTGGCAGTCGATCCAAGTAAAGTGGAATCTGTGTTGAAGTGGGAAGTGCCTAAGACAATTACAGAGATTAGAAGTTTCTTGGGGCTGGCAGGCTATTATAGGCGCTTCATACAAGATTTTTCTAAGATTGCGGCACCCATGACTAGACTGACTAGGAAGGGTGTGCCATTTGTGTGGTCCGGAGAGTGTCAGAGAAGTTTTATGGAATTAAAGAAGAGGCTTACTTCAGCACCGATATTGACACTACCGGCAGGAAGTGGTGGATTTGTTGTATATACAGATGCATCTAGAAGAGGGCTGGGCGCAGTGTTAATGCAGCATGGCAAAGTGATAGCCTATGCGTCCAGGCAATTGAAGCCGGCAGAAGAGAATTATCCCACCCATGATTTAGAATTGGCAGTAGTTGTATTTGCTTTGAAGATGTGGAGGCATTATTTTATGGCAAAAGATTTAAAATTTTACAGATCATAAAAGTTTAAAGTATATCTTCTCTCAGAAGGATTTAAATCTTCGCCAGCGTAGATGGGTAGAATATTTAAGGATTATGATTTCAGTTTGGCTTACCATCCGGGTAAGGCCAATGTTGTTCTGATGCCTTAAGCAGGAAAGCTTATGTAAGTCATATGATGATTAAAGAATGGAAGTTGTATGAGGAGATAGCAGAAAACTCCTTGTACGTGCCAAGTAGCCAGCGGCGGGCAGTACTAGCCAGTAGTACTGTAGAGCTGTCTTTGTATTGGCAGATTGTTGAAGCTCAGAAAGCAGATGCAAATTTAGCTGAAATTGTGAAAATGGAAGGGGTTACCCTTGATGATAATTGTGTGGTTAGGCTCAGAGGCAGGTTATTTGTACCAGCAGAAATGGAAGTGAAGCAGAGAGTGTTAGAAGAGGCTCATAAATCCCGATACACTATTCATCCAGGCAGTACCAAGATGTACCAGGATCTGAGAAAGCATTTCTGGTGGCCTCCTATGAAAAAGGAAATAGCTGAATTTGTTTCAAGATGTGCTGTGTGTCAGCAAATTAAGGCAGAGCATCAAAAGCCTAGAGGTCTATTGCAACCGTTACCCATTCCGCAGTGGAAGTGGGTTCCGCAGTGGAAGTGGGATGATATTGCTATGGACTTCGTGGCAGGCCTACCGAGAACAGCATCAAGTCATAATGGAATATGGGTATTTGTTGATAGACTGACTAAAGTGTGCAGATTAGTGCCATAAGTATGTCTTGGCCAGTGGATAAATTAGCAAAAGTGTATGCTGATAGAATTATTCCACTTCATGGTATTCCGAAGTCAATTGTATCTGATAGAGATCCCAGATTTACTTCAGGTTTTTGGAGAAGCCTGCAGAGAGTTGTAGGCACTGAGTTGAGGTATAGCTCAGCTTACCACCGCAGACGGATGGTCAAACAGAGAGGACTATTCAAACAATTGAAGATATGTTGCGAGCTTGTTGTTTAGTTTGGGATGGTAGCTGGGAGCATCATTTGGGTATGGTGGAATTTGCTTATAATAATAGTTACCATACCAGCCTTGGGATGGCACCATATGAAGCTTTATATGGAAGACCATGTAGAACACCTTTAAATTGGCATGAAGTGGGAGAGAGGCAGTTAGTGGGCCCTGAGTTAGTTCAGCAAACTACAGAGTTAGTAAAGTTTATTAAGGAAAAATTGCAAACAGCTCAGAGTAGGCAGAAAAGTTATGCTGATAATCGAAGAAGGCCACTTCAATTTGAAGTTGGAGACTATGTTTTTCTGAAAATTTCTCCTAGCAAAGGTATTGTGAGATTCAATAAGAAAGGAAAGCTGAGTCCGAGATATGTGGGACCCTTCCAGGTGTTGGAAAGAATTGGGAAGACAGCATATAGACTGGATTTGCCAGCAGATTTTGCAGATGTTCATGATATCTTTCATGTCTCCATGTTAAAGAAGTGTATTGAAGACCCAGCGCAAATAATCAGTTATCAAGGAAGTGATTTGAGACCGGACATGTCCATGCCAGAATATCCGGTGCAAATTACTGGTCGCAAGACGAAAAAGTTGTGAAATAAAGAAATTGAGTTAGTTAAAGTTAGATGGGAGAATAGGCTGGGTGGTGAGGATACCTGGGAGTTAGCCGACGAAATGGCTAAAGGATATCCTTACTTGTTTGAGTAATATTTTAAATCTTTTTAGATGATAGTATTTGTAAATGTATGTGTACATTGTGTGGTGAAATTATGTTATGAATTTCGAGGTCAAAATTTCTTTTTAGATGATAGTAATGTAACGTCGCGCATTTTTGGATCCTCGTGGATCGTGTGTTTAGCGCTTGTGGTGGCCAATGTGGCTTATGTGCCGTGTGCGTGTATGTTTCTGGGACTTACTGGGCCGACGTTTTGGGCCTGCAGTACCCTATATTGCTCAGCCTGTCATCGCGATAGGAAGGTCTGTCGCATTCTTAACGCGACAGAGGTGGTCGTCGCGTTCATGTGGCCGCCTTGGTGTGTTGAGCGTCTGCATGTGCGCCACGTGTAGCACTCAGGGCAGCGGGAGTTGGTAAGGCGACGCTCAGGTCCGTCGCGACCTGGTCGCGACGCCACGATGCGTCGCGTTGCGAACCGCAACAGGTTTTTAAATAACCCCAGCCAAGCAGAACGCACAGGGTTTCTGCTCGGCCAGGGGAAGGAGCTGTGGCGATTTCTGCTGGGTTTTGGCGTCTTTGGCGTGTCCTCGCTGTAGGGAGTCCAGGAGAAGCAGGGGAAACACCGGGAGATCGCTGCATAGCGCGTTCTTCGCGAAGGTAGGTGAACTCATCCCGTTTTTGGGGTGTAAATCGCATGGGATAGGGTTCCAATCAGTTCAATGTGTTTCTAACAATAGATACCATGCTTAGGTATTCACAAAAGCATGAAAACGAAGAATTAAGGGTGGTTTGTATGGTGTGGAATGGGCTGTCATGGAGAGAGCCTAGATTAGGGTTCCCGCCTGGTAAGGCGACGGGTCCCTATGTCGTGTCCTGAACGTGACACAACGATGTGTCGTGTTAAGGATCAGGAGGCGACATGTAAGTAGGTCGCGTTCTGGATCTGATGGCGACATGTCGTGGCGACACCTTCTGAAGGCGACCCAATGGGTTGTTGCGACTTGGCCCGAGAGGCCCTGTTTGTGCATGGTTTACGTATGTGATTATCCGATTATCGTTATCGGTACGCTCAGTGTTAGTGAGAAGTACATTGGCACTTGTGGCGCTCTGAGAAGCGCATGGTTTACGAGGCTAGCTCACGGGTTACGTAGCTAGCTAGTAGTTTGCCTGTGGACATAGTGTTCACACGAGGCAGGTGGTGTTCACGTGTTGTGGACCGTCAGTACACGAGGTTTACGTGAGGTTTCACGTGGTTTGTGTGGTGCACACGTGGTTTCTGTGTGCGTGTCAGGTAGTAGACGCCTACCGTGGTTACCTCTCCAGTTGGGTGCCCCAGGTTCTCTGTGAGCCAGGCTATAGCTCGGGGCTTTGTCCCGGTACTTGTGTTGTACCGTCGAGGTCTGTGTCGTCTGACCTGGACACCCTCACTCCTTAGTTTGAGTTGTACGTCCGGCTGAGAGAAAGACGACAGTGGGACAGTGACTCTTGAGTTTGTTTTTAGTCACTTGTAGCGCGCTCTTAGTTGGGGGTACGGACACCAGTTGTCGACACTGATCCCCGACTAGTCCTTTTCCAGTGCCTCACTCTAGCGAGCCCAGGCCAGGGTCTCTAGAGGTGCTAGGCATGGGCCTGCGACCGTGTGGTCCGCAGGTGGTGGTGTTTAGTTGGTCTCCACAGTTGCTTGTCTTTTTCACGTGGAGCGGCAGCTGGACCTTTCGTCCGTGGCTGCGAGACTGAGAGGTAGACCTGTGTTAGTTTGTCCGAGTCTGTTGCTGGTGTCGCGAACCAGTCTACGTGGCTCGAGTGTGGCGGTCTCTACCGTAGCTCGTACATGTGTAGGATCCGCTACAGTGGAAGGGATATGTGGCGCAGAGACAGCAGGGGCAGAGGAGGCCACTTGCTGGGCAGAATGATGAGATGGCGGGGATAGGGGACGCTTGCCTTTGGCAGCGGCCAGAAATTCCCGAACTTGATCCACGTTCAAATGCGGGAGGAGTTGACTGAATTGAGCGTGGGGGTCATCCGCCCCAGAGGGAGAAGGGGGGCAAGATTGACCATCTACAGTGGTAGGGGGCTGGATGTGCCCGGAGAGGGTGGCCGCGGAAGGCTGGGCTACATCCTCGAGGAGCCCAATGGGCAAAGAGTCACCGGTAAGGACACGGAAGTGATCCATACCGAACAGAGGATTGTAATATAGTACAACAGTTGGAGGGGACTGACTCGAACGACCTAGACACAGACGCATACACAACCCCTAAATAATTAGGGGGACGACACAACTATCAAACACCCTTAGACTCTAACACAACAAGAAAGGACTGTAAGATGAGAAGGGGTGTAGCAAACAAGCACTCAAGTTGTCATGATTACCATTCAAATTTTAGGGTTCACTTGACCTTTAATGGATTGATTGATGAAATTACACTTGGTCAAAAGAGACCCTAATAGGTAAGGACTCAAGTACTTCGATGATGCTAAGGGGGCGCACAACTCACGTGCGAGACGGCCTAAGCTAAGGGTGCAACGGGTACAACCAGCCCGACAACCACAACGTGCGTACGGCCGCGGGGACTTACGCAGGCCCTCGGTAGGAGGCCATGGTCAGCCCACGAGTACTCGTAGGTCAGAGGGCCCAATCTACCAAGGAGGAAGACCTAATCTACACGTGACACAAGTGTATGCATGAGCGTAGGTGCACCGAGATGCATGCAATGTCTAACCTAAACTAACACACAGCAACTGTCAGGTCTCTGCTGAAGTCGCGACGAACAGATTCGCCGCGACCTTATCGCGACCGAAGACTCAGCCACGATAATAACAGGGCGCAGAAACCCACAGTCACACGTAAATAGTAAGCAAGCAGACTAACCTAAAGCGCAATACAATCATGGAGGGAAGTAAACATCACATCAAGACCACCTAGACAGACAGAAACCGATGCATGGAAGGAAAATAGTAACATACACAGCGTACCTATAATCGTGTCTTCCCCCTCTGGCGCGACAATGTCGCGGTCTCCCGATACGCCGTGACAAGAACAGAAAATGTACAGTGAAAATAAAAGGAAAAGCCGATCCCTATGAAGATTCTAACACAGAGAAACACGAGCATACATGGCATACAAGCATGGAGAAAGCATGGAAGCACTCTCAGAAGAGGAACAGGGTGAATAGAAGAGAAGGAACGCGTACCTAGAATAGCGTCCGCTGTGGTGGACGCGATCACGTCGCGACCACGCGATGCGTCGCGTTCCGAACAGAGAACAGAAATGCAGAAAAAAACACAGAAATACACCTAACAGGGTTCTACAAAGCATTTAAGCAAACAAACATGGCAGGCAAACAAGCACAATCAACGAGGCTAGCACTGAAGGTCCCACTGTGATCGCCAAAAGGTGTAATCACGGGGTTACACACCCCTCGAAACACGCAACACATTGTTTTTAAGAACTTAAAACATGTACATGGACTAAAAGAAAGTGTGATCGCCACCTATCTAGTTGCCATGATTAAGAACTAAATAGGCTAACGTTGCTAGGAAAAGGAAAGAGAACAAGGCACTTACTGAGATCGCGACGGGTCTCCCCGTCGCGATGAGACTGGTGTCGCGACGCTCACCCAGGGCGCGTTCCGGCTGTCGCGACCCTCGTGCCTGTCGCGTTCTCTGCAGTGCGGGAGAAATGTTGGTGGACCTTCTTTCTACCCTCTAGCCGGCCAGAGGACAAGAGCTCCTCGTCAAATAATGCTTGGGTGCCTGCCAAAACAAAGAAAACAAACAAATAAACCCTGTTAGACCTTATTTATGTGTAATCTCTATCCAAAAATGAAGTGAAAGGGGAGAGTATGGAGGGAACGAACCTGGGGGTGGCTTTTAAACCCTAGGGTGGTGTAAAACATAGGAAGGAAAGATGAAATGCGTTCCTATCTAAGAAAACAAATAACGTGCATGAAGAATGAAATGAGGGTGAAGAAGGGAAGAAGGAGCCCCAATAGGGGCGACTCCCTGGCTGCTATGTGGTGTCCTTGGGTGCTGGAGAAGCCTCAGAAGCCGCCCTCTCCTCCTCCAAGCTCCATGGATGAAGAATGTTGTATGGCATGGTGGAGAAAATAGGAGGAAATGAGGTGGAATGAGTGAGCCACGAGCTAAGTGTTGGTCCTGGTGAGAATTCGGCAGCACTTCGTGGCAAAAACCGGGGGTCTCCTTCCTCTAAAGAAGAAGCCTTGCTTATATAGAAGAGGATAGAGATTATCCTGTCACTAGGTGATAATGACCCAAAATGAAAGGATAAAATCATGTAAATATGGGTGGGAAAGTCCTAGGGTGGTCCCCAAGGGTCCTGGAACCTCAAACCGCGCAAGGATGGGTTGGGAGGTTGCATAGGATAGAGATAAGGCTAGTAGAGGATAATGAGGAGGTGGTTGTGGAGGCCAGCGCACTCGGCTGTAGTCGCGACGGGTCGTAGGGGCGCGACAAGGATAATCGCGATGGCCATGATGGTCGCGTCCCCAAGGGCACGTGCATGGATATGCATGGACTGTCGTGATGGCCAAGGTGGGCGTGACAAGGATAACGCGGCGCCACGACCCGTCACGTTAAGGAAAATCGACTATTCTGAAAATATAGATCAATGATAAGGGAGAATAATGGACAATTAAGCATGAGGACTCTCCAAAAAGATAATTGGATGGGATAATCTGAAAATTAGGCCTTTAATGGGCTCACAACATGGCTAATGAATGGGCTCGAGGTGAGTGACTAACTTGAGGCTCATTAAGAGAACAAGAAATGTGGTTCGGCTTATGGGTCAGAATCAGGTGTCTACAGTGGTTGGGGGACGGACACCAGTAGACGTAATGGTCCCCAGCTAGTCCTGTTTTCCAGTGCCTCACTTTAGGGATCTCAGGTCGGAGTCCCTAAAGGTGCCAGGCTTGGGCCTGCAGCTGTGTGGTCTGCGGGAGTGGTGTTGGTTGGTCTCCACAGTTTCTTGACCTTGTTGAGGTGGAGCGGCAGCTGGACCTTTCGTCTGTGGCTGCGAGATTGAGAGGTAGTCTTGTGTTGTTTGTCCGGGTCTGTGGCTGGTGTCGCGAACTAGTTCTCGTGACTCGTGACTCATGTGCGGCATGCCCTTCTTTAGCTTGTACACGTGTACGTGATTTGTCGTTTACTTAATTTACAATTATAATATCATGCGTAGGCAGTGTTTTATCTTAACTACTTTTAGCCATGTTTATATTATTTGTTGTACATTGTTCTCTCGGCTTTTGGGGAGTTACCCTACTGAGCCAGTGACTTGTAAGGCTCACCCCTTCTTCTTCCAGGTGAAGGAGAGCAGGAGGGTTTCCGTCCCTCTTCTAGTTCGGGACCGCACCGTAGTGGAGTCGGGCCTACGCCACCAGCAGAGTAATATTTCTACTTGTTGAGCCTTGGGGGTTTGTCCCAGGCTGTTGTACCTTGTACTATGACTTTGGTTTGGAACTGAATATGTACATTTCATGTGGATATGTGTAAGATATAGAAACTTATATGTGTTCAGCGTGTTCTTTTATATTTTTACGGACATGTGTGTGTCGATATCCCTTGCGAGGCTTCGGCCTGTTCGCAGGAGGCGGAGTCGTGTTGGGCACATTATTGGGATAACAAGCCTGAACGGCGAGGACCGTCACATCCTGAATTGCAAAATATCGAGCAAAATATAATATAGACAGTCTGTAAATTAGAGAAGATATTTCTTCCAACATTCTTCGATTCAATGGAGCACCTGATCATCCATTTGCCATATGAGGCTAGAGTCGGAGGACCAGACAATTTCGATGGATGTATTCGTTTGAGATGTATATTCATATGTTTTAATTTATTCACAATACGATGATCTTTTATATTTCCTACGTATTCATTTGAATTTTCATCGTAGGTGCATGTACGATCTTAAGATGAAGATCCGCAACAAAGCACAAGTTGATGGCTCCATTACCCAGGCATACCTTATTGAAGAGATATCGAACTTTTGTTCGATGTACTTTGAATCAAAAATACGAACTCGACGCACTCAACCTCCATGCAATGATGATAGTGGAGATTCTAATGTGTCTGACCGACTCTCTATATTCAAGTGTTTCGAACGAGCGTTTGGATAGTCTTCTACTCGTGCACTCGTAGACAGAGAGTTGGTAGTTGCGGAGATCTACATCTTCATGAATTGCGCAGAACTAGACCCTTACATTGAGTAAGCCCTCAACGCTAATGTCTTTCTGTATGTACCTCATTTGTTTGCAATTATGAGTTTAGAAGTTGTGTTGCATTTTCATTACAGAGAGTTTGAGTCAGTCATACTGCAACGGAATCTACGTCTGACTAATGTGCAGGTTGAAAAAGAATGGGAGAAGTCTTTTGCTACTTGGTTAAGATATCGAGTAAGTGTCTAAATATTTTTATGCATAAATATCTATATATCGGCTGATATAGTAGTCGAAGATGTTAATGACAATTTTTTTCCAATCAGACCGAAGTAACGCACGAGAGTTGGCTCCTTCTACGTAGTTCAGTGTAGATGATATAAATGAACCAATTCACTTGTATAAGGATAACGAAGAGAAAGAAGTTGACCCAAATGCCCTAGACGATCAGGTTGTTGAGTGGGAGGTGGAGTCTGATGAGGAGGAAGAGTGGACCGATGATGAGGATGAAGAGGATGACAAAGATGACACTGAATTAGGCATATCATTAGCATTTGATGATGAATATAGATAATATTAGAAAATTTTATAAGAATGGAGTGTTGTTGCTAGTTATATGTTATTAAATAGCTACTTCAAATTTGAGTGCTAATGACATGTTATATCTTTATTGTTCTCAATAGAGATATGGTGCGTGGAGGACGTAGTGGGAGGGGGCCCACCTCGTCCAGTGCACCCTCTACTTCTGTAGGCCGAGGGTCTACACCGATAGGTATATATGCACTCAATTCAATTCTTTTAGATTACTGTGTATATTAACTTTATATTTTCTAACATGCATATAATTTTGCAAGGTCCGTCTTTCCGGCGACAAGTATATATATATATATATATATATATATATATATATAATATATATATATATATATATATATGTGTACCCAAATACGAAACTTTCTATATTACTATGTATATTTACTTTATATTTTCTAATATGCATATAATTTTGCAGGATCCGCCTCCTCGACTACGCCGGTTGTCCCGGCGACAGGTATATATATATGTACCCAAACACAAAACTCTCTATATTACTGTGTATATTAACTTTGTATTTTCTAACGTGCATATAATTTTGCAGGATCCGTATCATGCCCATTAGCGTCACCTGTCCCATCCCATTCAGCAGTGGAGGAGGTGGCCTAGCCAGCTAGATGCCAGCCGTGCTGGATTTCTGGGTAAACTTAATCACTTCAAACTTATTATATTTGTTATTTACATTATATGGTTCATGTAGAAAATTAATGTTCAATTGCAGAAGGAAGATAGACCCAGTATCTGCTTCCCGCTATATTACATCGTTGTTGCACGCACACATTCAGGACCAGTGGACTTGTCGAAAAAGTTCCCCTTGTCCGTCCGAGATCTTTTATTTTACATGTTCACGGTATTATTACTTTTTACTCATTTGAAGTCATTTCTTTAATTACTATCTCTCTCAGTTAGTGCACTAACTTGAGTAGTTTAATTTCTAAACAGCGGAGGTACATGTTTACGAGAGAGGAGGATCTCCCTCGAGCACGAGCTGTCTGGGAGTCTACTACCCAAACTAATTTCAAAAAGTCATTGTGGAAGGCCCAGGACAAGGCGGCGAATATTGCAGGCAGCCAGGATCCCACGTCTTGGATGGATTACGGCCTGGTGTGGATGAGGAGGGACTATTGGGAGTTCCTTTGTCATTATTGGGCTACTAGACCATGGCAGGAGAGGTCACAGGCGGCTAAAGGCAATCGGACAGCTCATCCGGAAAAGAATATGTATATTAGTGGGTTGGTGTCTTATGCGACCCACAGTCAGAAATTGATAAGTATATTAAGTTTCAATTACTTAATATATTATTATTATGAAACTAACTACTTTTGTTGAATTGTAAGCGTCACGAGCTCGAGCGAGCCCCTACATTTCGCGAGTTGTTTGATCGGACTCATAAGCGGAAGGGGATCGATGACTATGTCAGCAAGAGTGCTCGCACGATTGTCGTAAGTCTATATATAATTTTTTATTAAATTTATAGATTAAATAAATGTACAACAAATAATACATTTTTAATTTGTCCTACAGGAGACCTATGACATGACGATGGCGGATTGCTATGCGGAGGGCACTCCCCAACCACACTTGGATCTAGAGGCCTGGGTCGATGCAGCAGGAGGGCCAAGGAAGGGCCGAGTGTACAGTTTTGGCTACCCCAGTGTTGTCCTCAAATGCGAGTTCAGTCGCTCCTCCGGCCTACGCGAGTTCGTCTGCTGCGACGCCCCGCAACGGTGGAGAGGACATCAGAACCCTCATCCGGGAAGAGCTATCACCGCAGCTACCGCTGCACCTTGGCGCCATGGTCGAGCAGCTAGGGGTGGCCATCCGAGGAGCATGCACCGCATAGCAAGCCCCTTAGGTCAGTATTACTTTTAATTTCATATACTTTAAATGAAGTCGGGAGGTCTAAGATCTAAAATAGGGATCCGATCGGCGTGCCGTTCGCTTCGACATGACCACGCGCAAGTCGGGGGTCCAAAATATGAAATATGGATCCGATCGACGTGCTGTTCACACAGACATGACTAGGTGGGTGAGAGCGACGTATGAGAACTGACGGAATCCTAATCGGATTTCCAGTTTGGATTCGGCGCTCAAACCACTAATCTTAAAATCTCAAGTGTAAAGGGTTAGAAAATGCAAGTCGGGGGTCCAAAATATAAATAGGGATCCGATAGGCATGTTGTTTGCTCTGACACGACCGGGTGGGTGAGAGCAACGTGTGGGAACTGACGGAATCCTGATCGGATTCCCAGTTTGGGTTCAGCGCTCAAACCACTAATATTAAAAAAACTCAAATGTAAAGGGTTAGAACACGCAAGTTGGGGGTCCAAAATTTGAAATAGGGATCCTATCGGCGTGTCGTGTGCTCCGACACGACCGCGTGGGTGAGAGTGACGTGTGGGAACTGACGGAACCCTAATCAAATTCTCGATTTGGGTTTGGCGCTCAAACCACTAATCTTAAAAAAAATCAAGTGTAAAGGGTTATAACACGCAAGTCGGGGGTCCAAAATCTGAAATAGAGATCCGATCGACATGTCGTTCGCTCTGACATGACCGGGTGGGTGTGCGCGACGTGCGAGAACTGACGGAATCCTGATCGGATTCCCGGTTTGGGTTCGGCACTCAAACCACTAATCTTAAAAAAACTCAAGTGTAAAGGGTTAGAACACACAAGTCGGGGGTCCAAAATCTGAAATAGGGATCCCATCGGCATGTCGTTCGCACCGACAAGACCGGGTGGGTGAGAGCAACGTGTGGGAACTGACAGAATCCTTATCGGATTTTCGGTTTGCGTTCGGCGCTCAAACCACTAATCTTAAAAAATCCCAAGTGTAAAAGGTTAGAACATGCAAGTCGGGGATCCAAAATATGAAATAGATGTCCGATTGGCTTGTCGTTCGCTCCGACACGACCAGGTGGGTGAGAGCTACGTGTGGGAACTCACGAATCCTAATCGAATTCTCGGTTTGGGTTCAACGCTCAAACCACTAATCTTAAAAAACCTCAAGTGTAAAGGGTTAGAACATGCAAGTCGAAGGTCCAATATCTGAAATAGGGATCTGATCGGCGTGTCGTTCGCTCCGACACGACCGAGTGGGTAAGAGCGACGTGTGAGAACTAACGGAATCCTGATCGAATTTTCAGTTTGGGTTCGGTGCTCAAACCACAAATCTTAAAAAAAAAACTCAAGTGTAAAGGGTTAGAACACGCAAGTCGGGGGTTCAAAATCTGAAATAGGGATCTGATCGGCATGTCGTTCGCTCCGACACGACCGAGTGGGTGAGCACGAGGTGTGTGAAATGACAGAATCCTGATCAGATTCCTGGTTTGGGTTCGACGCTCAAACCACTAATCTAAAAAAAATTCAAGTGTAAAAGGTTAGAACATGCAAGTCGGGGGTCCAAAATCTGAAATAGGGATCCGATCGGCGTGTCGTTCTCATAGACACAATCGGGTGGGTGAGAGCGACGTGTGGGAACTGACAAAACCCTAATCTAATTTTCAATTTGGTTCGGCACTCAAATCACTAATCTTAAAAAACTCAAGTGTAAAGGGTTAGAACATGCAAGTCGGGGTCCAAAATCTAAAATAGGGATGCAATCGGCGTGTCGTTTACTCCGACACGACCGGATGGGTGAGAGCGACATGTGGGAACAGACGAAATCCTGATCAGATTTCCGATCTGGGTTCGACGCTCAAACCACTAATCTTAGAAAAACTCAAGTGTAAAGGGTTAGAAGATGCAAGTCGGGGGTCCAAAATCTGAAATAGGGATCCGATCGGCGTGCCGTTTGCTCCAACATGATTGGGTGGGTGAGACGATGTGTAAAACTGACAAAATCTTGATCGGATTCTCGATTTGGGTTCGACGCTCAAACCACTATCTTAAAAAAAACTCAAGTGTAAAGGGTTAGAACACGCAAGTCAAGAGTCCAAAATCTGAAATATGGATCCGATCGGTGTGTCGTTCGCTCCGACACAACCAGGTGGGTGTGCGCGACGTGCGGGAACTGACAGAATCCTAATCGGATTCCCGGTTTGGGTTCGGCACTCAAACCACTAATCTTAAAAAAACTCAAGTGTAAATGGTTATAACGCGCAAGTCGGGGGTCCAAAATCTGAAATAGGGATCTGATCGGCGTGTCGTTCACACCGACAAGAACGGGTGGGTGAGAACGACGTGTGGGAACTGACGGAATCCTAATCGGATTTCTGGTTTGGGTTCAACGCTCAAACCACTAATCTTAAAAAACTCAAGTGTAAAGGGTTAGAACATGCAAGTCGGGGATCCAAAATCTGAAATAGGGGTCTGATCGACGTTCACTCCGACACGACCAGGTGGGTAAGAGCTACGTGTGGAAACTTACGGAATCCTGATCGAATGCTTGGTTTGGGTTCGGCGCTCAAACCACTAATCTTAAAAAAACTCAACTGTAAAGGGTTAGAACATGCAAGTCGGAGGTCCAAAATCTGAAATAGGGATCCGATCGGCGTGTCATTCACTCTGACACGACCGAGTGGGTAAGAGCAACGTGTGAGAACTGACAGAATCCTGATCGAATTTTTGGTTTGGGTTCGGCGCTCAAACCACAAATCTTAAAAAAAATCTCAAGTGTAAAGGGTTAGAACACGCAAGTCGGGGGTCCAAAATCTAAAATAGGGATCCGATCGACGTGTCGTTCACTCTGACTCGACCGAGTGGGTGAACACGACGTGTGTGAAATGATGGAATCTTGATCGGATTTCCGATTTGGGTTCGGCGCTCAAACCACTAATCTTAAAAAAACTTAAGTGTAAAGGGTTAGAATACGCAAGTCGGGGGTCCAAAATCTGAAATAAAGATCTGATTGGCGTGTCGTTCACACCGACATGACTGAGTGGGTGAGAGCGACGTGTGGGAATTGACGGAATCCTAATCGGATTTCCAGTTTGGATTCGACGCTCAAACCACTAATTTTAAAATCTGAAGTGTAAAAGGTTAGAACACGCAAGTCGGGGGTCCAAAATCTGAAATAGAGATCCGATCGGCATGTCGTTTGCTCCGACACAACCACGTGGGTGAGAGCGACGTGTGGGAACTGACGAAACCTTGATCAAATTCTCGATTGGGTTCAGAGCTCAAACCACTAATCTTAAAAAAACTCAAGTGTAAATATAACACGCAAGTCGAGGGTCTAAAATTTGAAATAGAGATCTGATCGATGAACCGTTCTCACCGACACGACCGGGTGGGTGAGAGCGACATGTGGGAACTGACGGAATCTTAATCGAATTTTCGGTTTGGGTTCGGTGCTCAAACCACTAATCTTTAAAAAATTCAAGTGTAAAAGGTTAGAACATGCAAGTCGAGGGTCTAAAATCTGAAATAGGGATCCAATCGACGTGCCATTCGCACTGACATGATTGGGTGGGTGAGAGCGATCTGTGGGAACTGAGGGAATCCTAATCGAATTTTCGATTTGGGTTCGGCGCTCAAACCACTAATCTAAAAAAACTCAAATGTAAAGGGTCAAAAATATTCCCTAAATGCACTGACTGAATATTCATACATTCTGAATTTAAGTTTATAAAAATAATTTAATTATATTATTTTTATTTATGTTTTTAATATTTATTTTTGTAATATAAGATCCTCAAGCACATGAGGATGATGAGGTGGGGAGAGAGGACAATCCAACAGATCTCTCTTGATTTTTTATTTTTTATTATTATGGATGTTTTTATAATATTCATTGTGATTGATGATTTTATGTTATTATTATTTATTGTGGATGTTCCTATGAATATTATTTTTAGTAGATTTTTTTATTTATCTTTGTTATTTTTTATATATTTAAAAAACAATAAAAGGAACATTTTCGTCAGATTTTCTGACTACTTTTTTCTGTCCGGAAAAACGTTCATATACCTGACTTCCGACGGTTTTATCCGTCGGCAAAACAGTCGGAATTTTTGACGGATTCCTGACGGATACTTTCCGTCAGAAGTTTCCCACTTCTGACGCTTCTGTCCGTCGATCAAAGTGTCGGAAGTTCCGACAGACTTACTAACGAAATATTCCATTGGAATTTTCGACAGCCAGTGTTCGTCAGTAAAACTGTCGAAAGATTTATTTTCCGACGGATATTTCTGACGATTTCTTTAGTCAAAAGTGCTGACGGATTTACCGATAGATTTGATGTCCGTCGAAAATTTCTGACGCATTTTTTCCGATAGATTTTTTCCAATGGGTAGCCATCGAAAAGCGGTCGGAAAGTTTCTTTTCTGACAGATTTTTTACGGAATATTACCGTCGAAAATCCTAATTTTTCTTGTTGTGTTAACGGATTCAAAATCGATAATCAAATTTAAAAACTGTTGTTCCATTTTGTATCTGTGGTTAAATGTATTTCCATATCTTATAATTTTTATTCGGATGGAATCATCAGATAATCAAAAAAAAAAATTTGGCAGCCCTTGTTAGAGCAATTCATCGAAGGGGGTGGAGAACCGGGTGATTTGGTAGGTGTCCACTTTTTGCCTCGTTGAGAAAAATCTCGATTCTTTGGGAAATGAATTTGACGCTCCAACATTCTTCGATGCTGGTCTTGCACGTTTCCGCATCCATAATCATTTTCTTCTGAACGTGGATTGTACCACAATTTGTATAAAGGGAAATACTTGTTGCAAACTCACCCTCTCATTGGAGAGGGTGATGTCATTGGGGGTGGAGTCCTATTTGGGGTTGTGCCCACCCCCAATAGGGGAAGTAGTTTGCACCAAGATATTCTCTTGTATAAAACATAAAAGGGATATACAGATGTGGATCCACAGTAATTAGCCTTCTGGGGAATCGTTCAAATTTGATGCTCAAGCAAGCATGTGCAGCACAAACATCCCTGCACTGATGAAGATGGCAGACTTTATTATCAAGGAACTGGTAGATAGAATCGCATATAAAACAATTCAAGAACAAGGACACATTATTTCCAATTAGATTTTTGAGAAAAATTTACTATATATGAGGAAATACAATAAGTACAATCCACTTAAGATGACAGTTTATGTGACATCTTATTGGGTGTCAGGTGGTTTTTTTTTTAATCTAACATTTTTATTTTGAAGTCCAACCCTTTTATTTTGAAGCTCAACTTTTTTTATTTGAAACTTAGCTTTCTATTTTTTAACCCAAAAAATAATTTGACTCTAAAACAGAAGGCAAGTTAGACTACAAAATAAAAAAGTTAGATCCTAAAATAAAAAATTAGACTCCAAAATAGAAGAGTTGGGTTCTAAAATTGAAAGCCTAGATTTCAAAAAAAAAAACTACACCTTTTTTAGGCTCCAAAATAAAAAGGTAGACTCCAAAATAAAAAAAAATAGACTTCAAAATAGAAGAGTTAAGCTCTAAAATAGAAAGGTTAAATTTAAAAAAAAAATCACGTGGCGTCCAACAAAGTGCCACATGAGCTGTCATCCTAAGTAGATTACACTTACTGCACTTTCTCAAGTGCAGTAAGTATTTCTCTAAATTTTTAGAAGTAGCTAAAGTACTTAAAAAGTGGAGAATGAATGACCTTGCATCACAACCAAGGTTCGTCGTGCCGCCCTGATCTGAGGTGGCACGGACGTACCAATCATGTCAGGAATTCAGCGGTCCATGGTACGGTTGGGTCATCCATTGGCGTCGTCCCCCCTTCTCCGGTCGTCTCATTGTCGCAAGAATTGGAGAAGATACCTCGCCCCAATACTATCTCGCGTCTGCAGCCCTGCTTCGCCCTGCCTCTCAACTACCTCCCTCTTCTCGCCCACTGACCATGCTGATGAAAAACTACACGAGGCAGCAACCAGAATGTAGGAGTTCCTCATTATCAAATAGAATTTGCATGACTCGGCAGCTCACAAGTCACAACCAATATGCAATCTTTCCTACCAACCGTTCTACCAAGGAACTGTAGTTGGCCAGATGATCAGATCAATTTGAAATCCACTGTTTTCATGAGAAAAGATCTCATCACATGAATACCTCACGACTTTGGTTTTCCTTAGTTCATGTTATTGTGTTTTTTGGACCAGGTCCACGCATGTAGGAGCTGCCAAGTCCTGATCTTGGAGTTCACGAACATCAATCCCTGAGCCCACAAAACCACACGGGCGGAATTTCATCGTTATCAAAAAAAAAATGTAGGCTTATGTTCTTTGCCTCTCCCCATCAATGTAAGCTGATGTTAATTACATTGATTGCATAATCGAATACTTCTGATTAACCACCACATGACACCCAATCTAGCTAATTAGAAAAGAAATTTGGAAATAAAGGATTTTCTAAAAAAAACTTAATTTCATCATCCTTGTCACTAATTTATTTTTTTGTTCATTCATTTTTTGTGTGCATAATTGCCTTTTTTGTCATCTAGATATTTAAATAATATGCCTCATTCATTTAACCTTTTCATTTGTTATGTTGCTGTTTATTGCTTTCCTTGTTTATACATTCCATTTAAAAATGCATAGACTACCCCTTTGCGAATAATTCATGTAATTACATGTTCAACATGGATTAATTAGATAAGCAACCAGAAATTGGAAGATCGGGGTATTATTATGCAATTTTCCAGAAAATAAGGGAATTGATTTGGTCATGTGTTCACAAGCTTAAAAAAAACTTCCTTTTCTGATATATTTCATGGACCAAATGCATCACCTCAAGACTTAAACAAATTTACAATTTAAAAAGGGTCTTGATCAATTAATTGATTTGCAGGGATTTCACTGCAAATTTGCACTCCCTATCCTCACGGACCTCACCCTCAGTGCGCAGAAACAGCCTTCTTGGGATTTTTTTTTCCCGTGCTAAAAGCCTTGGTTTGCCTTTTTTTTCCTTCTTTATTCTTCTTGGTGCTGACCTGAACCGGTTGTTCCGTTCTTTTCTTCTCTCTCTTCTTCTTCTACTCCTTGGCGCAGTGAGCACTTCCTGGCCTTTGAGTACTTTTTTGTTCTCACCTCTTGGTTGCTTCTTTCTGCATGGGTGCAGCCCTCTATATATAGAGGAAGAGGGGCAGCACGGGAGGAGGCGATGCCAAACCACCCCCCCCCCCCCCCCCCCCGGGGCCATTAGTAGAACTGAGGATTTTTCCTGGTTTGGTTGGGGGTTGGTTTTTTTTCTTTTTTTTTTTTTTGTTTATTTTAGGGGGGGGGGGGAGGTTAGGGTTTATGGTTTGAGGAGGGATGGGAGGGTTGGGTGAAGTCCCACCGGTGGGGATCAAAAATGGGCAAGTGATGAAGGGGGCAGCCTGCTCTTTCCCTCTTTAAAGTCCCACCAATGTCAAGCACCGGAGGGGATATCCTATTTGGAAGAGGAGGCGGCCTGTGCTTGCCTTTTTTAATATCACACGTGTCATACACCGGTGAGAATTGTGAATAGCTTAAACAGGGCAATAGAGGGAGAGTGGTCTGATTGGGATTGGGAATTTCTCTTTTTGAAACACCACCGGTGGCCAACACCGGTAGAGCTGCAATCGAGCCGAGTATTATGCTGCTCAAGCTCTGTTCGTTAATTTTTAATCGAGCTCGAATCGAGCTCAAGTTTTATCGAGTATTAAAAATGGTTGTTCAAGCTTGGTTCGTTTAAATACTCTCGAGTTCGAGCTCTTAACGAGTATCTTAACGAGCCCAATTGAATTTACAAGATATATATATATATATATATATAAAGTCCAATTCAATTTACAAGTAAAAACCTAATTGTTTATAAGATCTAAATTTATCTTATTTCAAGGTCATACCCCAAGATCTTTCATAGGTTACTTGTTTAATTATTTTAGTATAATGTTTAAAATATTTAACAACTATATTTATAATTTTTATAATTAAAAAATTAAACGAATTTGTTTACGAGCTTAAACGAGCCAAGTAGACATTTGCTCATACTCGATTCGTTTATGAAACAAGCTTAGATTTTTTTTTTAGCTTGACTCGTTTACTTTACTAAAGGAGCCGAATTCGAGCAACATCCGAGTCGAATTCGAGCTACTTGTCGAGTGTATTAGTTCGTCTACAGCCCTTCATTTCATAATTTGTGTATTACACACTCATATTTAATCTTTTACATTTTAGTATTCATAAGTATTTCGTACCTTAACAAAAATTCTTTAAAAATAATAAATATTAATATTTTCATATTTATAATAAGAAATTAATATAATCCGAGTATATTAATGAGTAACTAATAGAGTATTTTAACGAGCATATTATCGAGTATCTTAACGAGCTATTCGCGAACGTATTCGAGTCGAGCATATCTCTGTTCAAGCTCGACTCGTTTATGAATTGAGTTTATATTTTTGTTCAAGCTCGGCTCGTTTATCTAATAAACGAGCCGAGTCGAGTTTTTATCGAGCCGAGTATCGAGCTACTTGTCGAGTGTATTGCTTCGTTTGCAACCCTAAACACAGGTGATGGGTGAGGATTGGGAATAGCCTCAAGAGGGCAAGAGAGAGAGAGAGAGTTGTCTGATTGGGATTGGGAATTCCCTTCTTGGAACCCCACTGGTGGGACCCTTCTTGGAACCCCACTAGTGGGCAACACCAGTGAGGATTCCTATTAGGAGAGGGAGAAGGGTAAGAGGGGTCTTTCATAGTAGCACTAGGACCAGAAGGGGAGAAGGAAATAGGGTGAAGGGGCTACCCTTCCCCTTTTGATAGACTTGGGCATGATGCGCCTCCTCTTCTTTCTCCTCATGCTCTGGCCCATCAACCAGTGGAAGAGAGGGGCTAATTGGTGCGCCCCCAAGGGAATTTTGGCCATCTGAAAGGGATGTTTTGGACTGGCTTTGCAACTGCTCAAGGTTTTTTTTTTCTTTTAATTCCTTTAAATACTGCAGCACCCATGACTGTGCATGAATTTTATGGTCTTCCCTTTGTTGAAATCTATATATATTCTATAGAAGAACATGTTTATGGGGTTCAACATCCCACCCAGATCTTTTAACTCAGCTTTGAGTTTTCTTACTTTGGCAATGTTGGATCCCTTTGAATTTTGATGATCACAAAACACTCCTCTTGTTTGCTAACAAGTTTGCAAGTTGAATGCAGAAAACAGGGTATTCTATAAAGGCAAGGACTTTCAAAGAAGTCCATTTTAATTCCTGGCTTTTGGAGTCGACCTCAAGCTATGAAGGAGTCGACCCCGTCTGCTCTCAGTTTTTCAGAGTCGACCCCGAGATTATGAAGGAGTCGACCCTCTCTGAAAGAAGGTGACTTGGGCCATGCAGAGTCGACCCCAGCTTTATGAAGGAGTCGACCCCAGATCAGCTCGGCTGTTTGGAGTCGACCTCCATTCAACAGCCTGTCTTGCAGATGAGGCAGAGTCGACCCCGACCTGTAAAGGGAGTCTACCCCGATCGGACTCGGCTGTTCAGAGTCGACCCCAGCATTCTAAAGGAGTCGACCTCCGTTCAATAGATGCTCTTTGGTTCCAAAGGAGTCGACCCCTACTTTCATGGGAGTCGACCTTGAGTTGAATTGGAGTCGACCCCAGTAAAAGGTGGAGTCGACTCTGACATGCAGATCTCTGCAAAAAGCAAGTTTGAACAACTTTTTGACCAAGACCTCTTTCCACACCTTCCCAATGGATACTTCTGTGGAAGGGCTATAAAAAGGACACCTGGGGGAAATCCTAGGCAAGGAATTTCGTGGGAAGATAGCCACACTCTAGAGTTTCATCCTCAGCTCTTTCTTCCAAGCTTTTTCACCTTCTAGTGCTTCCACCCGTTGCATTCTTGAAGAAGGTTCCCTTTGGAGGAGATCTTTGCTGCCTCAGAGCTTCAACAACATCTGAAGATCTTTCTCACGAGCTTTGCATTTGTTTTTGCTTGATCCATTCTTGTTTCCTTAAGCTTCTTGCTTTCTATTTGTTGGTGAGCTGGCACCGCATCAACCAGCTGTGTGGTGAGCTAGGCACCGTGTTAACTAGCGGAGTGTTGGTGAGCTAGGCACTGATTAAACCAGCGGGTGTGATCACTTCTTAGAGTGGGAAATCTCACCGTGTTGGTGAGGACTGGATGTAGGTAGACCAAAGGGGGTCTTACCGAACTAGGATAAATCGGTGTCTCTTTGTGTGATTGCTTCCTTCTTCCCTCTCAGTTCTCTCTGCTTTGCATCATACTTTTATTTCTGCATTAGTTTCCATTGGTCATTCAAGACAAATTTTTAAAAGCCCTATTCACCCCCCTCTAGGGCTAGTCATAGTCTAGATCCTTTCATTTGGTATCAGAGCTTGGTCACTAGTTTAAAGGGTTTTACAACCTCTAGTGTGGATTAACTATGGCTGGTTTTGGAGAGCAGAGTGCATTCACTGAAGGCAAGTCTACTAATAGGCCACCTCTGTTCAATGGCAATAACTATAGCTATTGGAAAGCTAGGATGACCATCTTTCTAAAAGTTATGGATTATAAGCTGTGGAACATTGTGGAGAAAGGTCCTTATGCTCCAAAGGAACCTGAAAGGATTGGATCCCTGAAATCTTTAAAAAGTTGTCTATGAATGCCAAGACAATTAATGCTTTATTCTGTGCTTTGGATGCTAACAAATTTAATCGTGTTTCTATGTGTAGCAGTGCAAAGGAGATTTGGGACAAGCTTCAAGTGACCTATGAAGGAACCTCTCAGGTTAAAGAAATGAAGATCAACCTTCTAGTTCACAAGTACGAGTTGTTCAAGATGGAAGAAAATGAGACCATAACAGAGATGTTCAAGCGGTTCACAGACATCACAAATGGACTTAAAGCCCTTGGTAAGGAATACTCTATCCCTGACCTTAATAGAAAAATTTTACGATCCTTGCCTATGTCTTGGAATCCCAAAGTGACAACTATTGAAGAGGCAAAAGACCTCTCAAGAATTTCCTTGGATGCTCTCATAGGATCTCTTATGACCTATGAGATTAATATATTGAGGGACGTGGATGACTCTAAGAAGAAAAGAGTCTTGCCCTCAAAGCTACTAATGTGCTAAATGAGTGTGACAGTGATAATAGCGAAGTAGAGATCGATGATGAAGAAATTGCCTTAATGACAAGGCAATTCAAGAAGTTTCTGAACAGATATCGATCCAACTTCAATCCAAGAAATAGAAGATTTCAGAAGAAGAATCAAGCTAAAGGGGAAACCTCTAAGAATGAGGAAGTCACATGCTTCGAGTGCAGAAAACTGAGACATATCCGTCCTGAATGTCCTGAACTTAAAAAGAAGAAGGCATACACCAAGGGAAATAGTAAGACAGCAAAGAAGAAGGCCCTTGCTGCATGGAGTGATGAAGACATCTCTACAGAAGAAGGAAGTGAAGAAGAAATTGCCAACTTATGTCTCATGGCAAAATCAGACCATGAGAAGGTAAATTCTGAAACCTTTACATTTGAAGAACTTCATGATGCCTTTAATGAGCTATATGAAAAATTCGTTGAATGCAAACTTGAAAATAAAAGTTTAAAGAAGAACATTGAGTTAGTGACTCAAGAATTGAATGTACTTCGTTTACATGAATGTGAAAATGATGATATAGTAGTAAATGAGAATATATTGCTTAAGAAAAAGATTGAAACTTTAGAAGATCAAATTTCTAGTTTGAGAAATAATTGTTCCAACCTTCAAAAGGAAATAGATAAATTAAAAAGTACCATGTCTACATTTGTACGTGGTCGTGATAATTTAGATGTCATTCTTAGTAGCACAAAAGGGATCTTTAGAAAAGAAGGAATTGGATTTATCCCTCACAAGTCAAAGCCTAAAATTGGAACGTCTTTTGTTGGAACTAAGTTATCTAGTACTCCCTTTGCTACATGCAACTATTGTGGCAAAAAGGGGCACAAAATTCAGAGTTGTTGGTTCCGAAAGAACATCAACAAGATCAAAACCATGTGGGTGCCAAAGGAAACAACCAAAAGTTGGACTAACATGAATGGACCCAAGCAAATCTGGGTACCAAGAAATCAAGTGTAAAATTCCTTGTTTTTGTAGAACTACAGTGGTTCGATGAATAAAGAGTGGTATTTGGATAGTGGGTGCTCTCGACACATGACGGGAGACAAATCTCAATTTTCCAGTCTTGAAAAGAAAAATGGTGGAAACGTGACTTTTGGAGACAACAGCAAAGGAAGGGTAATAGGTATTGGAAACATTGGTAAAACACCCTCCACTAGCATTGAGCATGTGTTATTTGTAGATGGTTTAAAACATAATTTGCTTAGTATTAGTCAACTTTGTGATAAAGGGTTTAAAGTTACTTTTGATGCATCTCATTGCATGTTAACTGATAATATCTCGAATGAAATCAAGTTTGTAGGCAATCGAAATGAAAATGTTTATACCGTTAATCTAGATGAATTAGATGAGAAGGAGATTTGCTTTGTAGCAAATAACTCCAACCCATGGCTTTGGCGCCGAAGGTTAGGTCATGCTAGCTTTGAAATTATTTCCAAATTGTCTAGACGTGAGTTTGTGGTCGGTTTGCCTAAAATGAATTTTGATTCGAATGGGGTTTGTGATGCATGTGCTAAAGGTAAGCAAACTCGAACTTCATTCAAACCCAAGAACATTGTTTCTACTTCTCAGCCTTTGCAACTCTTGCATCTTGATTTGTTTGGCCCGACAAGAACTGCTAGTTTAGGCGGTAAGCGCTATGGTTTTGTGATCGTTGATGATTTCTCTCGTTTACATGGGTTTTGTATTTAGCTCATAAAAGTGATGCATTAACTGAATTCATAAAATTCTGTAAGAAGGTTCAAAATGATAAGGGTTATGTTATTAATGCTATTCGTAGTGATCATGGTAAGGAATTTGAAAATCTGCAATTCAATTCTTTTTGTGATGATGAAGGGTTCAGTCATAATTTCTCTGCTCCGAGAACTCCTCAGCAAAATGGTGTAGCTGAGAGGAAAAATCGGACTTTGATCGATATGGCCCGGACTATGCTATGTGAATCTGTTTTGCCTAGATATTTTTGGGCTGAAGCCATTAATACTGCATGCTATATCACTAACTGTTGTTTGATTAGACCTTTGTTGCATAAGACTCCATATGAACTTTTTAAAGGCAGAAAACCAAACATCTCCTACTTCAAGCCATTTGGGTACAAATGCTTCATTTTGGTAAATGGCAAAGAGGACATAGGTAAGTTTGATCCTCGAAGTGACGAAGGTATATTTGTTGGTTATTCATCTCATTCTAAAGCTTTTCGTGTATTTAACAAGAAAACATTAGTTGTAGAAGAATCCATTCATGTGATCTTTGATGAGACTAACCACAATGCTAGAAAAAGAAATGATGATGATGATGATGCAGAAATCATGAAGGATCAGGAGTTAACCTTACATGATTTAGATCTCATGGAGCCTAGTGCAGAAGCAATGGATGATCCTACCCAACTTGTTGGTGACGAAAAGGAAAAGGAAGATCCTCTACTTGAAGAACTTCAAGTATCTTCGACAAATGATGAATTACCCCGAGCATGGAAGATAATGTCAAGTCATCCAATCGGTAATGTAATAGGTGATCCTTCATCTGGTATGCGAACTCGAAAAACTCAATATCAATGTGATTATATTACTTTTATTTCTCAAGTTGAATCAAAAAATGTTGATGAAGCCCTTCTCGATGAACATTGGTCTATAGTTATGCTGGAGGAACTAAACCAGTTTGAGAGGAACAAAGTGTGGACTTTATCTCCTCGTCCGAATGATCATCCCGTGATCGGAACCAAGTGGGTTTTTCGAAACAAACTTGATGAATTCGGTGTGGTAACTCGGAACAAAGCTCGTTTAGTTGCCCAAGGATACTCTCAAGAAGAAGGGATAGATTATGATGAGACCTTTGCACCAGTTGCTAGACTTGAAGCCATTAGGATTCTATTAGCATTTGCTTGCTCCAAAAATTTTAAATTATTTCAAATGGATGTTAAAAGTGTGTTTCTTAATGGTTTCATAAAAGAGAAAGTCTATGTAGAGCAACCACCTGGGTTTGAGGATCCAAATTTCTCAAACCATGTTTTTTGTCTTCATAAAGCTCTATATGGTCTTAAGCAAGCACCGCGTGCATGGTACGAGAGATTGAGTCAATTTCTTGTTAAACATGATTTTAAGCATGGTTTTGTTGACTCAACTCTGTTCATAAAGTGTGTTGGTTCAGATATTTTACTTGTTCAAATATATGTGGATGATATTGTGTTTGGCTCTACTAAAGAAAATTGTGCAAGGATTTTTCTGAGTTGATGCAGGGGGAGTTCGAGATGAGCATGATGGGTGAGCTCAATTTCTTTCTCGGACTTCAGATAAAACAAAGTCAAGATGGCATCTTTGTAAGCCAATCAAAGTACACAAAGGAATTGTTAAAGAAATATGGGTTCAGCAACACCAAGCCTCTTCCAACGCCTATGTCTACAACAACAAAATTGGATAATGACGAGCATGGTCAAACTGTTGATTCTAAACTTTATCGAGGTATGATCGGATCACTGCTTTACTTAACTGCAAGTAGGCTCGATATATTATTCAGTGTTTGCATGTGTGCGAGATTTCAAAGTTCGCCCAAACAATCGCATTTAATTGCTGTTAAACGAATTTTTAGGTATCTTGCTTCCTCGATTGACTTTGGTTTATGGTATCCCAAATGTTGTTCCTTCGACTTGGTGGGTTACACCGATGCGGATTATGCTGGGTGTAAAGTTGATCGAAAGAGCACAAGCGGGACTTGTCATTTCTTGGGAGGGTGCCTCATTTCATGGTCCTCCAAGAAACAAAATTTGGTTGCTCTCTCGACAGTTGAAGCCGAGTATATCGCAGTCGGGAGTTGTTGCACACAAGCACTTTGGATTAAACACCAAGTAGAAGACTGTGGGATGTGTTTATCTAAAATTCTGTTGCTTTGCGATAATACAAGTGTCATAAATCTTTCTAAAAATCCTGTTCAACATTCTCGCACTAAGCATATTGAAGTACGCCATCATTTTATTAGAGATCATGTCTCTAGGGATGATATTGAATTAAATTTCATTGATACCACACACCAATTAGCTGATATTTTCACTAAACCGTTGTGTGAAGACCGATTTACTTCATTGCGCCGTGAATTAGGCATGTGTTCTATATTTACATAAACACAATACAGAAATTTGCCCAACTCAAATGGTGGTAAGATAAGAGTCCTTGGAATTGCTCCTACACTCTATTTTTGATAGCCTTGCAAGGACTTGTTTCAAACAATCAAAAAAAAATCTGCTTTGAAGAGAAGTCGACTCCACCTTCTGTGGGAGTCGACTCCCTTGCAGCCGAGGTCGACCTCCACTTTTTTGGAGTCGACCCCGAGCGGCTAGGGCTCCTTTAAAAAGGGGGGCCCTACCTTCTTCCTCCCTTTTCTTTCAAACCGCCGCGCCACAAAACCCTCTTCCTCCTCCTTTTTTCTTTCCCGCGCAAAGGGGACCTGTCTTGGCTTGGGGGGGCGACCCCATCCTCGACCTCCTCTACTTCCTCATCTTCTCTTCCTCCTCCATCCTCTTCTCCTCTCTTGCGGCTCCTCTCCTTTCCTTCTCTCCATTCTTTTCTCCTCTCTCCTCTCTCGGTTCTCCTTGTGGCGATGGCTCCTCCAAGGCGCAGCGACAAAGGGAAGGCGGTCGCATCTGCCACTCCCTCCAAGAGGTCTCGTCCCAGTTCTGATTCTCCTGGTGAAGCTTTTGATGGTACTCTCTTTAGAAGTCTTGAAGCCTTTCAGTTTTACTCCTCTGATATCATTGCTAGAAAGTTCATTTGGGCAAGAGGATCGATTTTGAGTTTTTTGGTGGTGCTGGGTATGATCTCGAAAGTTTGTTCGAGCCCTTGGGATGGGTTCCTTATGTCTCCATGAATGAGAAAGTCTATCCTCATCTAGTAAATCTGTTTTATGCAAATCTTGTGGTGGATGAAAATAAGAAGATTAGCACGTATGTGAAGGGGGTTCATATCCCTCTCAAGGTATCCATGTTGTCTGAAGTGATGGAAATCCCTACTCGGCAAGGAGTTCAGTATATTTCTGTGTTGGAACATCAGACTGAAGCATACCGCCGTATTTTAGAAGCCGATGTAGCACCACAGCATATTGAGAGAGTTAATGCAAATCATTTCCTGCACTTCATCGTTTTCTGCACAAGTTGGTTTGCTCTATTTGGTTCCTCGAAGTGGTAGCATGGATGGCGTTACAGATGATCATATTTTGCTTATTCAAGCACTACTTGATGGAACTCATGCGGATTTCCCGAACATTACACTCAATTACATTCGGGATGTTGTGGTGTACCCAAGAGGTCCCTCATCTATGGGATGTTTATTACTAGAATCCTTCGCAAGTTTAAAGTCAGTTTCTCTGGCGAAGAAAGTAAGAGTTTGAGTGGATTTGATGTTATAGATGGCAGCACCTTGGCTCGCATGAGGATGTCCATTCAGGAGGGTGTGTTTGTTCGCACTGCTCCTCGCACTCCTCAGAAGGGATAGGGTCCTCCGGATGATGATGCTGATGAGCTTACTCTTTCCACTCCGGGCACTTCCAGACCTCATGCCCCAGTTGATCAGATGTCTCAGCTATTCTCGGAGTTTAGTTCCTCTGTGTTGCTCGGTTTGATTCTCTGGATGCTCGGCTTGATACTCTGGATTCTCGGATTGATTCTATGGACACCCAGTTTGTTTCACTGGAAACAAAGGTAGATGAACTTTGCACCGATGTTCACTTTTTCAAGATGCAGTAAGATAGGCATGAGAACTTCATGCAATCAATCGCCAAAAGTCAAGATGTGATGCTGGATAATCATCAAGATGTCAAGAAGAATCTGAAGGACCTTGCTGGTGCCGGGAAATTCTTGTGGGACTCTTTCTATCTGCCTCCTCATCCTTGACTTTCCTTGCTCCTCTCATTTTGATGATCCATTCTCATGACTCTCCTGTTCTTATCCACTTTTTGAGCCAGGCTACATTCCCTCCTCTCTTTTTGACGATGACAAAAAGGGGGAGAACTTGTGTAAAGTGATGGTAGTTAAGTGATAGCACTGGAACTTAACTAGTTTAAATTTCTTTTTGTGAATGTCTTTCATTAAAAAAGGATGCTTATAGTCAGGGGGAGATACAACTTTTTGTAAATTGCCTCTTTATGAAAGGATAGACATGACTATATTTTGATGACTATATTTTGATCAATGTGAATGGATTGTGCATTGTGATTGAATAGACTCATATTGTGTTGTATATGCCTTGATGTGTTAAGGATATTATGCCGGTATCAGTGATTGGTTAGGAAAATTGTTTATTCCTGTGTAGGTGTTTTGTCATCATCAAAAAGGGGGAGTTTGTTGGATCCCTTTGAATTTTGATGATCACAAAACACTCCTCTTGTTTGCTAACAAGTTTGCAAGTTGAATGCAGAAAGCAGGGTATTCTATAAAGGCAAAAGGACTTTCAAAGAAGTCCATTTTAATTCCTGGCTTTTGGAGTCGACCTCAAGCTATGAAGGAGTCGACCCCATCTGCTCTCAGTTTTTCAGAGTCGACCCCGAGATTATGAAGGAGTCGACCCTCTCTGAAAGAAGGTGACTTGGGCCATGCAGAGTCGACCCCAGCTTTATGAAGGAGTCGACCCCGGATCAGCTCGACTGTTTGGAGTCGACCTCCATGTTACAAGGGAGTCGACCTCCATTCAATAGCATGTCTTGCAGATGAGTCAGAGTCGACCCCGACCTGTAAAGGGAGTCGACCCCGATCGGACTCGGCTGTTCAGAGTCGACCCCGGCATTCTAAAGGAGTCGACCTCTGTTCAACAAATGCTCTTTGGTTCCAAAGGAGTCGACCCCTACTTTCATGGGAGTCGACCTTGAGTTGAATTGGAGTAGACCCCAGTAAAAGGTAGAGTCGACCCTGACATGCAGATCTCTGTAAAAAGTAAGGTTTGAACAACTTTTTGACCAAGACCTCTTTCCACGCCTTCCCAAACGGATACTTCTGTGGAAGGGCTATAAAAAGGACACCTGGGGGAAACCCTAGGCAAGAAATTTCGTGGGGAAGAGAGCCACACTCTAGAGTTTCATCCTCAGCTCTTTCTTCCAAGCTTTTTCACCTTCTAGTGCTTCCACATGTTGCATTCTTGAAGAAGGTTCCCTTTGGAGGAGATCTTTGCTGCCTCAGAGCTTCAACAACATCTGAAGATCTTCCTCACGAGCTTTGCATTTGTTTTTGCTTGATCCATTCTTGTTTCCTTAAGCTTCTTGCTTTCTATTTGTTGGTGAGCTGGGCACCGCATCAACCAGCTGTGTATTGGTGAGCTAGGCACCGTGTTAACTAGCGGAGTGTTGGTGAGCTGGGCACTGATTAAACCAGCGGGTGTGATCACTTCTTAGAGTGAGAAATCTCACTGTGTTGGTGAGGACTGGATGTAGGTAGACCAAAGGGGGTCTTACCGAACTAGGATAAATCGGTGTCTCTTTGTGTGCTTGCTTCCTTCTTCCCTCTCAGTTCTCTCTGCTTTGCATCATACTTTTATTTCTGCATTAGTTTCCATTGGTCATTCAAGATAAATTTGTATAAGCCCTATTCACCCCCCTCTAGGGCTAGTCATAGTCTAGATCCTTTCTTGCAAGATTTAGGTGCCGTTTGAAAACACCCAACCAAAAAGTGAAATCGGCAAAATCCGATTTCCCCATGGCAGCGCGTACGGAGGCGCTTCTTGTGACGGACCACATCATTCAAACCCGTTAATCTGGTAACAAACCTGACACGACTCCGCCTCCCGCGAACGAGCCGAAGCTTCGCAAGGGATATCATTCACACATGTCCGTAGAAATATAAAGGAAACAACTGAACAGAAACAAACTTTCCATTCCACAAATATTTACATGAGATTTACATAGCCAGTTTCTCAACTAAAACCATAAACCAGTACAACAGAACCTGGGGCATACCCCGAGGTGTACAAAGAGAGAAAATTACACTGCTGGTGGTGGCGCAGACCCTGCTCCGCTACGATGCGGACCGGAACTAGAAGACGGTTGGGAAGCCTCCTGCTCTCCCTCACCTGAAAGGAGTAGGGGGGTGAGCCTCACTAGTCACTGGCTCAGTAGGGAAACTCCCCCAAAGAAACCGAGCAAACCACAACTCAAGTAACTAAGCAGAAAGCTATACTATAGCAATTATAGAATTATTTAAGCAGGATATTAAAGATGTAACTTACTTACCGCCTGATGACCTCGAATGTGATTTTAATAAATAAACGGAAAACCCAAACAGGTGTACGAGCTAAAGTAGGTAAATGCCAAACTCGGGTCGCGTAGCCTGGCTCGCGACACCAGCAACCAACCCGGACAAACACACAGGTCTACCTCTCAGTCTCGCAGCCACGGACGAAAGGTCCAGCTGCCGCTCCACTAAACCAAACAAGAACTGTGGAGACCAACCAAACCACCACACCTGCAGGTCACACCCCGCAGGCCCATGCCTGACACCTTTAGGGACTCTGGCCTAAACTCCCTAAAGTGAGGCACTGGAAACAGGACTAGCTGGGGTCCAGTACGTCTACTGGTGTCCGTCCCCCCAACTATGAGCGCGCTACAAGCGACTAAACAACAAACTCTCACAAGTCGTTGTCCCTGCCATCTTTCCCTCAGTCGGACGACAACTCTCCTCGAGAACGAGGGTGTCTAGGAAGACGACAAGACCCTGACAGTACCACTGTACCGGGACAAACCCCGAGCACACCCACGTGTCTGGCTCACCTCGGAACCTGGGGCTCCCAACTGTAGAGGTAACCACGGAAGGCGCAACACTACCTGCCACGCACACGGAAACTCATGCACGCTACGCAAACCACATGAACACACACGGGTCGCTAAAACCAGTCACACACACAACCACGTGAGCCTGCAGCTCACCATGTGAACCGCACTCCCAAGGAGCACAACAGGTGCCAAAGCACCGCTAACCACTTCTACACACATCAGTTAATCATACCATGTATCGGTTAAACAAATACAGATACATGCATTAACATTTACATGCAAGAAGTATCCCACGGCTGTGATCGCGACAGAGGCCCAGGTCGCGTTCAGATAGCGACGCCCCGATATGTTGCAACCAAGATAGCGAACGCGACGTATCGTCTTGTCGCGATCAGATCGCGACAGGGGAGACCGTCGCCTTCGCAGGCGAAAAACCCTATCCGGGTCCCCTTCGCCAGAAAACCCTAAAAACCCTGCCAAACATGGTTTCTAATCCATTTTTCATGCTCTTTGTGATATCCTAGCATGCCATCTGTGGTTCTTAAAGTTGTAAACACATCACACGACACACACACAGTGATTCCACGAAGAAAAAGGATAGAATCTCCCTACTTTGATGAAGAACACAAAAACGGACGATAACCCGGCGTTCCTCCCGCTCCACACGCGATCCTCGCGGCAAGAACACAACCAACCGAGGCCCACGAGCTCGAATCGCCCAGAATCCCTCGAGCAAAACCTCCCCTGGCCGAGCAGAGCTTGTGAAAGCTCTATTCTGCCAGGGTTTCTTAAAAACGCAGCTCGGTTGAGAACGCGACGTATCGCTACGTCGCGACCAGGTCGCGACGCGGCTGCCCGTCGCGATCCACCTGTCGACATCAGCACGCCCGTGCCGCACGCGAGACGCGGCGTGCATGCAGACGACGAGCCAAAACGGTGGCAACCAGAACGCGACGTCCCCGAGTGTCGCGATGAGAACGCGACGCGCCCCTCTGTCGCGTTCAGGGACAGAGAACAAACCTACGTTTTGGGCCAACCAGTCGGCCCACAACGCCCCGAAAACCTGTGAAAGCACCTGCTACTCACAATGTGGGCCACACACTGGCCACCACAACGAATATAAGACGATCCGAACAGTCGATATGCTACATTACTATCACCTAAAAGAAATTTCGTCCTCGAAATTTAAAGCGGAACCCGATATCAAAAATTTCTTTTAAAACCAACAGAGTACTATCACCTAAAAGAATTAAAAGCTTACTCAAACAAATATGGATACATCTTCATCATTTCCTCTGCTAGTTCCCAAGTATCCTCACCACCTTGCATGTTTTCCCATCTGACTTTCACTAAATCAATGTTCTTATTCCTGAGCTTTTGGGTTCTGCGGCCTGTGATCTGTACTGGATATTCTGGCATAGTCATGTCTGGCTTTAATTCATTCCTCTGGTAACTAACCACTTGGGATGGATCTTCAATGTACTTTCTGAGCATTGAAACATGGAACACATTATGAACATCTGCGAAGTCTGCTGGCAGATCTAACCTATAAGCCATCTCGCCCAATCTTTCTATTATCTGGAATGGACCTACATATCTGGGGCTCAACTTGCTTCGCTTGCTGAATCTAAAAACACCTTTAGTAGGAGAAACCTTCAAAAATACATAATCCCCTACTTCAAATTGCAATGGCATGCATTTGTTATCAGCATAACTCTTCTGTCAGCTCTGTGCTATCTGAAGTTTTTCTTTAATAAACTTAACTGTTTCTGCACATTGTCTGATTAACTCCGGACCCAGAACTTGCCTCTCTCCTACCTCATGCCAATTCAATGGTGTCCTACATAGTCTGCCATATAATGCCTCATAGGGTGACATTCCAATACTTGCTTGATAACTGTTATTATATGCAAATTCAACCATACTCAAATGACGTTCCCATATTCCTCCCCAAACTAAGCAACAGGCCCTCAACATATCTTCTATTGTCTGGATGGTCCTTTCTGTCTGTCCATCTGTCTGCGGATGATATGCGGAACTATATCTTAACTTAGTGCCAATTACCCTTTGCAAACTTCTCCAAAAGCCTGAGGTGAATCTTGGATCTCGATCTGAAACAATAGTAACTGGAATTCCATGCAATGGTATTATTCTTTCCACATATAATTTGACTAGTCTGTCCACTGACCATGACATATTAACCGGTAACAGTCTGCAAACTTTAGTCAGTCTATCAACAAAAACCCAAATGCCATTATGACCTGCTGAACTGGGTAACCCACTATAAAATCCATAGCTATATCATCCCATTTCCATTGTGGTATGGGCAAAGTTGCAACAAACCTCCTGGTCGTTGATGTTCTGCTTTTACTTGCTGACAAATGACACATCTTGCTATAAATTCTACAATTTCTCTTTTCATACTTGGCCACCAGAAAAGACCCTTCATTCCCTGATACATCTTAGTACTGCCTGGATGAATAGTATATCTTGACCTGTGGGCCTCCTCTAACACTTTCTGTCTGATTTCTGCATCAGCTGGAACATACACTCGGCCTTTCAATCTGACTACATTATCATGGCCCAAAGTTACCTCCTCCATTCTTAAAATATTTGGCAAGTTCTCATCTGCTTTCTGAGCTTCAACTATCTGCCTATAAAGAGAAGGTTCAACTGCACTATTCGCCAACACTGCTCTCTACTGACTATTTGGCACATATAAAGAATTATCTGCTATCTCTTCATATAATTTCCATTCTCTGATCATAAGTTGATTCATAACAGCTTTTCTACTCAGTGCATCTGCCACAACATTTGCTTTACCCGGATGGTATCCCAAACTGAAGTCATAATCTTTCAAATATTTCATCCATCTGCGTTGCCTTAAATTCAAATCTTTCTGTGAGAATATATATTTCAAGCTCTTATGATCTGTAAATACTTCAAATCTTTCTCCATATAAATAATGCCGCCAGATCTTCAAAGCAAATACTACCACTACCAATTCTAAATCATGAGTCGGATAATTCTCTTCATGTTTCTTCAACTGCCTGGAAGTATAAGCAACCACTTTTCCATGCTGCATTAATACTGCCCCTAATCCTCTTCTGGATGCATCTGTATATATCATAAACCACCACTTCCTGAAGGAATTTCTAATATTGATGCTGTAGTAAGCCTCTTTTTCAATTCAGCAAAGCTGCGCCTGCACTCAGAAGACCACACAAAAGAAACTCCCTTCCTGGTCAACTTGGTCATTGGGGCTGCTATTTTAGAGAAATCTTGAATAAATCTTCTATAATAACCTGCAAGACCCAAAAAAACTTCTAATCTCTGACACTGTTTTTGGCTCTGCCCACTTTAACACTGCTTCCACTTTCGCTGGATCCACTGCAACTCCTTCACCAGAAATCACATGACCCAAAAATTGTAGCTCTTTCAGCCAGAATTCACACTTACTGAATTTAGCATACAGCTGATGTTCTCTCAATGCCTGCAAGGTGATTCTTAAATGGGTTGCATGCTCCTCTTCTGATGCTGAATATATCAAGATATCATCAATGAAAACTACTATAAACTGATCCAGATACGGATGAAATATTATATTCATCAAGTTCATAAATGCTGCTGGCGCATTTGTCAACCCAAATGGCATTACTACAAATTCATAATGTCCATACCTGGTCCTAAAAATTGACTTTTCAATGTCTTCCTCCTTAATTCTCAATTGATGATATCCTGATCTCAAATCAATCTCGGAGAACACCTTTGCTGACTGAAGCTGGTCAAACAAATCATCTATTCTTAGTAGCGGATACTTGTTCTTGATGGTAACCTTATTCAACTGCCGGTAATCTATACACATCCTCAAACTACCATCATTCTTTCTAACAAATAGCACTGGTGCACCCCATGGTGAGTGACTTGGCCTGATGAAACCTTTCTCTAATAACTCCTACAACTGCTTCTTTAACTCTTTTAATTCTGCTGGTGCCATCATGTACGGTGCATTTGATATCGGCATACTACCTGGTTCTAATTCAATAGTGAAATCTACCTCTCTGCGCGGTGCTAGCCCCGGCAACTCTTCTGGGAATACATCAATAAATTCTCTAACCACTGGCACAGACTCTACAGATTTATGAGACTCAACCAGACTCACAGAAGCAAGATACGCTACACATCCTGCATTAATTAATCTTCTAGCTCTGAGCGCAGAAATGATAAACTTAGGAGAATAAAAGGGCATACCTTGAAATTCAAAAGATGTTCCATCAGGTCTACAAAACCTGACCCTCTTCTTTCTACAGTCTACCAAAGCACCATAAGCCTCTAACCAATCCATACCCAGAATCAAATCATATTCCTTTAAAGACAAAGCACACAACTTTGCCGGCAACTGATTCCCATGAATCACAATTGGAACCTCATCTAAATAACATGAAGTAAGCATAAAATCACCGGTAGGAATCTCAACCACCAATTCACACTGCCTTTCTTCTATGGGATGAGCCAAACTATCCAAGAAATCTTCGGAAATAAATGAATGAGAAGCACCCGGATCAATTAATATTCTAGCTGAGAAATCGAAGATCGGTAATATACCTTCAATAAGATTTGATGCTTCTGCTTGCACCCTGGTGATTGCCATCACCCGACCTCGACCTCCTCTCTGATAAGAGGTTCCTCTGCCTCTCTCTGCTGACGGCTGATGTGTCTGCTGCTGCTGCTGAGTCCCCCTGCCATAACCATATCCTCGAGACGGACAATCCCTGGCATAATGTCCTAGCTGACCACAAGCATAACATATGACCTCCCGAAAAGTTGAGGGTTGACCTGCGGTACTCTGCTGGGACTCCTCTGGAACCGGTGGCCTGTAGTCACGCCCCTGCTAAAAACCACCTTGCTGGAAACCATGTTGTCTGCCTCTGCCTCGTCCTCCTCCTTAGAAGAATTTATTGATCTGCTTACCCCATTTTGCTATCCCGGACGATGATGCTCCTGAGGGTGCCTTTCCTTTGCTGACGCCCTGTGACTGCTGGGGAAGTCGAAAGCTGCCCGAACCTCCCACCTGAGACTGACTCTGCCTAGCCTGCAAAGTCCTCTCCAACACAGCTGCCCGTTGTGCCGCCTCCTCTGCTGTCCTGCACATCAGTGGAGCTACTGCATCCTGCAACTCGAACCTCAATCCCCTAATAAAATACTCCACCATTATTGCATGATCGGTCACCATATAAGGGGCATATCTACTCAATGCCATGAATCTCATCTGATACTCCAACACAGACAATCTCTCTTGCTGTAAAGTTCTAAACTGCTCCCTCTTTGCTTGCTGGATCTGTAGTGGAAAGAACGTGTCATTGAAAACCGTCAGAAACTCTGGCCAAGTAATTTCATCTTCTGTCCTTCCTGCAAAAACAGTCTGCAACTTGAGCCTCCACCATTCCTGAGCAAATCCCCTCAACTGATAAATAGCAAGAATGACTTTGTCTTCCTGCGGACACCTCATAGTCACAAATACCCTCTCGATCTCATATATCCAATGCTCTGCAGTATCTAGGTTAGGGCCATGTGGGCACCCCAAAATTTTAACGGGCCCATTTCCATGGATGGCCCAACTTCTGAAATCCCCCCACAAATCAAATCAGAAAATACATGTAAATGACCCACCTATTAAAAAACCCAAAGCCCACTAGTGAAAGGCCCATGCTACCCCATGCAAAGGGGTGAGCATAAGAAAATGCTACACCTCCCAAAAAGTGATCCTAAAAGTAGAAAAAGGTTTTCTCTGCAGCAGATGGGGCAGATGGCTGGTCTTTGGGGTTTCTAGAGGGTTCTTTACAAAAAGAAGAGGCCTCTCTTGGGAGCCTTACGGGCCAAGCAAGCAGAGAAGGGGCTGAAAGGGTTTGGAAAAGGGGAGAGGAGCTTCTTCCCCAAGCAACAAAGAGAGGCTGCTGCTGCGTTTTTTTGCTCCAGGAGAAGGGTGCTCCCGTGAGGCCATGAGAAGAAGAAGCCAAGAGAAATAGAGAAGAAAAGGGAAGAGAGAAGGAAGAGAGAAGAGTGAGGGCTTTCTTGTCTTGTCCTATCAAAGGAAGTGAGAAGAGAAGAAAGAGTGAGAGGGTAGGTGACGGTGGGAGGAGTGTTTTCCCCATTTGTTCTCTAAGTTTTTTTGTACTCCTCATCCTCCTCTCTAAGATGTGTCACATCCATGTGACTCCCATCCTCTCTTTGATGTGAATGCTATTTCTTATTCATGTGTGCATTTAATGCTCCCCTCTCTTTCACATGTTCTTTTGTGTTTTGTCTTGTGAGGTGTCACGGGAGGGAGGATCTCTTTTTGTAAAGAGGTATTCCTTGCCTCCAAAAGGACACAAATGAGATCTCTATTGTCCCTTATGCATCAATAAATGATGTTTAGGGGGGATGGAGCTTAATGGGCCTTGTACAAATCTTTGGGCACACATGTTGCTCACTGTTTTGTTCAAAGAATGAGACCCTTTGGACTGATTTCCACTGTTTTAATAGATACCCCTCACTGTTTGGACCTTCCAAAATGATGATTTCCTCACTGTTTTGTGCCTTCTAAAGTGTGTGTTTTCATTGTGCTTAAGATCCTAAACAAGCCCCTTTGCCTTGCTTGGGCCACCCTCATTTCTTGGAGCATGCATTCGCCTATTGCTTGCTTCCAAGAGATAAGTTTTTTCTCACTGTTTTGAACATCTAAAGATCATGTTTTAACCGTCAAAACAGCCCCATTAGGGTCCATTTTTGCCTTGAGGACACCCTCTCCTAGCTAGCTTTGGATTGGACAATCAATGCCCATGTCTAAAACTTAGCATGCCATGCAAATTGGCCCATGAAATCCTTGTTTTGGCCTTTCCAAAAGAGCGGTCTTCACTGTCCAAAACAGCCCCAAGTGTATGTTCTCTACCTTGGGAACACATCCCCTTTGCTAGCAAATGAGTTGGATAATTAATACCCATGCTCTAAGCCTAGCATTCTACATAATTGGCACATCGAACCTTCAGTTTTGATGCTCAAAAGATCAGAATTTAACAGTCTAAAACAGCCCCTTGCATGTGTTTTCTACCTTAGGAACATGTGTCTTTTGTTAGCAAATGGGTTGAGCAATTAATGCTCATACTCTAAGCTTAACATTCTACATAAATGACACATCAAACCTTCGGTTTTGACACTCAAAAGATCAGATTCTAACAGTCTAAAACAGCCCTAAATGTGTGTATGCTTGCCTTAGAAATAGTCTCCACTTGCTAGCAAATGGGTTGGACAACTAATGTCTATGCCCAAAGTTTAGCATTTCATGCAAATTGGCCCATTAAACTTCTGTTTTGGCCCTCTTAAAGGGATGATTTTCACTGTTTTAAAACAGTCCATTAAGAGGTTTTTCATGTTTGGGGTATGTCTCCTTGCAAGCCAAGGGTTGAACAATCAAGGTTCATGCCCCCATGCTTAGCACCCATGGAGAGCAGCCCAATAAGCCTGTTTGGGCCCAAAACCGCCATCTTCACATGGGTGAGCCCAGCTTTACAAGTGTTGGCCCATTGCCCATAAAAGAAGGCCTTCAGCTTTTGGTTCTGTGGGTGCCCTTGCTGATTCGGCAGCCCCAAGCAGGCCCACCGATTCGGTAGGCAGCAACCTACCCTTGGCCAAACCATGGGAGCTAAGCCATGCTTCATGTGATTTGAGCCAAAAAAAAATGACTAACAGATCTATGAGAAGCCCATTTAAACTTCGGGTTAGACAACATAATGTCTATGCCGGGGATATGGGTCTATACGTGCTTCATGCACCGTCCGGATAGTTGTGTGGTCACGATGTCATTTCCCCCTTGAAGGCTTGCCTTGGGGATTGGTGTTGTGCACCATCCGGGTTATGTCGTCTTTCAACATATACCCTCCCTTTTTGGTACTATCTCCGTTATGGTGGATGTGTACCGTGCTCTCCCCTATCAACCAAGATAAGGGGAGATGCTGCCGGATTTCACCCGTGAAGGTCGAATCGGCAAGGGTCCTTTTAAAAGAAGAAATTTCTAAAGTTTGTTCATTGGCATTTCAATTCACCTTGTTGTTTGCATGCCCCGCCGAATCGAGGGTGCCGTGCCGAATAGAGTGCACTCATGCTATCAATTGGCCACCTAATAGTCAAGCAATGCCGAATCGCGAATAGAACTACATTGCACATGTTTTTAAAGAGCAAAAGATCAAATCAAAAGAATCTTTTCATGATAAAAACAAGAGTAAGCAAATAGGCCCGCTCACATCTTTTAAAAGCTTCAAATAAAACAAAAGAACAAATTGAAACACCCTTTTTTTTATAATGAAAGATAACGGGGCAAATGGTCCATTCTTGTCACTTGCATGCTTTCAAAAGAACTTAATGAACCAATTGAACCATTTTCATGATAAAAGAAACAAAAGACCAAATTGAACATTTTTCAAGCAACAAATGACAAAAAGGCCATCTCATGTTTTACTAAAAGAACAAAAAGGCCAAGTTGAACTTTTCCAAACAAATAAAAGATCGCCTCTCTTTTCAAAAGGCCCAAATTGAAATTGTTTTCATAAAAGACCAAATTGCAATCAAATAGACCTCTCCTGACTTGTCTTTCTCAAATAGATCTAAAAGGGCAAATTGAAACCATCTCCTGATAAAAGCAACAAAACAAATGAGCAAATAGGCCAACCCTTACTCTCACAAGTCTCAAATGAAATAAAAGAATAAGTGAAAACCTTTTTTGACTCAAAAGAACAAATGGGCTTCCTCATGCTTTCAAAAGGGCTAATTAAGGTTTCCTTTTCTTAAAAGAGCAAAAGACCCAAATGAAACTCCTTTTGTAACAAGAAAAGCAAATAGATCGTTACAAATTTTCAAGAGAGCAAATGTATTTTCAAAAGAGCAAGAGACCAACTTAAAGCTTTTTTTATGTTGATGAAAAGAATCAATGGGAAAACAGGTAAAAAGACTCAATCACATCTAATTAAAAGACCCGGCAACCTCGAATAGGCATCGTGTCTGTTTATCATTCCGGCCTAGTTTTGAGTTGTATTTTTTGCACCGTTCATCGGATGTCTCCGTATCAAGGCCACGCGGCTTTCTAATTTCTGGCGATTAATCAAGGGTTTTCCCTCCCAGAGGGATGTAATTAACGTCGTTGCGTTTAGGCAACGGCGGGATTTTGGTCCAGGACCCGACACTTCACTTTCGTTTGACGAAGTCAAACGGCGCGCACAACAGACCTAAAGTCCTCCGACTCTCGGAGGCAAACCAATTGGTTGTCACTTCGGTGACTGGCACGCCCGCGCTGCGCGAATTGCCGATTCATCTCACGTCACTCTTGCCCAAGTGGCATTCGACGAGATTTGGATTAGTAATACGCGTGTACCCATGAGAACATGAAAACATGATAAAAAAAAGAACTTAAAAGATTTTTAATCTTTAAAATTTTCCATTTCCACAGGCCACCTGAGTAAATAGGGGCTGTAACCTCAGAAACCTCTCCACAAGAGCTGTGGGATCCTCTGCGGTAGCTGGCCTCACTGATACTGCAGGGTGCACAGGTACTACAGGAGGTACCTCAACTCCTACTGGGGGTAGAACTGGAGCTGCTGGCACTGCCTCTTCGACAACAGGTATTGCTGGCTGTGCAGGTCCTGGCTGATCCATCCTCATACGGATCTCTGTAAGACTTTCCCATATCCGCTCAATCATCCTCTGGGTAGGATCCGCCAAATCATCACCACCTCCTCCCCAATCTCTCCGATCTGCCATTTCTGATCCTGCACAAACAATTTTCCAACCACACAATACAACACATATCAACACAAAAACACAGGGTCAACTACCAACAGTGGGTTTAAGTAAAGAATTGGCTATGTAAATTTCCTGTTCCTTAACATTTATACGAACTATGCTCTGATACCAACTGTGACGGACCACATCGTTCAAACCCGTTACTCTGGTAACGAGCCTGACACGACTCCGCCTCCCGCGAACGAGCTGAAGCTTCGCAAGGATATCATTCACACATGTCCGTAGAAATATAAAGGAAACACTGAACAGAAACAAACTTTCCATTCCACAAATATTTACATGATATTTACATAGCCAGTTTCTCAACTAAAACCATAAACCAGTACAACAGAACCTGGGGCATACCCCGAGGTGTACAAAGAAAGAAAATTACATTGCTGGTGGTGGCGCAGACCCTGCTCCGCTACGATGCTGACCGGAACTAGAAGACAGTTGGGAAGCCTCCTGCTCTCCCTCACCTGAAAGGAGTAGGGGGTGAGCCTCACTAGTCACTGGCTCAGTAGGGAAACTCCCACAAAGAAACTGAGCAAACCACAACTCAAGTAACTAAGCAGAAAGCTATACTATAGCAATTATAGAATTATTTAAGCAGGATATTAAAGCTGTAACTTACTTATCGCCTGCTGACCTCGAATGTGATTTTAATAAATAAACGGAAAACCAAAACAGGTGTACGAGCTAAAGTAGGTAAACGCCAAACTCGGGTCGCATAGCCTGGCTCGCGACACCAGCAACCAACCCAGACAAACACACAGGTCTACCTCTCAGTCTCGCAGCCACGGACGAAAGGTCCAGCTGCCGCTCCACTAAACCAAACAAGAACTGTGGAGACCAACCAAACCACCACACCTGCAGGTCACACCCCGCAGGCCCATGCCTGACACCTTTAGGGACTCTGGCTTAAACTCCCTAAAGTGAGGCACTGAAAATAGGACTAGCTGGGGTCCAGTACGTCTACTGGTGTCCATCCCCCCAACTACGAGCGCGCTACAAGCGACTAAACAACAAACTCTCACAAGTCGCTGTCCCTGTCGTCTTTCCCTCAGTCGGACAACAACTCTCCTCGAGAGCGAGGGTGTCCAGGAAGACGACAAGACCCTGACGGTACCACTGTACCGGGACAAACCCCGAGCACACCCACGTGCCTGGATCACCTCGGAACCTGGGGCTCCCAACTGTAGAGGTAATCACGGAAGACGCAACACTACCTGCCACGCACACGGAAACTCATGCACGCTACGAAAACCACGTGAACACACCGGGTCGCTAAAACCAGTCACACACACAACCACGTGAGCCTGCAGCTCACCATGTGAACCACACTCCCAAGGAGCATAATAGGTGCCAAAGCACCGCTAACCACTTCTACACACATCAGTTAATCATACCATGTATCGGTTAAACAAATACAAATACATGCATTAACATTTACATGCAAGAAGTATCCCACGGCTGTGATCGCGTCAGAGGCCCAGGTCGCGTTCAGATAGCGACGCCCCGATATGTCGCAACCATGATAGCGAACGCGACGTATCGTCCTGTCGCGATATGATCGCGACAGGGGAGACCGTCGCCTTCGTAGGCGAAAAACCCTATCCGGGTCCCCTTCGCCAGAAAACCCTAAAAACCCTGCCAAACATGGTTTCTAATCCATTTTTCATGCTCTTTATGATGTCCTAGCATGCCATCTACGGTTCTTAAAGCTGTAAACACATCACACGACACACACACAACGATTCCACGAAGAAAAAGGGTAGAATCTCCCTACTTTGATGAAGAACACAAAAATGGGCGATAACACAGCGCTCCTCCCGCTCCACACGCGATCCTCGCGGCGAGAACACAACCAACTGAGGCCCACGAGCTCGAATCGCCCAGAATCCCTCGAGCAAAACCTCCCTAGCCGAGCAGAGCTTGTGAAAGCTATGTTCTGCCAGGGTTTCTTAAAAACGTACCTCGATTGAGAACGCGACGTATCGCTACGTCGCGACCAGGTCGCGACGCGGCTGCCCGTCGCGATCCACCTGTCGACGTCAGTACGCCCGTGCCGCGCGCGACACGCGGCGGGCATGCAGACGACGAGCCAAAACGGTGGCAACCAGAACACGACGTCCCCGAGTGTCGCGATGAGAACGCGACGCACCCCTCTGTCGAGTTCAGGGACAGAGAACAAACCTGCGTTTTGGGCCAACCAGCCGGCCCACAACGCCCCGAAAACCTGTGAAAGCACCTGCTACTCACAATGTGGGCCACACACTGGCCACCACAACGAATATAAGACGATCTGAATAGTCGATATGCTAGACTTCTGCACCTCGACTCCCGTGCAACCAAAAATTGTGTGAAAAAAAAAGGTAACGGTGCTTCCGCGCAGACACGGTTCTGCAAATTTTTTGGAAGCGGCCCTTCCACCGCTTTTGAAAAAGCGGAGGGCACGGTAGAGTTGTCCCTGCCTCTCTCTTCTGTCAAAAATCCTTTCTACGCAAGCATCAAGAAGAGCAAGTCTTGTTTGGGAAAGAAGGTGAGGTTGTCAGAGATTTAACAACTTGAACATTTCATCGGCCAACTCCCAAGTGTCTTCACCACCTTGCCGATTCTGCCATCGAATTTTTAAGTAAGCATTGTTGTTTTCTTTTTAGGTGTTAGTAACTTACGTTTAAACATGTTGTTCATAGATGTTTCTTTAATTTCGAGGACGAAATTCTTTTTAGGTGTTAGTAATGTAATATCCGGTGTGTCCGGATCGTGGGTTACCGGGTTTGGGGGGGCAGTGTATGGTCCAATGTGTGTTTTTGGATGTTTGGGTATGTTTTTACAAGTTTTAGACTCAGGTAGGTACCTGTGAGGATGGGCAATTCCTGCCCAAAACAGGTTCTGGGAGGCTCGCTGAGAACGCGTCCAGACAGGAGGACGCGATTCTCATGGGTTAACGCGGCCGCCCGAGTCGGCGCGTTTCGAAGTTTTGTAGCGTCCTGTGTTGTCGACGCGTTTCCACACCGCCATCACATAAGCGACGCTGCATGCGCGCCGCGTGGCGCATGCAGGGCCGGCATCTTTTAAATGCGGCAAATAGGTCGGCCGCGTTTCTAAACGCGGCTAGCATTGTCGCCGTGATTTCGATTATGTTGTGAAAAGCTTCACCCTTGGCCGAGCAGAGCTTTCGCACTGCTCAGCTACAGGGGGAAACGTTCTGAGGTTTCCAAGGCGATTTGGGGGTGATTCTGGCCATTTGAAGCATGTTTGGCGTACTTCCGACGCAAGGACGAGCTTCAGAGCGCGGAGGACGCGAGGCTATTGTCGGAGTCGCGTTTCTCACGTTGGTAGGGGAACTCTACCTTGGTTTCTTCGTGAGGAATTGTAGTTCGAGGCAAGATTGTACCAGTTCAAGGTTTCTAGTATGAGAATTAGGTGTATGAAGGAAGAATTCATGCTTAGGAACTACTTTATGGCATTATTTACCGTTTTACATGCATGTGGGACAATGTGGGGCATTTTCCGAAATGCTCTGTAGTTTGTGGAAGGGATGGTTGAAAGGGGTCCCAACCAGTCGTCGCGTTCATGGTAACGTGTCGGTCTGGGTGGACGCGATTCAACATAATGGCGTCAGTTTCGCTGGACGCATTTCTGTGTTATAGAAATGTCCACTGTGTTGGACGCATTTTAATAAGTGGTCACCCGAGCTCTGGGAGTTCTTGGCCAGTTTGTCCGGTTTCCGACCTACGTTGATTGGGCGGTGTTCCCAAGGCAATGTAGGGTCTGTGCAGATCATGTTGACCTACGTGATGATTGCTATCGAGGTATTTTGTGTAGGTTTACGTGCATAGCAAGTTGGGAGTCACGCCTTCCATAGTTGCCTCTCCAGTCGGTTACCCTAGCACCGGGTGCTCAGGGCTTGTCCCGGTACGAGAGTACCGTCAGGGTTTGAGTCGTCTTCCTGGACACCCTCACTCTTGTGTGGAGTTGTACGTCCGGCTGAGGGAAAGATGACAAGGGACAGCGGCTCGTGTTTGTGGGTGTGCGGCCATTTGTAGCCCGCTCTTGGTTGGGGGACAGACACCGGTAGACGTACTGGTCCCCAGCTAGTCCGGTTTCCAGTGCCTCACTTTAGGGTTCTCGGCCGGAGCCCCTAAAGATATCAGGCTTGGGCCTGCGGCGGTGTAGTTCGCAGGTGTGGTGGTTTGTTGTCTCCACGTTTCTTGACCTGTTGAGGTGGAGCGGCAGCTGGGCCTTTCGCCCGTGGCTGCGAGGCTTAGAGGTGTACTTGTGTCCTTTGTCCGGGTCTGTGGCTGGTGTCGCGAACCTGTACACGTGACTCGTGTGCGGCGTACCCTTCTGTGGCTGGTGCACTCGTGTGTGGTTTGCTGTTTATTTACTTTCAGCTGTAGCATCATGTATAGGTGTTTATATTCTTTAAATGCTTTACAGCTTTTCTATAACTGTGTTTTACGGCTTTGGGGGAGTTACCCTACTGAGCCAATGACTTGTGAGGCTCACCCCTTCTTCTTCCAGGTGAAGGAGAGCAGGAGGACTCGCGTCCTTCCTCTAGTTCGGATCAGCGTCGTAGTGGAGTCGGGCCCACGCCACCAGCAGAGTAAATGTTCTTACTTGTGGAGCCCTGGGGGTTTGTCCCGGACTGTTGTACTTTATTATGGCTATGTATGTAACTAAATATGTACATTTCTTGTAAATATATGTGAGCAATGAAAGCTTTTATATTTTTGCACATTCTTTTGTATTTTCACGGACACGTGTTATTGATATCCCTTGCGAGGCTTCGGCCCGATCGCGGGAGACGGTGTCGTGTCGGGCACGTTATTGGGTTAACGAGCCTGAACGGCTTGGACCGTCACAATTGGTAAAGTCTAAATTTTTTTCTACTACACTTCCAAACGGTGCCTTAGTTCATTTCATTATCAACCAGAGGACAGTGACAACAGTTGAAGCTGAACTCCCCATTGGTCATGGTAAATGTAGAACTGAGATAGCAGGAATCTACTGCATGAGCACACCATATAGCTGGAAGACCTTATAGCTTCTGCTGGAGGGTCAAGACCCACAACCCAGAGACAGAATTCATGGGAGTGGTGGGAGAAAGATGGTGGACTTAGCTACTTATTGCCAAGGTCCCTACAGAAGGTGATTTGATGTGGGGATATCATGAGATTCCCCACTTGGTTGACAAAACTTTTGGATGGTATGAGGACATTTTCATGCTTATCAAGGATGAGGAGACACTAGAACTTACTCTTGGGCTGCCCATTTTCCTCAGAGTTACAGCTGCTAGTTTACCACAGGGGTGAGACTGCAGAACAAACCTCCTAAGAAAGTGGAATGCTTGGACCCTGATGAAACTGACACTCTGGCCTCAAAGGTGACCAGATCATCAGAAGCTTTGGTGATTGATCCTACATGCCAAACTTTGCGTATGGGGGGGAAGACTGAAGAGGTTTGATTTTCTGTAGATAGAGTGGATTGCACACAAATGGCATTTCCTTTCCTGAGACTGATTGAGAAAATGTCTAAATTTCTGTGTCGGGAGGAGGATCACAACTCTTTCATCTTGGATTTGCCTGACATTCAGCATTCATCAAGAACAACTAATGGTGAAAGACCAATGAATGATAAGCAAACATTATTTTCTGATGTTCATGTACTAGATATGTTACATTATGATACCAGAAAAAAAACATGAGCACTATACCAGAAAAGAAAATGTCGTTATACTGGATATAAAGGGTTCACTCATTTTCCATTTCCTTCAAATTGATAACGTAGCTGCTCATACTTCCTCAGTTCTGCAATGGAGAGAGATGGAGCAAGCTCCCCTAAAGCCTGCAAATGGATGAAATAATCATAATCCCTTTTTGGTTTCCAAGGTGGATAAATTAGTTCTTGCACAGAATTTTTTAACCATCATGAATAGCAATACAGTGGCATTCCTAAATTCAGCCTAGTCATGAGTGGAGAATGCATTTATGTTGAAAATTCCTTTTTGCTTCTCAGATGGAACTAAAAATGTTAACGATTTAAACTTCATGCATTAACAAGAAAGCTCCTTAATCCAGTAATCATCTTAATCCATTTTCATTAATACACTAGTGGTACTACTATCCACTTTCAAAAAAAAAGATTACAGGACTAAAATTTCAGTCATGTTTAAAAAGTTCATCCAGATACCTTTTTGGCTCAATAAAGATGATAACATAATCACACCATATTAACATTATAATTAGCTTTTGTCCCATCAAGATAACAAAGGATCAAGTAATTCTGAAGAATTTTCTGACTGGCTGCCCGCCAGATGCAAGATGGCACCACGCCAAGGACTTGAAGCAACCTTTGGATAACCAAGAATAAAACCAGCTCATGAGCTTGAGAAATACATTCTTTGTTTCAAAGTTGCAATCAGGGAAACAAGCTTGAAGGCTTCCCTAGACTTTATAAAGATTCATGACAAAAGAGAAAAAAAGAGCTGGATATAGGATATGTTACTTTTCCACAGTAGCTGTCAGACAAAAGATAAACAAAAACACAAGCCAATGACAGTATCCACCTATTTCTGGAAAAAGAAAAATTGCCTAGCTCGAAATAATATCATGCAAACTCAGATACCAATTCAAAATCTACTTCACTGGTTGACTAATGCAGATTTGTCTTTTAGTTTCTTCATATCAGGGACATGCATGTTTAGCATACCTTATATAATTCAAAGAAAGGAGATCATGGCTGCCAAATTGTACAATTATGACAGTTGCAACTAATTTGGAAATGAGATCATATAACAACCATGTCAAATGCATAGAGCTGAAAAATACCATACCTTCACAAAATCAAGAAGTTCAACAATGACTGAATCAGGATCATCATTTATGCCACTTGATGAATCAGCAGAGTGAGATAATACCTGAAGGATAAACCATATCAACATTTCTTAAATCGCAGTGTAAGTGCATATGAACTAGCACTAAAACTTTCCATGTGGTACTACATTAGCTGCCCATGTACCAGTTACCACTCTCATCTAAGCCATATGATCTTGAGATCAGATGCCCAAGATGATGTCACAGCCAAGCTTAAGCACAGTGCTTCTGAGATTGAGCGCCAAACTTAAGCTTAGCACTCAAGTCAAATCGTCGGAAAAGAGCAAGGCAAATGAGGTGGCAAAGAATAGGTAATATAGCATTCCTCATAGTCATAACGCAGATTAGCATTGGTTAGATATTTTTCAAAATGACTTGCTCAAGGACTGATAAGATTTTGTTGCATAATCTTAGAATGAAAAAAAAATACTATAACGAATATAGATTTTAAAGTTGTCACAAAATGTTAAACTAAAATGAGAAATAAATTTTGTAACACCGATTGAGTGTTACTAGTTATTGATCATTGTACATGATTAGAAAACTCTTCCCAGTAGAATCTGGATAAGCACCCAAATCAAACTGTGTCAACAGCCATGATCCATTTAGTTTAACTGCTGCCAAACAGCACTGATGGAATCATGGAATCAGTTTTGCATACTTCGGAATGATAACTAATCTGGCCAATTTGATCTGGTGAATAAGCTAAAGCTTTCTTCATCCATAATTAACAAATCAAAAAGAAATTGCTCAGCTGTTTCTGACCCAATTTTCGATCTTCAGACATTTGTTAAAGTTACTTCAAAATGTTCCAAGGAAATCAACTGGTATCTGATATGTTCACACGATCATTTTACCACTAACAAGGGCTTTAGGGCCGAATAAAATACCCAGTAGTTACAGGCATTTCAAATGTTAAAACATATTATGCGAGTCCGATGTTGGAGTAAACTGAAAATAGTGAATAAAGTGGCATATTATCTTCTTCTTGTTGTACTTCTTTTCTAACGTCATTGCTCACAGCTCAATCTTTTGTCTGCCACGACCTGTTGGATTAGTCTTTTTTCAATTGGAACCATGGTGGACATCAATCAAATGCCACAAAAAATTCCTCCCTGTGATTTATATTATATATTCTGTATAGAAGCATCAGATAAAGCTGAAGAACATGGCTCCTCTCTCTAATGAGAAAACAACTATAATCATATATGATGAAGTTAACTATATGTCAAATGGGTCATTGATGATAATAACTGAGAATGTTCTCTTTCCTATATTCTGCTGTGAGAGATATTACAGTTTCTTCAATTAAATGACATGAGAATCACCTTGCGCTTTGCAGCATGAAACCAAGCATCTGTGCACAATGCATACATGTCTGCGCCAGTAAAATTAGGTGGACATTTTTTAGCTATTGATGATAGAGAAACATTCCATGCAATTTAAACTTTCGAGTCAATGATGCGAGAACCCTGCAACGAAATTCAAGAAGTCATGAGACAGTAAAACCTTGAAAGAATCAAGATAACATAATTTTGAACCTTACCTCTCCTTGTTACTGGCATCAGAATTTACTCCAACATATAGCAACTTATCAAACCTGCCAGGGCGCAGGAGTGCTGGATCAATAAGATCTGGTCTGTTGCTTGCCCCTATGATGAACAGATCCTGGAGAATTTAAAGACAGATACTATAGTAACTTTTTCTGGCTTGAATGGCTTCCATTTTTTCCCCTAGTTCTCTAACCAAAAGAAAGGAATGAACAATGCCTTAACTTCAAAATTACAAAAAACTAAGCTTCACAACATGAAAGGCCTAATCTTTTGTCACACCCAGGCTGCTAATATTAGCAAATTATCTATTAAGTATAGTAGTATACAGAGTCCCCAAAGCTCCATGTAGGGCTTTTTGGATGACTCATTTTCAGACTTGATAACTTGCTCTTCACCGTTCAAAATGAAGGCTTTCATGGTTCATTTTTTCTGATTTTCTAATCATAAATTGTATTCAAGAAACTCTATTGATTTGTTCCTTCTTCTTTCTCAACATATCCATTCACCCCATACTTACTTGATCCTGTTTCCATTTTCCATTTAACATAAACATGCCCAAGCCTTTTGGCCCCCTCTATGTGAATTTTCTAAATTCAAAGAGTCCATTATGATTATTCATTAAATGATGTAACAAAGCAGATTTTGTTACCAATGATTTCACAACATACGTGATCTCTCCCAAACAAAACACAAACCTTTCAATCCATTTTGCTCACACGCCATTTTTTTTTCTTTTTTTACGTTCCAGGGACATGAATAGGTTCTTTTATGTAATGGGACCACTCTTTCCTTTTCATTGTCCAAGATGAGAATGTCCATCTTATTCATGACCAGACTGCTTAGCAATCAAATCAAGAAAACAAACCTATGATTGTCAACAGTCTTGTTTCTTCATTTTTATTTGTATTGTTATATTATTTCTCTTATTCATTAGTTTATTATTTTTATTTCTATAAAATAATTAATTTTTATATTTTAAATAAAAAAATATTTAGATTTAATTGTCCTCACTTTACTTGTTCAGTATTCCTTCAAGATCCAAATCTCAGGTACAAAAAATAAACTGTACAAGGAGAACCTGTTTGGATTCACTGAGGCCATCGATCTCTGCAAGCATCTGCATGGAAGAACAAATTAAATATTTTTGAAATGAATATATGCCGAGTATAAGACACAAAAAAATTACATAACCATAGTATAAGATAGAGAAAAATGTAAATTTATGGATTTCTTAACCAGGAAAGATCAGTAGTTACCTGAGAAACCACTCTGTCCATAACACCACCAGAATCCCCAGATGCTCCCCGTGCTGGAGCAAGCGAATCCAGTTCATCAAAGAAAATGACACATGGACGAGCTGACCTGGCCTTCAGATAATGAGAAGCATTGTATCATGCACCTAAACCTTCAACCATCACCGAAGATCCTGTGTTGAAGAGACAATACCTTCTCAAAGATGTCCCGAACATTTTTTTCTGATTCCCCGATATACATATTGATCAGCTCAGGCCCTTTAACACTTAGAAAATTCAAAGAGCACTCTGTTGCCACAGCCTTTGCGAGTAATGTCTGAGGATTAAGGAGGTGTCCATAGATTAAATTAAAGTCTCATTCCATTCTAAATTTTCCAAAGCTCCCAAGAAAGAAACTAAATAACAGAACAACTGACATCTGATCATACAAATTATAATCACATAATATGCTTGCCTTTCCAGTTCCAGGAGGACCATAGAGAAGAACACCAGAGCGCTTACGCAGTCCCGATAAAAATAGATCCTTATGCAGCAGAGGCAACTGCAGAGAACATTTAACCAGTCATAATATTCAAAGAGCAACTTAAAAGGCACTTCACTGGTTCATAAAAACAATAGTCAAGAGCAAATCACTGATCATGAAAATGACAAAGCTTGCTGTATGGTGGAAAGTTGGTTATAATGTAAATATTTAAGCCAAACATTATTCCTCAGATTTAAAAGTCATAGTTTGAACTTTGAACACTCCTTTCTAACCATTCTTAGGCAAATGCTTGGTTTGGATTACTAGTGGACATAATAGATATACTAACGAAGGTTGAAAAGGGAGTAGCAACATTAGGACCGAATATGATGCAAGAGATTAAAAAACAAGTTTTATAAAGGACAGCACTATTCTGAATCTCTGATATCAATGTTACTATTTGAAGGACCGTGTAAGACACAATCAGCAACATAATTACATGAAAGATGAGATAAACAATGGAGGTTACTGTTATTGGGTTATGTCAAAATGGTCTTGTTTTTCAGATTCGTGAAAGTTGTGGTCTTTCTTGTCCATCACAAAGTAACACCACATACCAGAAACCAGTATTCCATGAATCCCTGGGGGTCAAGGTAGGCCGCCCTTTCCTACAGGGACCAGAGGGCAGGCCTCCTATGTTTATCCTCCAGTAAGATAAAAGAAACTCTTTCACTTGCGCACACGAGGGTGACTTCTAACCTGCCTGACTGTTTCAGTACTCTGATAGACAGCATGGCACAGATTAGTGTCTAAAATCCAGGTTTCTTTTCTGATCCCAACTTTGTGGAGAGTGCATTCAATGATCATGTCACTTCAGGACTTTTATTATTGGCTTTTTTGGCTCTACTATCTATCTCGGTTAAGGACATTGTGGCTTCTTCTATGGTAGAGAGGCATCAATTATCTTGTCCTTGACATGCAATTCTAAAAGATTTTCTCAGTTATCATAGCAATTCTCCTATTTTTAGCTCCACAAGCATCCTATACCAACACAGAATTCTGTTACTGGCAGTCCCCAACTCAGTTAGACAATGGCATGGCTAATGCAAAGGCACAAGATATCAGAAAGATTATATGATGTGGTAGTTTAGGATAAACAGTGCCTCCCAAATTCACCTTCATAGACCAATGAACACTGGGGATGAAAGGAACATGTTTCCTTTTGGATTTTAGTTAAGCCTTTATGTCCATAGATAGAAGAAAAAAAACTTCTTTTGGTACTCACATGAAAAGTTTATAGTCAATTTGTTCTGGCTAAGTTCTTCCAAATGCTACATGTCTCTCATGGTGAATTTGCTAGGCACTTTAACCAATGTGAAAAATATAACAACAAAATAAAACAACCTTGTCACCTCGGTTCTCAACTATGTTGCATTTGTATAAAATTCTTAGCTGACAGTCCCTGAAAATCTTGAGGAAGGGACATGACTGTTCACAAACATGTGCACCTAAGTGATCTTGAGAAATTCTGCGATCACATAGAAGATGCCATCCAATATAACTTTACATCTTCAAACAGCTTACTAAGTGGTTTTTAACTCTAAATGGCATATCCCTTCCTCAGGATCCCCCAATAGAATGCATGCTAGTAGAGATGGGATAGAATCAGAAGCAAATGATGAAAGAGGAGGGACCATGGATGGGAGTTTTGGCTGAAAATGAAACATTTTGGCCGAAACACTTCAGTTTCGGACCGGAATGATCTGAAACTGGGCTTGTAGCAAATCCAACACCATTAAAAATAATATTTTAATCAGTTTTGGACGGTTTCGACCGAAACCAGACCGAACCGAGTGAAACCGGCCATTTTACTCCCCCTCTTAAGGCGGCCCGATACGGCCGATACCGGACGAAACAAAACCGAAACAGTATCGGTTTCGGACCTGGCCGAAACAGATACCGAAACCAACACTCCCATCCTTGGGAGGGACCGGTGGAAATCCTCCAGCTTTGGTTTAATTATGTATAAGCCATTATAAGTCTACTGTTGAAGATGAGGAACCTTTGTCTCATTAACTTGATTGTACAACCTCTTTTGTTTGAAGTAAATTTGTGGTGCAATCCACAATGTTCATTGGAAGAAATGTACTGGCATATACCAGTTCTGGGTTCACATGAAATACTCAATCACTCCACAGGGATCTGGAAATACTAATTGCCTAAAACTAAAATAGCCCAGGACATCCCTCCAGATGCTACCATAGCCCTCCCCCAAAAAAGGAGAGAAAAGCTTCTTTGAAGATTTTCACATGGTGCAAAATATGATCTGTAAATAACTTCATGCAAACCAAAAAGGTAAACTGATGATAAAAATAAACAAATACTACTAGGAGACAATATGCATCTACTGTAACAGTAGCATGGCCATTAAGCCCACTACTACCATTAAAAAGAAATTATAGAAAATGGAGAAATGCAACATAATCATCAATGAAATTATTCAGTTCCGTTTGAAAGATATCACCAGATACAGACCACTAATATTCATGAACAGGAAACAAAGACTCATGCCCTCACCTGAACAGTGTCCAGAATAGATTTCTTTACTTCTTCAAGTCCACCAACATCTTCCCACTTCACATTTGGGACCTGTTCAAATTCCAAGTAAAAAAAGATTTCAAAACACAGAAAGACATTTTAACTCTGTCTGGAGATTTATCACTCTTGAAATCCATCCATATAGAAAGTTAAAATATTTTATCAATCTATCATTCACATTAGATCCACCCTTTCAAATTCATTGTGAAACATGTAAAAGTAGAAAATAGTCAAGATAGTTTGATTTTCCATATGTACATAAATCTGACTTTCAGGAATCGACTTCCTTCCCAAATTGGAAAGAGATCACCAGAGGTAGAGCTAAGATTCTCACTTTGGGAGTTCCCAGTGCAGAAGCATTCCGTTTCTTTGATCTTTCTAAAGCTTGAGAAAAGTCCTCCTTGCAAAAACTCTGAGTTGCAAATCTGCAAGAGCTATCATGATTGAGGATAGGGAGGATAGGGCTTGTAATGCCATTGCAGGTACAGCTTGCACTTCCAACTTTGTCAGTGGGAGTCAAAAATCTAGAAACAAAATTAGCACCAGCATCAGCAACTAAAGAACGTATGTCCCTAGGCTTAAAGCCTGATGTCTGCCCCACAATGTCCTTTAGAAGTTCTGTCTCACCAATCTACACGAAAAGAACCATATCCATAAGGAGGAGGCAATAAGAAGTCTCATCAATAGCATAAATGTCTGGATGTTTGGAAATTTGATCCACATACATACAGGACCATGACCATTAGTGATTCCTTCAACTAACTGGGACAGCATATCCACTCTCTGGGACTCTGTTAATGGGCTCAAGCTCAGTTCATGGCTAAAGCAACGTCTAATGGATGGTTGCAGACCTTCAGATGTGTCAGCAGCAGCAACTAGAAGTATTCGATGCCTATTGGTCTTCCCAGCATTCAGTAAAACATTCACAAAAACATGAGTATGCAAATGCAAAGGAAATTGCAAAACCCAAGAAATCCAGAAGCATGCAAAGTAGAACTAGAGATAATTTCATCTTACAAAACCATCTTTAGATATATAGCATGGAAGCTGCTCTTCATCTTCGGAAAGAGGCTCAGTGAACTCTCTAATAACAGATGCAATTTCTGAGGTAATCCCAACTTGATCAGAAGACGAGCCATCATTAGATGAGAATTTCCCAAACACATCAAAGTGACGCAAAAGAAGTATGGCAGGAGTGTATCTGTTGGAAAACACTGTTCAGCATGATATCAAGGACCAACAAGGACAAATCCTAATATCAACATTATGAGAGCAGAGATAATCAGACATCAGATTGAGAGTCCAAACATGGAAGCAAAAACTTTCTAACAGCAAGATAAGAGAAATATGTGTCCATAAATAGCTTTAACTGAAAATTCAATTTTTTGTTTTATATTTATATTTATAACAGAATAGAAATGGTTTATTCTGTATTACTGAAGGAATATCTGGAATAAAGAGATATTATGACTGAAATTTGAGGTTGTTTTCAAATTTATGAATTCCTGATGGGATGGTTGCATAAAGACAAAAATCAAACAAATAGATGCCCATAAGCAATCTTGTTTGGCTTCTTGATAATAAACTTTCACATTTGGAAAACCCAGATATTCATTTTCTCTGGATTAAATAGATGCTAGGGAGAAGTTTAAAGGGGCTCTTTGCATATGTAGATTATATAGAGGGGTTTTCTGTAAAGCAAAACCTTTGACAGCCATCAATAAAGATCAGGCTATAAACCATCCCATTTGGGAGACTTCCCTATTCATTTCCCTTGCAACAATAAAAAACTGAAAAGGAAAGTTGAGACGTACCTAAAAGCAGTATTGAAGGTGTGTGCAAGTGCAGTAGATGCCTTCTTTTCTGAGGATGCTACTAGATCATGACAGCTATATTCTACCACATGGAGTCCTAGTTGCCGAGCAATGAATTTGACAACTGTACGTTTTCCGCAACCTGCAGGAAAATGTTCCTTGAGCACTTTCAAAGGCACGGGACACATTTTGTTCCACAGGAAGTAAACTCACATAACTTGATGAGAAGTGCCACTGCACTCATACGTGTAAGAAAAGTCCCAGGTCATGTGGTGACAAAGCCACTGAATATGAGAAATAATGTGGTCCCTCTCCACTCGTTGCCTTAAGGTTTTGAGTGTGATGGCTCAATCAAATAAACTTCAAATTGTATTATAAGCATATTCACTTATATTATATTCTATTTTATTTTTGTCCCACATGATGTGGGACTATTCTTATGGTATGAAGCCTCAAAGTGCTGCAGATAAAATCTACTCACCAGCAGGACCAAACAAAAGAAGAGAAACCCTGAACTTTGACAAAAGAGTGGAGGGTGACAAAGTAGGCATAATGATAGAGGCCAGATCCTTCAATGTGTCCCCTTGCAAAGGCACAAACCCCCTGGTCTGACTAATCAGTGAATCAGGAGGAACAGGTGATGATGCAGCTCCTCCAAGAACAAGTGCAGTATGATTGCAGTTAACTCGAAGAATAGGTTCATCTAATGGTTCCATAGCCATAACCTGAAGAAATAGGGGGGAAATGACAGCTGTATCAGTTCACACACATTCCAAGTGTTTTTTCCGTTGAGTATTGTCATCATGTAACCATTGCCAGATGGCATATTGTGCAAACTAGGGTGGAAATGATAAGTTTGAACTTCATCAACTAGAACTTTTTCTTCATGATAAGTGAGCACATGCATGACTGACATAAGTGTGACTCAAGAAAAAGGTCTAATTTACGACGGCACATAAAAGTAATACATGAGGGCACATGAAGTGATACATGACCAATACATGATTTGAATACTACATCCATTGTTACTGAGTAAGAATTAAGACATAGGAAATGAGTCGATTATTTTACAGCTCTCTAAACAAAAGTGACCATCGTTGATGAAATTATCTACCTTGAAGTAAATCTTATCATTAGCTGAGCTTTTTTGGGCCTTCCGGCTGCAAGCAACACATATCTCCGAATTACAGTTCCAATTTATATGCACACAGAAAATATCCCCTCTGGCAAGAAACCTATCAATTCTGAAAAAACCATTTAATGCTGAATCAATCAATTCTTGACGATCTTCTGCTTCAACAGGTGAGCTTCCACGGAGGGATTGAAGTAGATGGCACTCTGGTGCCTTCACAAAAGATATTCTCAAATGTGATGCATATCTTGGCATCTCAGACCATGGAGCAAGTTCTATATAAACAGATGTCGCTGTTTCCTTCTCCGTCTCATTTTCTTTGGAGTGGAACAAGGATTTTATATGCTCTTCCCCCCCATGGACGAGGACATTAAAGCATAAGACATGCAACCCGATGTTAAATGCTAAAATTGGAGTTATATATGCGACGTTCCCATCAAGCAGAGGGGCTTTGGTGGATGTCTGTATATACGATGGAAGAATTCCCATTGCAGAATGAGAATGCAAAAATTGCTGAGTTGAACTTGTCGATGTTTCATCTACGATAACAGCAGGCCGGTCAAGGGCAAGAACTTTGGCAATCCTTCTTACACTCGTCACTATATTCTTAACAAGAACCTGCAAAAGAAACATGCATAATGAATTCAGAATTAAAAGAAAATTCAAAATTGGACAGAAGACTAATCCATATCTTGCTAGTACTCATCATACTGAGTTAGTCCCTCTGGAAATGAGATAAGCTTCCTTTTCCAATAGACACTGCTGATACATTTAGAGGCACAAACTAAAATTCCAGTTCTTGAGCACGGAAGAGGGAATGCAGGTTGAAACTATTTGAGGCATCAATATCAAAACAATGTAATTATACCACTGTAAAACAACTAAGTCTCTATCCCAGACTAGGAGAGCCAATTTTGGGTCCTGGTTTCTTATATAGTTATGGTACCACAAAGGATGAAAACACAGGATCGGCCCCCATATTTTCAGACAGCCAGAAACCGATCAGTTTCTATCCAGCTTCTCTCGATAATATTAGGATTTCTGACCGAAAACACCATCCCTCCCTAAAATTCGGCAGAACCAAGTGGCTTGACAGTAACATAAGGAATGGCAGGACATGATTTCTTTTGTTCTTCATTGGCTCATAGGAGTAGTCTTAATTTCCTCAAAGAGGAAAAAAAAAAAAAAGGACTGGTTTTCACTGTAATGAAAACCAGAACAGTGTCAATCCCGATGAACACACTGGGCGTTATCCGCGGCAATAAGCTCGGGTTCCACGACAGAAATTCGAAACCAATAACTCTAAGCTATAAAAAAACTTCGAGGAGGGCGAAGAAAACTACCAGCGAGCCTGAGGTCAAGGCCAGACTTCGCAGGACCGAAGTGGAGGTCCCCACCACGTCCACCCCTTCGCTGAGTTCACCATCCGCGCCAGCTCCGGCGCCATGGTCGAGTAGGATCCCCGCCTTCAGCCGCAGCATCGCCGGCGGCGCCCTTCGGTCCTCCAACGGCCGAGGGGGGCCCTCCCGCGTCTCTCCATCGGCAAGCCCATCCCCCTCCGGCTTCCCCTGTCCGAGCACGGAATCGAGGAGGGCCCTGGTGCTGCAGAGCACAAGGGGCTCCTCCTTGCCGCACCCATCTCCACTCCCAGAGAGAGAAACAGAGAGACTTTGTTTGCTGGAAGACTTCAGGAAGAGGGAAGCGGGGAATAGATATAGTAATGGAAGAATTAATTCAAGTCATGACCTGATATTATTAGGTGCTTGTTAGTTTTCTTAGAATTTAAACTTTTTTATTTTTTGAGAGATTTATTTTTAGGTCTCTGAATATTAACTCTTCCCATATATATTTTTTCAATACTAATTCTACCCCTACTTTATATGACTAGATAAGTAGGTAAGAAGAGTATATAAAAAAAGTAGGTAAATATGTAAGTGTGTACATAATTACGTAACAATATAAGTTACATAGTTATGTAAGAGTAGTAGTAGGTAAGTATGTAAGTACGTACATAAGTATCGTTTCCTAGATGTTAATCCGATCGAAGGGCAGGAGCAGAAGCTTTTGAAGTTTCATGGCGGCCCCTGGGGGGTCACCTCCGGCGGGTGGTCTTTCTTTTGCTAAGGTGGTCGCAGCTTCGCTAGTTCTTCCTGAGGTTGGGACAGATGTTCATCTTCCAGCCTTCACTAACCATGGTGAGCCATCGGTTTTCTTCTCAAAAGAGGAGATGGAAGCATCTCTCAAGCCTTTCCTCTACTCCGTTGTTGCCAAGACGGTGTACGGGAGGCCGACGTTCCCAGAGATCCGTTCACATCTAGCTTCCAGGTGTGGTATTAAAGAATCCTTCGTTATCAGTGCTTTGGATAACTCACATTTTCTCCTGCGATTCAAGTGCCAAGACGATCACCTTAAGGTCCTTCTTCGTGAGTCTATATACGTACAAGGCAAACTCTTTAGGTTCTTTAAGTGGACACCGCTCTTCAAGCCTTCGGAGGAACCAACTGTTGTCCCGGTGTGGGTGGAGTTTCCAGAGCTTCCCATCAATCTTTATCATAAGAGACTACTGGCTTCAATCGCAGGTAACGTTGGCCTGGTTCTGCAGATCGCCCATGCTACTGAACTACTTCTTAATATCAAGGCCGCTCAGGTATGCATTGAACTCAATCTCACCAAACCTAGGCCTGACAGATTGTGGATTGGGATGGGGGATATTGGTGGTTATTGGCAAGATATTATCTATATCAATATACCTTTATATTGCTTTTCTTGCCATCGACTTGGTCATTCTAAGGAGGTCTGTCGCTCTGTGGGTGGAGGGAGCCTAGAGTTGAAAAGCAATACTTCTGCTGCAATTCCTAATCCCCAAAGGGCTTGGGTCCCTGTTCGCGAAGGTCCCCTTGTTGTGCACGCAGGTCAAGGTGATCATGTTGGCCAGTAGAAAAATGATGATTTAGCTGATGTACCAATGCTCGATTGCCTTCCATCTGCGCTTGCTGCCAACTTGGAAGACCAGGATCATGGAGTTCATCTACACATGGCTCCTCCAGATGGGGTCGTTGAGGTCGCCGTGGTGTCGCGGTGGCGCCGCTGGCTGCGTCGCCTGCCATCCATTGTCTTGGGAAATCAGGCAATATTCCAGGCAGTGATGGGATTCCGCAGTCGCCATCTATGGAGAATGCAACTGGTGGACTCCGCATGGTACCCAAAGGGATCCAACACGGGATCCTCGTGCCTGATAAGGCAGGTTTTACCTCTGGCGATGGCCCCATGATGGCGACTTCTTTGCCCACTTCTGCTATCCCTATTTCTCCGGTAAAGATTCCTATAGACAGTGGAAAATCTCTACTTCCTATGATGGATAGTAGCCCTTCCCTACTTACCTACCACGGCATGAATCCATTGCCCGGAATTGCTGCTGATATTGGACCATCTCTAGGCCCAAACTCGGTGGCGCCCCTTGTTCACAAGGAGGCTTACACCGGCGAAGAGGTTAGCAAATCACATGAACTGCATGTTGTGAGAGATATGCAAGTGGAGGGAAATCCTTCTAGGATTGCAGTCATTGCGGATTCCATTACAGCACAGGAGAATATACCCATGACTTTTGCACAGGTGGTGCGTCAGTCCCCAGCTACCTCAGTGAAGTCTACTTTTGGAGAAAACTCCAATACACTTTCTAGTGGGTCGTCTTCTGGACGTCGAATCTCACGTCCAACTCGTAAAGGAGGTGTTGGGATTTGCTTACCGATCACCCGTGATCGTTCTCCTAGCCCGGTGCGTCAGATTGATGCTATAAATGTGCCAGTTCAAGCACCAACTTTAGATTTGCGCAAGAAGTTTTCTTTCGTTGCTGATCTTGCTAAAGCTGAGAATATTTTCATGCCTGATTTTTGATTTGATTAAGAGACATCTAAAATGGAATCGGATGACGATGTCATGAAGCGTTGTTCTCGACGACCGGGCTTACGTCCTCGGGCTGTTCTTCGACGAACTCATTCCTGGGATAGATCATCTATGGAGTTTTAGATAGCTTTTATTCTGATTTTGATCTGTATCTGGTTATGCCGCTGGTTGATAGATTTTTTGTTCATCAATAAACTATTTCGGCCATCTTTGGCCTTTTGTTAAAAAAAAAAGTATGTAAGTACGTAGTTACATAATTACATAACTATGTAAGTTACTTATGTAAGAGAAGTACTAGGTAAGTGTGTAAGTACGTAGTTACATAATTACGTAACTATATAAATTACTTATGTAAGAGAAGTAGTAGGCAAGTAGATAAGTGTGTAAGTACATAGTTACATAATTACGTAACTATGTAAGTTATGTACTTACTTATTTACTTACTTATGTATGTATGTATGTATGTATGTATGTATGTATGTATGTATGTATGTATGTATGGATGGATGGATGGATGGATGGATGGATGTATGTATGTAAGTAAGTAAGTAAATAACTTACATAGTTACGTAATTACGTAACTACGTACTTACACACTTACCTACTTACCTACTACTTCTCTTACATAAGTAACTTATATAGTTAATTATGTAACGATGTACTTACCTACTACTACTCTTACATAACTATGTAATTTACATAGTTACGTAATTATATAACTACGCACTTATATATTTATCTATTATTCTTACGTACTCTTCTTACCTACTTACCTAGTTATATAAGGTGGGGGTAGAATTGGTATTAAAAAGTACACATGGGAGGAGTTAATGTTCAAGGACCTAAAAATAAGTCCCTCAAAAAGTAAGGATTTTCAGGCCCTAAAAAACCTGACATGGACCTAAAAAGGTCCCTGTGTAGCACTCTAACTTTTTAAATTTTGATAAATAAATTTAATTAAGAAAATAGGAATAATTAAAACTCATTAAGTAAAAATGAGTGATGGACTTTTCTAAATGGTCCGTGCATGAACTAATGGGCCAAAAGCAAGAAACCAAATGTTGAGTTATAGATAATAGACTTAAATTCATACCTTAAATATTAATAAATTAAAAAAGTTAAGATAATCATTATTTTAACTCATAATTATCCTAAAAAGAATCTTAATTCCTTCCTAACCCCTTGGCCGCGGATCTAGAGCCCACCCCTAGTCAAATGGAAGGATAAATACTAGGAAAAGGTGAGATAATCATGGGAATTACGTAGTTGGATGGGAGGAAGGAGTTTTAAGTATTTTGGTAACTTTAAACATACAAATACAACTACTTTTCATCTCTAGCCGACCCTATTGAACTCTTGGAGCTTGGAGGACGAGGGGGAGGAGTTTTTAGACATGGAGGTCGTGGATGAGAAGGCTAGGAACAAGGGGATCTTCGAAGTTCTTCACTTTTCTTGTCCTAAGATTCAAAGCGCTCAAAGGTGCCTATCTCTCAAGCAAAAATAAATTAATTTTGACCATAGGTAGACCATATTCCCATCTTCGAAAGCCCCATATTTTTCCTAATTTCCATCATGTCTTTTATGAGTATTTCATGCTCAAAGTTTTGTTCAGAACATGTGCCTGATACCACTTGTTCACTTTAATCTCATGGATATGCTTGATTTCATGCCATGAAACTTTTATGGTACATTCTACTTGAAGTCAGGGATCTAGTGATACTATTTTTATCAATTGCTATTGAGTACTCTTTTCGAATTAAATTGTTTTCCATCATTGTGTCATATTTTAGGTTCATTGTGAAGAACCTGTTAATAGCATGATCATACCTTGTCAGAAATCTAATTACTCTTTACTGTTGATACCTCTACATGTCTAGTTTCATTTAAAAATGATTTCATGATTTTTCATCAAATATACGATTTAATATTGATTTTTAAAGAGCCCTCTGTCAAGCCCTTGGTTGCATGGACCGCAGCCCAAGGAGATCTGACCAACTTTCTGAGATTGGGTCGAGACCCTGAGAATGCGACGACCCGATAGGTCACGTTCTCACCGGGTCGCAACAAGGCTTCACGTCGCGTTATTAACACGACGGGACTCTGCGTCGCGATCTTCCGATTGTGTTGGTCTCGACTTGAACGCGTCGCCCCGACACGTCACGACGAGAACCTAGTCGTCACGTCGGCATCTCGGTTGGACTTGATCGCATCGGCCTAATCTTCTAGAAACCCTAATTTTCATGTAAACCATGCTAATCATGTTCTATAATCATGGCTTAACCCCTGTAATGAACTGTTATGAACAGTAACGTCATGTTAGTATATTTTGGATAATATTCACATGATTTTATTAATTAAAAGATGTGTGCACAACTCTCACATGCTACTTGATTCTCTCTCACATGCACACACCAAACATGAATTTTTGACATGAGATCTTACAGAAATTACTCAATATATATTGGTAATTAAGTACAATTATTCAAGTAAATTTCCTTATTATTTTAAAAGGACTTGTCTTCGTTTTATCGTTCTATTTAATACCGCTATCGCATCCCTCTGCCTTCGAGCACTCAAGGCAAGACAGACAACAGTTTCTATACACACTTTATCTTGGCTTGGACGACCTCTCCATTGGGAATACTCCTGATTGGACTAAAAACTCATTATCGAGGCCTCCGTAAGATTCATTGGCTTTGGCGGACGTCCATTGCCGACGAGCAGGTTGTACCATCAATACCGATTTTACCCTTGGGGATCAGCATGATCCAACGGCCTTAGATTTTCTATCTTACCATGAGATCACGTCGGACCTCTGGCCTGTGTTCGTAGCACGGCTATTGGACGGTTAGTGACTTCCACCAGACTAACGACACACGATCGTGTGTGTTGTGTAACTATTATTATCGTCTGTTTATCGTTGTTTTACGAATTTGACCATCATTCTTATCTACGTTCTCTATTCTCTCATATATTCATATTCTCTCTATACTCTCATCTATTCTTGGTATTCTATTTAGTCATCTGTTGATTGTCTAAAATAAAAACATGACTATGACAGGCAACATTATAAAGGCCCGATCTGGTCCTGGGAGGTGCTCCCAAAAAGTGCTAGTGCCCATGGGAGTTTTAATGATCAGGGTGTATGGCATAACATCCAAGTACTCTACTATCAAGATTAATCTATGACAATCAATACAAGTACTATGTTCTCACGGTTTACAAGAAGATCAACTAATATGCTATCGTAACTAGTGCACTTTGTGCAACCATACATGCTATCTTGTTATATGGCCAATTCTTTTATCGTGTTAGTTGTGCTATTTTCTTGTGAAAAATACTATCGTTCTCTTGCTATCATGTGACATTACTCTCGTGACTATACTTGATCGTTCTCTCTAGTGATCCTGCTTTACAATACATTAATCACTAAAACATGCATGTCACGAGTTATTAAGTCCTACTGGGAGTTATCGCTCATCCTGCGCTATTTTTATATGTGTTTCAGGTGAATCTGATGGGGACTACCATACACACGGATGGGAAGAACAAGAGCAGGAGTGACCTGACATTTAGACAACAAATCATCTTAGTAGTTAGTTAGATAGTTAGTAGTCGTTTATATTTGAATAAAGTATTATGGGCCCATAAGATTTTAGCTCTGAATTAGTGGATGTAATAGTATTTAGTGGAATTATCAATAAAGATGGTTCATTTGGCATTATTCCAATTTGTGCAATAGTTTGATGTCTATTTCTCGCTCTATACTATTTATTTAACTGTTTATCGCTCTGATATTCCGCGTCGGGGCGTTACACCCTGTCAGAGACCTAGAATTAATTCTCCATATAGTAATTGTGTAGGATGGAAGCGAACCTGACGTAAGCATTCGAGCCGCCGCCATCGTCGTCCACCCTCCTTTTTGCATCCAGTTTGGGATAGTCATCGACCGGTTCATTTTAGAGATCGGAACAAATTATTACATTGCTAACACATCGTATTTTCGTCGCCAACGAATTTGATTAGCTCTAGCTTGAATAAAACCGATTGAATAAGGATATATGAGCTATTCTGTGTTTGATCGTCTTTGATTGCTCCATGGAAAGGTTGGTTTTTAAGGGTCCCAGTATCTTGATCGGATCCAATGGCCTAGCAATGAGATTGGCCCAACAAAAGGATCGGCCCAACAACATGGTCAATCCAACAGCAAGGTCGATCCAACTCGGCCTACCCAAGTCCACTAGGATCTCGTCATCACCTTGCCCTAGGAGGGGCCAACCCAAGTCAAGTCCTACTCGAACCGAGATCTACATTAGCATTCCAAATATAACTACAACTAGTCTAAGATCTTTGAGGTCCACCACGACTCCTATTTCGCCTGAGGATCCAAAAAGAAAACACTCTTTAAAGGAAACTCTTCAAAAAAAATCTTCTTCGATTCCTATTAGGAATCCTAAGGCAAGAGACCGATCTACCAAAAACCTATCTAAATTTGTTTGCTACGCAAAGTTCCAACTGAAGTCAAACTCTCGGTCTATAAAAGCCACCCCATAGCCACAAGTAAAAGGGTCTAGGTTCTCCTACTGTCTGGTGGACCGCACATTTGTCGTCTCTCTCAGGCGACGCTTGTCCACTGTTATCTTCAACATGTCGCAGGTGCCCAAATCAGGGGTGGTCTTTCCCCCCATAGTGGTGAGCCCCCAACTGGATAAAGTGGACAAGCTTCAGCACATCAACCTCTCCAAGAGCAAGCTCTTTGTCACCATTGCAACCATAGTCTGCATCCCCATGCTAGGGGTGCTATTCTTTGAAGGCAACTAGCTCACCGGGCCCATCCCAGAGTGTCTTAGTAGGCTGCACCAAGTGGACGACCTCCACATTTGGCTCGATTGCATCCAACTCATGGGTAGAGATCAGCCATGAGAAGACCGTCTACGACTCATGATCCTTGACAACAACGTTGGCTATAAGAAGATTGTCCTTGACACTTGCCATTCCATCAACCTCGTCTCCGACGATGTCTACTAATGACCTCTTTTACCTTGGGTTAATCTGGTGCATCCGACCATGATGGCCCGACCAATGTGACATCAACAATCTGACCCGAGCAGGCCCTTATCGAATCTTGAGGACTTGGAATACGAATCACTTCAAAAGGTATTTTATATGTCAATTCAGCACACTATTATCTTGTGAACAACTGCTCTCCCCCTAAAAGCCTTAAGGTCGGCTCCGCACACTGCCACCTACAAGCACTGAGGTCAGTCTAGATCCACGAGTTCAGAAGTCAGCATGCCTCATGCTACAGACTCCCGAGTTCAGAGGTCGGGCATGCCTCGCGCTATCGACTCTCGAATTTAGAGGTCGGATAAGCTCCGCACTACCAACTCCCAAGTTCAGAGGTGGGGCACACTCCACTCTCAAGTTCAGAGGTCAGGCATGTTATGCGCTACCGACTCCCAAGTTTAGAGGTCAAGCACGCTCTGTGGTACCAACTCTCGAGTTCAGAGGTTTGGCACGCTCCACACTACTGACTTCTGAGTATAGAGGATGTAGCAACCTGAATTTTTGTGATAAAATAAAAATTTAAATAAAGAATTAAAACCTAGCTAAAGGGATATTTAAATAGAGCATTAAATAAAACTCATTAAATGGAAAAGAGTAATGGGCTTTGCTTAATGGATCTTCTAGAATTTATTGGGTCAAAAATATGAATTTGAAGGGGGAGAATAATAAGAAAATACCCTAAATTCGGAGTTTAATTATATCATAATTGGAAAGGGATATTTAATGCATTAAATAAGCATTAGAGTAGGAGTTGGATTCCTAAACCTACCCCATATGGATTAGCACGAATTTGGATCTCTTCCAAGTCTAAATAGAGATTGGAAAGCAAGGAAGGAAGGTGGGAGTAAGGAAATCTCGGAATTAAGAGGAATTAGAGTAGTAGTAGGAATAGAAATACATACTTGCATAAATACACCTCTTAAACTCTCTTGGGCAACCCTAGCTCGTTGCCAAGTTGCTGGACGTGGAGAGGAGGCTAAGGAGGAGAGGATTTCGTGGAGAGAAGAAGAGATTGAAGCTTCTTCCCTTGTTCTTCAAGTTCTAGCCCTAGAAGACAAATCGAGTCAAAGGTAGGCATTCTCACAAGCACAAACCATGAAACTTTTTCTGTAGGTTCTTCCTACCCTCTTGAACGAAACCCCCAAGTTTCATATTTTTCCATCCATCCTATCTTTTGTTCTTAATTTTTGAAGAACTGCAAACATGATAACCCCGAGGTGTCATGTTTAATTCAAATCTCTATGAATACTTGACCCCATGCTACGAAAGTTTTACTATAGATACTTCAGGTAATTAGGATCATTTGCCCCTAAAAAGCCTAAATTTCATTGAGCATGTTGCTCGAATTAAATCAGTCTTGCTCTCTATGTCATGTTCTGTGTTACTCGTTGTGGTTCATGCTCAAACCTATTCAAACCATGCTCTCTCTCGAATTCCTATTTACTGGAAGTACTCTCGCATGTCTAGTTTCATTCGCCCCTGATTTCATGATTTTTCATCGTGTATATAATTAGTTATGGATTTCTGAACAACCCTGTATCAAAAATTGAAATCCCTGGTCCGCAATCCAATGTCTGGTCTGACTCCTGTCAGAGTCAGGCGCAGACGACCAGAAGGCGACACCTCGATACGTCGCTTTCTGGGGCCTGATTGCGACAGCCTCCATGTCGCGACCAAGAAGGCGACAGGTGAGCCGTCGCATTCTCAGAACCTGATTTGCAAGCCATGTCGCAACCCTACAGGACCCTGTCGCGTTCTGCCTGGCCCCTGTCGCAATGCTCATTGACCTATGTCGCCTTCTCAGTTTTTTTTTTTTGATAAAACCCATGAAAATATAGGGGGCTAAAAAACCCGTACAGGACCCATAAAACGCCTTCTTACGGTTATACCCCCAGTAAAAACCCTACTTAAAAATGGTGCTATATTGAATGATTTAAAATACATGTTCACGACTTTTTTTCTATCTATGATTTCTCTTGCACTTGCACACACTTGAACCATCCATATATGGCTGAAATCTTGCAGAAAATATCTCATAATGTATCTGGTAATTTATTGCAATAAAGCATATTAATTGCCCTATTTTAAAGGACTTGTATTCGTTTCCTGCGTTACTTATATACCGATATCGACGCTCCACTGTTCTAGAATTCCTCTAGAACGTCGAGCACATGTTTTATATACACACTTTACTTGGCTTGTGGTGAACTCTCCGTCGGATATTCCTTTCGCCGGACTAGTGAACTCTTGCACAAGGCCTCCGTAAGTCTCCTCTGATCATGGATTCTCACATGGTCGACGAGCCGGTTGTACCCTAATACCTATGATACCCTTTAGGGATCTATATGATCCAAACGGCTATTAGAGATTCACTCTCGTCTTAAATCACGCCGGACCTCTGGACCTGTGCATAACAAGGCCAGTGGTAGGGTCGTGAGTTCCCCTGACTGCCAACACCAAGTGCGCGTGTTGTGCAACTGTTACTATCGCCTGATTTCTCGACGTATTACGTGCAATGTTCGTTAGCTCTCATCTATACTCTACTCGCTCACCTATTCACGTTCACTCCACTATCTCATCTATTCATCTAGTGCTCTTATCTATTTCTTGGTACTCTATATTGGCCATTGACTGATTGTCTAAAGATAAACAATATAACCAATGCTTGGCAATATAAAGGGCCCGATCTGGTCCTGGGATGTGCGCCCGAAAGTGCTAGTGCCCATGGGAGTTAAATGATCAGAGTGTTTGGCATTACACTCAAGTGCTATCTATCTCGACTATCTATATGACAATCAAAACACAAAAGTGCTATACTCTCTCGATGTCTAGAATGACAAACAAGTGCTATACTCGTCGTGCTATTACTATACTTGTGTTAGTTGTGCTATGGCCATCCTGCTATCCGTGCTATATTCGATACTTGTGCTATTTTGGAAACTATACTCGATCTCGTGCTATTGTGCTATCTTGTTACCTGTTGTACTATCTCTTACTATATTTTGACTCTCTTGCACCTGCTATCTCTAGACACTCTGTCATTAAATGCGTTAATTATTTAAAGCCTGCTTGAGCCTGAGATTTAAGTCCTACTGGGCGTTATCGCTCACCCTACGTTATTTGATGTTGTGTTCTCAGGTGAGACCGAGGACGACACATACACTCACGAGGAAGGGAATGACCAAGAGTGAAGCCAGGAGTACCCTCGAGTCATTATGTTATCTTAGAGTTGTAGTTAGTTATTTCCTTCTGTTGCAATGTAATTGGGCCCTTTAGAATGGCTCTGATATTAGTGGTTGTAACTAGACATTTGGAAATTTATTAATGAGAAAGATTTGCTTTAGTATTATTCAGTGTGCAATGGTTTGATGTCTAGTATACGCTCTATACCTTTGCTTGCAACTGCATTCGCGCTCCGATATTCCGCGTCGGGGCGTGACAGAGGTCGACCATGTTCCACGCTGCCACCTCCCACAAAGAGAAGACTACAATTCATTTTATTTTAGGTTGGCCTAGCCTCTTGTGTGATGATTCAGCACCTTCTGTAGTCAATATCGTTCCTTGAGACATCGGCCTCACCATGAGCGACCAAGGTGCCTACACTGACCAAAACTGCCATTGGCATCCTCGATATGACTGCTTGGCACACTAGACCAAATCGAACCCAATGGAGGCTAGGCATTCCAACTGCAGCATAGTTGTCCCCACTGAAGGGGAATTCTCAGCACTCCCATGCAAGGAATTTACTCTGGACCTATCTCTCATACCTGGGATCTAGCATCAGAGTGGAGGCTTGTGATGGGTCCTCATATCCTAATTGGATCTAATGGCCCAACTGTGAGATTGCCTCAACAAAGGGATCGATCCAGTAGCATGGTCGGCTCGACAGCAAGGTCAGCCCAACTCAGTCTACCTAAGCCCACTAGATGCCCACCATCACCTCAGCCCAGAAGGGGGCAGCCCAAGTCAAGTCTTACTTGAACTGGGATCCACATCAACATTCTAGATCTAACTATAACTAGTCTGAGATTTTCGAAATCCACCATGACTCCTATTCCACATGGGAATATAAAGTAAACACTTTTTAAAAGAAACTCTTCAAAAGAAATTTGGCTCGATTCCTACTAGGAATTCTAAGACAAGAGACCAACCTACCAAACACTTATCCCAGTTCATTTACTACGCAAATCTCAGTTGAACTTAAACTCTTTGTTCATAAAAGTAGCTCTATAGCCACAAGTAAAAAGATCCAAGTCCCATATTTCAAGTAGAGATCTCGATTCAACCTGTGCATCTACTTTCTCTCTCTACACTCATTTCTTTTAGTCTTTCCTATAAACAAATTTCTAACTTTAATGTTGGAGGGTCGATTTCAGAATCACCATTCTGGGCCCAACTTCCTTGTAGGTTCGGTAGTGTCAGCATCAACAAAGGTAGCAACTTTAGTTTTCCCCTCTGATCCGAAGTTCTGATTTCGAATACTTCAAAATTAGTTTGCTATGACTGTTGCGGGTTTAGAACATGCTCCATCAATTTAAAAAAAAAAACAAAGGATATTAAAAATTAAATTATAGCAAAATTTGATCAATTAAGAGAGTCATGTTAGAAGCAGCTGCCATGCGAGCATCTACAATGGTAGAGCTTTTTTTTTTACTTTTCCAGGTGAAGGTGGAATAATGAATGCGATTTTGCTTTTCAAAAGGCATGATTTGACGTAAGCCTTCTAAAAAATAAAAACATATATGGTTGACAATAAATATTTGTTTTTTTGACTTTTCGATGCACTCTTGAATGCTCATTTTTGCATCTGTTTTCCCATTGTTTTTGTTTTTGGTAATATATGAATTTATTTATTTATAATATCTATCATTAAATTCTTATTTCTTAATAGTAAGAAAATTTAGATCGTATTTGTAACGTTGTGGCCGTTCGGATCTATGTTTATTGGTTCTGGTGTGGTGCTCATGACCAATGTGGGGTCGTTGAGCCCTGGTCGTGGTCTTCGTGCGTTGTGTGGGTGTTGTGGGTCGGAGGTTTTAGCCCAAACAGCCCACAGGTTCACTAGTTGTGAATGCGACAGAGTGGGGCGTCGCGTTTTGAACGCGACGGTCACATGCGTCGCGTTCTCCGCACCGCCTTTGTGACGCGTGGTATGGAGAGTTTTCAGAAGGCGACGGTTAGGTGTGTCGCATTCTAAAGGTGACAGGATGCTACGTCGCGTTCTTGTTTCCGGTTGGGATAAGTTTGGCCCTCCGACCAAACAGAGTAGGAAGCTCTGTTCGGCCGGGGAGAGGGTTGCTGCGGTGATTTCTGGCGACGTCGGCTTTGGAGCTTTTGTTTCAACGTGGTTTTGGCGTGTAGAAGCTGCTCGGAGCGTGCAGAGCACCAATTGAGCCTCGTTCTGTGAGTTCTTTTTATCGGTAGGGACTTTCCTTGTTTTATTGCATTATTTGATTGATTTGAAGCGTGTTTAATGTGTATAGATGTGTAGTTGTGTTTTCTGTATAGTGTAATTGATTTGTAGAAGTTTGGTATGCATGGAAATGAGGTTTTGAGCTGGTTTTTGTGTGAAACCCAGCGTGTAGGGTTTCTATCTAAGAAGGCGACAGATCAGGCTATCGCATTCAGATCGCGACCCTTGGCCCCGTCGCGTTCTGGTTTGTGAACGCGGCCTGTCGAGCCGTCGCATTCTTAACACAACGGTAGACATTGTCGCGTTCTGGTGTGCGATTGCGGTTTGTCGGGCTGTCGCGTTCTTATCGCGACAGTGGCCCCCGTCGTGTTCTTCTGTCTGAAATAAGTGGTTGAGCCTTGGGCAATGAGGGTCCTGTGTGGACCTAACTCAGGTCATTTAGGGTATTTTAAGTTGTTCCGAGTCAATTAATGATTAGCAAAGCATGTTTAGGTTAATGGTTATGTGAATCATGTTAAGCTTGTTTTAAGAAATATATGTGTGGTTTATGTGCATAGTGGTGTGTTGCTATGGAGGTCATGAAATGACCAATGACAGGCAAGATTGTAATGTAGTTTATGTCTTTAGCAGTGTGTAGTTGCTTGGAGGTCACGTGGTGACCAGTGACGAGCTGATTATGGTTTGTGTATCATGGTATAAGTTTTATGGTTGTGTTGAGTGATCGGCGTGGTTTGTGTGCTTGTCGAGTTTGATGGTCCGGCGCCTATTTCGGAATACCTCTCTAGTCAGGTACCCCAGGTTTTGTGTGAGACAGGCACGTTAGTGCTCGGGGTTTGTCCCGGTACTGTGTGTACCATCGAGGTCTATGTCGTCTTCCTGGACACCCTCACTCATGTGTTTGAGTTGTATGTTTGGCTGAGGGAAAGACGACAGAGGGCAGCAACTCATGTTTATGAGTGTCCGATCACTTGTAGCGCGCTCGTGGTTGGGGGTACGGACACCAGTAGACGTACTGGGCCCCAGCTAGTTTGGTTTTTCCAGTGCCTCACTTTAGAGAGTTCAGGCCAGAGTCTCTAAAAGTTCCAGGCATGGGCCTGCAGCTGTGCGGTCTGTAGGTGTAGTGTTGGTTGGTCTCCACTGTTCTTTTGCTTTACTGTATAGTTGTGGAACAGCAGTTGGACCTTTCGTCCATGACTGCGAGACTGAGAGGTAGTTCTTGTGTTATGTTATCCGGGTTGGATACTGGCGTCATGAACTAGTAGTCCATTCCCGTGTGGTGGCATCATTCTCTCCGACTCATGCTTTGCCGGCAGTTGTGACTTGTGAGTGGTGACTCACCGGTTGTGGTTTGACTCGCTGTGGTGTGCCTTGTAGGAGGCACAGTTGTGTTGCGATTTGTGTGTGGTAGTGGTTTGTCGTGGTACCTCGTGGCTTTAGGTACCTGTACCCTGTGTGGGTTGTTGGCTGTTGTGGCACGCAATGTGCTAGCCTTTTCAAGTGTTGAGGTGGTTCGGTTTTCTGTGGAAGTCGCGTTGTGTGACCTTCCATTTGTGGTGTTGTACCCCTGTGTGGGTAGTCCTCCGATGTGTTTGCTATTGTGGGTATTGTAGTGGACAAACCTTTGTGGTTAGCCCTGTTACCTTTCGTTGGTTGTTGGCCTGTGTGGCCTTGCTTCACTCCTTCGTTTTGTGGGGGACTGACTCTTTGTTGTTAGTCTCATTACTGTTGGTCAGTGGTTGGTCTATATGGTTTGTGGCATGCTTCTTTCAGCTGTCGTGGTGGACTGGTGTGTCTACACTAGTCCTGTTGCTTCTTTTATTTCCTGTAAGCCGTGACAACTAGTGTGTTCTTATTTAATACAATTCCATTATATTTATTGTTAGTACATTTTACTTCTGTAGTGCTTCAGTTAGCATTGCCAGTGAGACCCTTAGGGGTTGAGGACTTGGTTCCTTCCTTCAGTTGTTGGTTGTGGTTGCTTTTGGGAGGTTCTTGCTGAGTCTGTGACTTGTTGAGGCTCACTCCCCTACAGTTCTTTTCAGGGCTTACTGTGTGTTTGACTTGCAGCGGCGTTGTGGCAGACTTGTACCACCAGCAGATGAGTTGTAGTCGTGTTCAGTGTGAGCTTTGCTCCCTCGGGGTATGCCCCAGGTAGTTGTACTTTTCTCTTGGACATGTAATAATATATTGGGACAATGTAATTTGTGGGAATAAGTATAATTACTTATATTTTCTTGTATATTATATTTTCGTGGTTGTCTTTTATATTCTTACTGGATACTTGTGTGTGATATCCCTTGCGAAACTCTGATCCGATCGCGGGAGGCGGATTTAGATATGGAGCTTTATTAGGCATAAATATCCAGGGTCGCTACGGTATTTCTCAACTCTTTCTTAATAAAAAAATAGAACCTAACAAACTTATCTCTTATTTAAACAAACTGTTCATTAATGAAAATGCTAGTATTTACCATAGTAATGGATGGAAAGGCTTAATTTTTACTTAATAAGTTTGTATTAACGCAAACAAATTTGTCCTCTTTTTTCTAACATCACCATGTTACAATATTCTCTCCTCGTCTAGTAACTCAATATTTAAGTTACAGAGTACTCAGCTTAGCCGTCCTATTTACGCAATCCGATTTCAACTCGGGGAATAAAGAAAGCGTGGAACTAGTTTGTCTATCCCTTTAGCCACTTTGGAAAGGAATCAGTGCATTAATCTGTTCTAACTTAGAATTAATCTACAAAGTGTTTTGGAAAAGAAGTAACAACATAGATCTACTATGGAAAGGAAGAAAGAACATAGATCCAACCTGAAAAGTTCAAAAAGAAAGTGTAATCTGCTACGAATGCAACAAGTAAGGTCACATTAAACCTGCCTTTATCCCAAAAAAAAAAAAAACTGGTCACATGAAGCCTGATTGTACTCTCCTAAAAAAAAAAAAGAAATGAAGAAAAAGAAGGCCAACAGAAGAAGAAGTACTTGAAGAAACCGGCCATAGCAGCATCTTGATCAGAAAATGAAGACTCATCTATCTCAAGTTCATCTGAAGATCAGAAGGCAAATCTTGTCTTCACGGCAAAATCTGATAGTGAGGTAAAACTCTGAATTTATGACAACTTTTAAAGAAAAATATTATTCTTCCGTTCACGAGGGAGTTTTTTGTCCTAGTGAAATAGTTGGATGGCCTCTGATTGGCTGTCTTTAGGTGCAGCACAACTCCTCACAAAAAGTAACATTAAATGTTTATCATGGCCCAATAAAATATAAGTGGAATAAATAGATAGTCAGTGGAACAAATTTATTTATTCCACTTACAAACGTATTTAGTCTATTTATATATTTATTTATTCTACTTATCTATCTATTTGATCCACTGATAAGTGGAACAAACAGGTAAATAAGTGGAACAACTAGATGGATAAGTGAAATAAAATTATTTATTTCACTTACATATTTATTTGTTCCACTTATATATTTATTTGTTCCACTTACTTATCTGTTTGATCCACTTATAAGTGGAATAAATAGGTAAATAAGTGGAACAAATAGATAGTTAAGCGGAACAAACTTAGAGTGATTATCTAAATTTGTTCCACTTAACTATCTATTTGTTCCATTTATTTACTTATTTGTTCTACTTATAAATTTCATTGGGTCATGTTGTCTCTACACCTGAACTTTCTTTAAAAAGATGACAAACATTAAATACTACTTTTTATAGGAACTTGTAATGCACTCCAAGACAGTCAATCAGAAGCCACTCGACTATTCCAGCAGGGCAAAACTCTCTCATAGACGAGAGCAAAGCATTACTTACTTTTAATTTTCAAATTTAGAAAATGATTTTAATGTAGAACAGACATTTAAAGATCTGTACAAGATATTAAAAATCATTAAAAGAATTAAAACTCTCCAAAGAAGAAAATGAGAAACTATACAAGAAAATCTGCCAAAAATTGATGAAATCGGTAAGCGAAAGGACAAAATAAAAGAACTAACTATAAACTGTTAAACAACTAAAACTAAATTGAATTTCAAAGAAATAGAATTAATGGACACTATTAAAATAAGTGACGAACCACGTGAACATGTAATGATCTAATCAAAGAAAGAAGAGAAATGGTTATTGCACTTTCACATTGCACTTTAAGTGCAATGTGACTAGGCAACAAGCCCATGTGGCATCTAACAATTGGATTGTCACTTTCTCACTCCTCATGTGAGGGATGCCACATGAGCTATTGTCTAGTCACATTGCACTTAAAAGTAAGTGCAATGTGACTAGGCAACAGCCCATGTGGCATCTAACAATTGGATTGCCACTTTCTCACTCCTCACGTGAGGGATGCCACATGGGCTATTGCCTAGTCACATTACACTTAAAGTGCAATGTGCAAGTGCAATAAACCTTTCTCAAGAAAGAAATGAGATTAACTATAAGCTAAAAGAGGGCCAAGCCATGGTTGTCAAGCTAACTCTAACTATAGAAAAATTCACTAAAGGAAAATAGAACCTAAAATTAGTAATGAACTCTCAACAAAAATAAGAAGAAATAAAGAATTGGATACCAACCTCCTGACAATAATATCTTATGTAGAGGCTATTTTTAGCCTCCTAGCCCATAGGCCCATCAAGACCCAGCAAGGCAAATGGCTATGGCCCTCGCGCCACGTGTCCTCGACTTCAGCCAACCAGCTGCCGAACACGCTTCAGCTGCTAAGCGCCCAAGGGTCCTAGCGGCAGTTTCCGAGCACTGCACGGTTTGCTCTAACAGGATTTGCCCTTACCGAGCAGACCAGGCAGCTCCTGCTCAAGCCCGCAATCGTCAAGATGCCCGAGCACCGGGCACCGCGCGGGCTCCACGCCCGAACACCTCCAGGATCCAGAGAGTGGTCTCCGGACACCCCTCACTCTGTTCGGTCCAGGCCCCAGCCTACCGAACAGGTCCTGCTCAAGGCGCACCGTGGTCCCATTGGCATGCACTGCGCCCAGACACTGGCTACCGAACAGCAGGTCTAGCCTACCGAACAGGCAACCTGCTCGGTACCTGTCGCCTAGGAGCCTCCAAGCAGCTCCCCGTCTCCTGACGACGGTTACAACAGCTCCATCGTGCGCACCCCATGATCATATGGTGCATTAACTGCAGGCCCCCTTAACGGGCGCCCGGACGCGTAACTCCTCGCCAAGGGCGCTAACCGGCACGCCCTTTTCGGCATCATTAGGGGACGTTCCGTCCCACTCCTTCTGTACCATCGTCTATAAAAGGCCCAGGTAACCTCCATGCAGAGGTAAGTGGTCTCGGACGCTCACACTCGCCCTCGCGCCACTCACACACGAGAACCCCCTTTCCTTCAAGCCTCTCAAGTCTCATACTGACTTAGGCATCGGAGGGTTCCCCCCAGTTCTTCAACCGGACCCCCCTGATTCCATTCTAGTTTTGCAGGCTTCTGTCCGCACCGGCGATCGTCTTCTCATCTTCTCCAGTGGAGGCCCGTTTGGCTCAGGCCCAAACAGGAAAATACCACCACATCTTGAAATGTATCAAACTCCTAAATCTGTAAAAGAACAAGTTAAACAAACAACGTACGCAAAGCTGTAGAAGATTACAGCATAATCACTGGAACTGTCTAACAAGAAACAAAAAATGAATAATAAAATCATCTACTTTCATTTGTGCTAACAAATCAGGACCCAAGAAAACTTGGGTACTTAAAACTTAGATTTTACTTATCTTGTACAAGAGATTTGGGGTCAGTCAAAGAAAAATGGTACTTAGTAGTTGGTTAGAAAGCACGACAAGAAAAATGCACGATGTTAGAAGCAAACTTGACAACAGTTAAATTTGTAGCTCATAGGGAGAAAAATATGTATGTTCTGTATTTAAATGATCGAGTGAATCAGATCATATGTCTTTCGGCAAATGAGGAAAGTAAAGCAGAACTATGGTATATATAGAAGATTAGTATATGCTAGCGAGGATGTAATTAACAAGCTCATTAAATATGACTTGGTTAAGAGCCTATCAAAATAGACGTTTAAACGTCAGACTATATGTAAAGCTTGTGCTAAAAGAAAACATGTCCGAAGTTCTTTTCAGTCCAACATAATAATAACAACTTCAAGGCCATTAAAATTAATACACATGGATTTATTTGGACCAATGAGAACCACTCCTCTTAGTATAAAGAATTATGGATTTGTAATTGTAAATGTTTATTCAAGATTCACATAGGTGACCTTCTTAGACCAAAATCAGAGACATTTGAGGCATTTATGAAGTTTAGTAAGAAGGTATAGAAAGACAGAAAGATCAATATTATTGGATTAGAAGTGATCATGGTAGAGAATTTCAAAATAATTAGTTTCAGAAATTCTGTGATCGCTATGGAATTGAACATAAATCTTAAGCAGCTAGAACCCTAAAACAAAATGGTGCAGTTAAAAGAAAGAACAAAATACTATTACACATATCCAGGTCTATGTTAGCTGAAAAAAACATCCCTAGATATTTCTGGGCTGAAGCTGTAAATGCATGTCATATAGTTAAAGAGCAAAGATTCGGCTAATAGTGAAGAAAACATCATATTAGCTATATAAAGAAAAGAAGTTAAACATTAGTCATTTCAAATCTTTTGGTTGCATATGTTATATTCATAACAATGGGAAAGAGCAATTAAGTCAACTAGATCCCAAAGTGATGAAGGTATCTTTCTAAGATATATGTCTAAGTCCAAGACATTTAGAGTTTTTAGCAAGAGAACACTAGTGATTGAGAAATCTTCTCATGTCATCTTTGATGAGTCAATTCTTTACTAGAAAAGACAGAAGGAATGATTGTGATAAACTGCTTACAAGACATAAGAGATAAGTATAAATGAAATAGAGCCAGATTTCGAGAAATTAAAGGAAGATGAACCAGAGCATATGATTAAAGATCATCCTAAGAAAAACATATTAGGTGATCCACAAAAAGGAATAAGAAAAATAAGCAAATTTTAGAACTGCACTGCTTAGCATTTGTATCACATGTACAGCTAAAGAATGTCAAAGAAGCATTGAAAGATGAATCTTAAATTACAACATGAGTTCAACCAATTCAAGAGAAATGAGGTATGGAACTTAGTACCAAGGTCACAAGATCATCCAGTGATAGGTACTCAAAAATAAGATGGATGAAGAAGAAAAAATAACTAGAAATAAAGTAAGATTGGTTGCTCAATGATACTTTCAAAAAGAAAAAATTGATTATGAAGAAATTTATACACCAGTAGCAAGATCAAAAGCAATAAGAGTCTTACAAGCCTTTGCAGTAGCAATGAATGTCAAATTATATCAGATGGATGTAAAAAGTACATTTCTGAATGGATATCTGAAAGAAGAAGTCTATGTTGAACAAGCACTTGATTTAAATATACTAAATTTTCATACCACGTGTTCAAGCTGGCAAAGACACTTTATAGACTGAAGCAAGCTCCAAGAGCGTGATATGAGAGACTCAACGCCTTCTAAATAAGTAATAACTTCATAAGAGGTACAAGTGATAGCACATTGCTCATAAAAAGTTCACCTCCTAGTACTTTAGTTATTCAAATTATGTAGATGATATAACTTTTGGTGCTACTAATGACATCAAGTGCAAGAAATTTGAGAAGTTAATGCATGAGGAATTTGAGATGAACATGATGGGTGAACTAAACTACTTCTTTGGACTGTAAATCAAACAATTAAAGGAAGGGGAAGTTGTCACGCCAAGTATATCAAAGAGATGTTAAGGAAGTTTAGTTTCGACAAAACAAAGCCACTTGCCACTCCCAGGGACACATCTACCAAACTACATGAGTCAAGTAAAAAAATATATCAAAAGATATATAGAGATATGATATGATCTCTGTTATATTTAATTGTTAGTAGGCCTAACATCTTATATAGCGTTTACGCTTGTATAAAATTTCAATCAAACCCTAGAGAAAGCCTCATCTATTAAGTGTAAAAAAGATCTTCAGATATCTAATAGACACCCGTAATTTAAGACTATGGTATCCTAGGGAGTGTGGTCTAGAGTTAATAGGATATTCTGATACTGACTACGCTGGATGCAGAGTAGATAGGAAAAGCACTAGTGGTGGTTGTCAATTTCTTGCAAGGTGCTTGATCTCTTAGTTGTCCAAGAAGTAGAATTCATTAGCATGATAAATAGCAGAAGCAAAAGTTGAGTATGTAGCTGTTGGAGCATGCTGCACTCAATTGATGAGGATAAAAAATCAACTACAAGACTATGGAATAAAGCTGACGTAGATATCTATGTTGTGGGACAACATAAGTGCAATCAATTTGACAAAGAATCCCATTCAGCATTCAAGAACCAAACACATAGAGGTACGTCATTATTTCATTAGAGATTATGTTAGTGATGGTACAATTAATATTAGTTTTGTTGAAACTGAACATCAGTTGACTGACATTTTTACAAAGTCACTCCCAGAGGAAAGGTTCACTACTCTTCGGAGAGAAATTAGGATGTATGCTATATAATTAAACTTGTCAACTCAACTCTTATGTTCAAATTGAAAATTGATGAACAAAGGAACTCAGAGTATCTATCCTTGGTATTTCTAGCCAATCTAGCTTGAAAAGTTCTCCAAAATTCTAGAAAAATCAATGTTAAATGATTATAAATTCAGGGGAGCTAGAGGTGTCCTATTAAGGGGAGCTAAAAATATTCAGAAAGAGTTAGTGTTGTTAGCTGCAATGGGAGCATACAAACAAACCATTTTGTTTAGATTCTTCTCATACATAGTTGATCAAAACTTAATTTCTATTCTTCTGTCCACTATATCTTTTACCCTGAACTCCATTGCTATATTCTTGATATCCATTGTCATAGATAAAATAGTTTTTTTTTCTTTTTTCTCTCTTTTCCTCTCATTGTTTCAACCATAACATATTTCCTAAGAGGACCTCATCTCATTTTTGGACTAAAAAGGGAAAGAAATATCATTGATGCATTCTAAACTCACTTCTTTTTTGCTGATTTCCAAAATGGGGGAGAAAAATGTTCATCAAACTTTCATAATCTTCATATATATATTCACATCAATATTGGATCATGCATGCATTTATATGATTTATTTTGTTCCATGTCGTGTTATATATGAATGTTTGATTAAACATGCACACATGAACATTTAATTTTCTCATCACCAAAAAGGAGGGATTAATGAACATGGTTATTTAATTATGTATTATCTCTCTAATTAATTCAAGTTTTGGTGATAACAAAATGTATTAATGGTAGTTTGGATGATGACAAAATAATTTTGATTTAGAACTGTCATAGCAAATTAAGATGAGAACAAAAAGTTATATATTGTGAATGAATAAAGGCATTTATGATTATAACTTTGTCACAAGAAACAAATCTAAATTAATGTGTAAAATAAATCTCTAGAGACATTTAAATTAAATATTAAACTCTAGTCTCTAGAAGGAAAATGATTCTCAAGAATATTGTAAGAATCAAATCTCAAGATCAGAATCGACTCTCTGAAAAAACGAGTCTCACATTGAAACAAATCGAGTCGTTTTCTAAACTTAAAATTGAGTCTTCCTCATTAACTCATAATCGAGTCTCATGGACAAAACAAAAAACAAGTCTTATGAAAGAACAAGGGAAAATGACTCTTTGCACTATGTCGAGAATCGAGTCTCACGTTAGAATCAAAACAAGTCTTTTAAAACAAGCATCTTAGAGAAGTAAGAAACAAAGCTAAATTGATTCTTTTTTAGAACAAAGAAATCGATTTTTTCTAAGAAGTAGATAATATATTATCACGATGAAACTTGAAAACGAGTCTTTTACGTATCCCAGAAAGTAAGTCTTTTGAAATCAACACTGAGGTAAACGACAAACTAACATGCGTCTGTTATGCACATTGAAAATGAGTTTTTCAAAGAGATTGAAGGCAAGCCTTTCACTCAAGTCAAAAATAATTCTTTCTCTAAAAACTAGAAAACAATTATCAGGCCAAGATTAAAAGGATTCTTATTGAGAGCCTTAAAACAATTTCTACATTGAAACTTTATTTCACAAATCTCTCACATACTCTCATGAACATCTATTGAGATTTGATTATCTATATAATATTTCATTTGTAGCATAACTTAATTATTTATGTCCTATGTATATTCTTATAAATTTTAAGGCACATTTTCCAAGGAATAATAGGATGTTTGGTTGTATTTTTTTATCATTTTTTCTCTTAAATTAAAAAAATAAGAAAAGCAAACACATAGACACGTTTGATAAATAATTTTTTATTTTAGAGAAAAAAGCATACTCCATATAAATCTCTCCCAAACAAAATAAGTATGAAGTAATTTTTTTTAAAACCACACACATGGCTCCCTCTCGCTATTGCGCCCCCCCCCCCCTCCCGCCAGAACCCCTCTGCAAAGTCCCCCCTCCCCCCCCCCCCCCCCCCCCCCCTCCTCCTTCCCCCTGCGAAGCCCCCCCTCTCATTGGAACCCCCCCAGTCCAACGAGAGCGCCCCCCCCCCCCCCCCCCCTCCTGTCGAGAATGCCCCCCCCCCCCTCCCACCTCCTGCGAAGCCCCCTGCCCTCCTCCTACCTCCCGCCGGACCACCCCCCCTGCAAAGCCCCCCGCTGGAAGTCCCTGTCTTCTCTACCAACACATCAATATAAATTTTAAAAATTTTGATATTTTTGCCAAACAGATAACGTCAAATTTTTATAATTTTAAATTTTAAATTAAAAATTGACACAATATAATTTTTAAAATAAAAATAATTTTTTAAATAAAAATAATTTTTAAAAAAAGTGTTCCCAAACACCGCATAAAGTGAGAACTTATACAACATGATTAGAAATGCATATTTTATGTGATTAACAAAATAAATATCTTCTAAGAAAACTTAAAATGAATATATTTGAGTTGTTTTGAAAATAAACACGGTGCGTATCAGTTTGAATCTTTCTTGAGAACATGAAACGATTTATTTATCACGTAGAAATCTTAAACAGATATGTTAAGATATTTGTTGATTCCATCTATATATCACAAACATCTTATTGAGGAAATAAATAAATTGTCAAAAATATTTTAATAATACATGAAAGAGTCCTCATTTCAAATTTGCATTCAATGCTTTGCTTTGGAACTCTAACATAATATCTGAATGACATTTTGTTCAGATGATATATCGATTACTTTTCTATAAACAATGTTTACCCCTATCAAAAAGGTAGAAAGGTACATACCTTTTGTAGGAACTTTGTCACGCCCAGACAATAGCAGAATTATCGAGGCGCAATAGATAATACAGTAAAAAAGTAACTCATTGGTATCACGTCCACATTTTTTACATTTGAAATTTTTCTGAAAAAATGTTAAACAATATAATGAGCAACAAATGCCCAGTAGGTTACCCTAATCACCCTAAATCACAAGCTAGCAGTTATATGAATAAATTAATAATTAAGGAAAGTTAAACGATGATTAAACGGATATAAGGGTTTAGTAAAAGAAGTATACATATCACTAGGTGGTGTGTGTGGGGTGTGTGGGTGTTGTCTAAGCAGTGCGCAAGATGGTCATGATTTCATGGATATCCAGAGTGGAGCTAGGTAACTAACACAAGAGGCTAGCCATTGAACATTTATCATTAAACGCTTTTCTCTAAATACTTCCACTAGACACTTTCATTAAGCACTTTCACTGAACACTTTTATCAGGCTCTTTAACACTTCCACTAAACACTTTATCAGAGTGGATTGTCAGGCAAGTTAATCTGTAACTCTCTCTTATGGTGCATGTCGCACTTGATCATCACTCTCCATATGGTACCACTGAGCACTAAGAGCATTCGAGATCTTCCCAAGACTAGACCGAGCCCTCTAACTTTTCATAAGGATCATCATTTAGGGTCTGCAACCCCTTAAACATACTTGCTGTCAATTCAAGGATACAACTGATAGGGTTTAAAGAATACAAACTAGTCGGGTTTCAACATAGGAGGGTTACAATATCAAGAACTCAAATGGACAGAGTTCCGGTATAGGATAAATCACAAATATGATAATTCAATTCGACAGTCCCAATATAGCACATGATTTGATTAAACAATCTGGCAGAGTCTCAATATAGAAAGGAGCCTACAGAAGGGAAAACTTACTAACAAATGACTTAGAAGAGATCAGAGGAACTTACCTGAAAACTTGAAGACTGCAGAAGCTCTAAACGTCAGGGCCTTCCTCTTCTCCATCTCTCTCTTCCTCTTCTTCTCCACCTTAGCCCCCTTCCTAGCATGGTGAGAATGAGAGGAGGTGGGGGTACCTATAGGGTGGAGAGAGAGAGTGTGTGTGTGTGTCAAGATGATGACACTTGTCCTATGAGTTGTCATCATCCAGGCCAGCCTAACCCTGATGAGAGACAAGTGTCTCTTGTGGATGAGCATAAGCAGGATGGTGACTAAGTGTCCCCCTTCTAGAAGCATGCAGAGGTGGCGCCTCCAAGGCATCTAGGAGATTTTCAATTAATCCCTTGTAATTTTATCATTTAATCTTTTAACCCTAACTTTTTAGAAATTAGATATATATTCATTCCTCTCTCTCATTTCGGCCATTCAAGCTTCAAATAACCTCCGATCGAAATTTTGATTGTGTCTCTGGGGTCTATAGATATGTCACAAGGGTCCCTAGAAAAATGACAAATACATTCTAACCCTATACTTTTGATAATTGTAGATATACTCTTTCTTGAACTATTTTTATTTACGTTTATACTTTCTCTAACTTTGATTCATGGGTTCAGTGTGAACAGGGTTATAACCATATTCTTTACTAGTACCTTATCATTTACCAGTATCATTTCCTTTACCAGTAGTAGTATTATTTACCAATAATAGTAGCTTTTAACATATTTTCAGTCAGGACTTAGATAGATCCGAAAATATCAAATATCTTCATCCACCAAAAAATTGTATTATTTTTTCTCAACCGTTTGTTACTTATTTATCATTTTATACCTTGGGTATTACAAACTTATGATTGACAAAGAAGGTTGTTTAAGGAACGTACAACCACAAAAGGGTGTAAGGACAACTACACATTTAAGGGGCTGATAGAACGACATTTATGAGTCAAGACAAAAGGAAAAGGGTAAGACGAAGATAACTCACGACACATCTAACGAGCAGTAAGTCAAGATAGAAGAGGAAACATGTCTAGATGAGCAACTGTGTGTTAAGCTCAATTGATGCATTTAACGGTTGTCTCAACGACAATTAAGAATGTATCTAACGGATGAAAATCTGAAGACCACAAACATAAAGTTATATTAGGATGACAAGCTCACACTATATCTAACATATAGGAATGCAAGACACAACGGATAATGAAGTTGTATCTAATGGATGGCATGATTAAAGACAATGAATAGTCAAATTCAAGCCATTCAGAAGATGTGAAGAAGAAGACAAAGACTAGCCATCTGAAGAACATTTTAAGATTATAAATATCAGTCACACTTCAGGGAGAAACAACTTTTGAGTAAGAAGATACACGAGCATTCATTATGAGCAAGCAAAAAAAAAAAACAAGCTGATTAGAATAGCATTTTGAGAGAAAGAAGAAGAAGAAAGATAGAGACTAAATCAGGTGATAGTCAAGCATTCAAAACTCTTCGTCGACTCCCCTTCTCTCATTGCATTCCAACAAGCATTAAAGAGAGAAGTCAAGTCTTCAATGCCATCATCTTCACCAACATGTTGAAGCCACACTCGATCTTTACTCTCTCGTTTCTCATATTTATTTCTGATCAGTGTGTCACATTTTAGAGCGTTAAGTGTGGCCATCGTCTGCCTGTTAAGAGGTCTTATTGTTGTTGGCAAAAACCTTACTAATTTGACTGATTAGGGGTTGTGCAAATAAGTAGCTCTAACTCTTGATAGAGAGACCTTGTTGGGGTCTGTACTAGTGGGTGGTGCTACTCACTGTAAATGTAGTGGGTTGTCTTCTTGCCTGGAAAGATAAGAATACATGTCGGGATGTTGTCCAGTGAATGTACTTCTCACTTGTAAGAGAACTGGATTGCCTTCTTACCTGTAAAGAGAAGAAGATCAGTAGTTGTCGAGTGTTAGTGAAATCTCAAATCGATTGGATCTTGGGGACTGGACGCAGAGCTGAATTGGTCAACATTTAACCAGGATGATTGATATATGATTGCTTTACACATTAATCCGCTCCTTAAAACTCATATTATCTTTAGTGTTAGTGTATCCAATAACCCAAATATTATAGCTCAAACTTAGACAGTCGATCAACATGTTTACACTGTTTTATTTATCACGTTATTAAGTTTTAAGCGATAAAATACCATTCACCCCCCCCCCCCCTCTAATTAAGTCATAGCCTGGGCAGCATGAGTTTGGTCAGTGCTACTCTTTTAGCACGACATTCACTAGTCAGGTACCCTGGTGTTGTGTGTACCTTGCATCACATATGCTGACGAGGTTTAGTCCCATTGTTGTGTGCATTATCAGGATTTGGTGTCGTCATCCTAAACTCCCCTCTCTTTATGTGCCCATGTCTAGGGCAGGGGAAAGATGGCTGAGACAATGTCTAAAGTCTATTGTCACTTGAGTACTCATGGTTGAGGAAATAGATGCTATGCAGATATGCGGGTCCCCAACTAGTCCTTGGTTTACTTCTCACTTACATGGCTATTTAGGCGTTGAAACCCATAGAGGTGGTTAGGCGTGAGATTGTAGCTTGGCCTAACTGCGAGTGCTATGGTGTTGAGTAGCCTCCACTCTCCTCTCCTTATCCGGGACATCAAGCATAAAGCGGCAGTTGGAACATGTTTCTGACTACAAGAATGGTGTTTTCCTCGTTGCTGCATTACTTCGGGACTTGTACGATACATGTGTGTGTGTGCATGTATGTTTAGTTTAGTCCATGTTTGGCAGTTGGTAGTCAGACATGGCAGTTGTAGTTGTTTCCACTTCTATTTCCGATATAGGCTAGAGTGATTAATAGTTGACTAGTGGCACAGTAGGTTTTCGATATTATTTTGGCTACTGTGTGTAGCAACGTCACTCGAGGTTTTACTAGCTTTGTCGTCGTTCTTTACAACACTTTATTTCATATATATACATATCGTACTTGTTATGGTTTGACTGAGTGTGAGATCAGAGGATCTCTACTGAGCATGTGACTTTATAAGGATCATCCCCTACTTTTTCAAATGTGAGTTGGTGGAGGTAGTGTTGACCTTAACCCAACCATATGATATAGTGGTGCTTCGTATATCGACAGCAGTTTGTTCTTTTGTACCACATCAAGGGTACATCCCTTAAAGTGATGTACTTTAATTTTCTACGCATATTATAAATTGGGACATTGTATGATTTGTTAATAAAATCTTTATTTCTTGTTATAATTACTTGTACTACTTGTATATTTCTCTAGATCGAGTACGAATTCTTTTCGAGTCTTCAGACTCGTGAGAGGCGATATTAGATCTGGATCCCTTAATGGGTACGAATTACTAGGGTTGCTTCAAATACAGCTCTTAGCCTGATAGAGCCCATTTATCCAAGCCTGTTAGGATGGGAGGATAGTGGTCACAATCCACTGGCACCTGATTCCCTACAACTGGCCTATGAAAAGGGAACGGTGTGAGTTCACCCCACCAGAGCCCATTTCACCAAGCCCATGAGGCCCCTGACACTCAACCCAGAACGAGTGCGAGCAACCCAAACTGAGCACATTGTCCCCGGATGATCTATCAGACGCTAAAGGATGAGTCTTCAGAGTCACACAACTGAGAAGCCACCTAGGCCACAACAAGACTTGCCCCTGTGACGCTAGCATGGCCACATTGGGATCTAGCTTTACCACTTCAAGATATGGCAACACCAACCACCCAATATGCCCTTGTATCTCCAAAGCCTGATAAATTGATAATAGCAACAAGACACCTTCCACACATACATTAGGAGTGGCCTAATTGGTTAGACGTTCTGTCGTACATTAGAAGATAGAGGGTTAATACCCAAATTTGACAAGATTTAAGGAAATTTTCTCACAATTTGTATATATTCAAGATTTAAGTGTCGTTTCTAGATATTGAACCCAAGATCTCTCTGTACAAGTTTAAAGACTAGACCAATTGGCCTAACATACCCCCCCCCCCCCCCAAAAAAGGACACCTTCCAAACCTTGAAAGTTGAGTCAGAAAGCACATTAGCCCCTTACCGAAGACCACTCCATCCTTGCAAGAGTCTCCAACGACCCTCAGAGCTAGACAACATGGGAGAGAAAGAAGACAACAAGAGCAAAGAGACCTAATTGACACTTACAAGAAGGAAGAAGGGGAACTGGAGGGAAAAAGCCACTTTTGGACTTCCACAACCGCAAATAGGAGCACCAAGCGCCCTACGCTGCACCCGACTATCTCGATACCCCCACAATGTTTTATAACTTAAACTTCAGAAAATTCTCCCTCAAGATCACTCTCAAAGCCACTTGACTACCTTCCCTTGATTGGAAGTCTTAATGATATTTCCCCTTCAACAAATTCACAAGCACGTGAAAATCGAACAGTGGTACTCGCAAGACTACTTTTCAACTTCTACATGGAGATGGAACGATGTGAATCCAATTAGTCATAAGACAATATTACTTGAGAGGCAAAGTTTATTGAGGGAAAAAAATACCTCATTAAAAAGGAATGAGAAAGAGAAGAGTGAACCGTACTCAAATCCTAGCAGCCTACAATCCATCTTCACCAAATGCTTCTCTTTTGTGGGATTCATAGGGTGCACAAGAAACAAATAAGATGAACCTTTTTGTACAGGATGAATTGTTGTCTTGCATTTGTCACTATAAGGAGAAAAAACACTCCATAGGTTAGGCAAAGGCCAGTATTCTAGCTCAATTCCTATGATACATCCGACGCAAGAAAATGTTAACCCTAGCTTCAGGGGAGCTTGGCTGTAATATGGATCATGACCTTTTGTCGAACTTTCTCTCACTTGATTTTTTCTCTTCTGCTTCTCTTCTCTTTTGCTGCCTGTAAATCAAAGATATATAGTTATATGAGCAGAAGCATGAAAATACTAACAGGATGGAGAACTGCATTGCAATAATAGAAACCAAAACCGACTGAGTCTATATTAAATGTTGAAATTTGCAAAGAAATTAGGATAAATGTGAAGTATGCTAGAAATGGCAACCAAAGCCAGGAAAGGAAAATGCTTACCCTATGAACAGAAAGTAGAAAGAAATCATCTGAAAAATCTTAAAAGCATGATATGCGGAAAAAAATAAAAAATGAAAACTAGAGTTTCGCTAGCCATCATTCATCTACCAAAGTCATTATCTGAACATTTCACGATTAAAACTAATACCCAGACACATGCACATGCTCCAGTGGGTGGGTGGTTAGGAGAGAGGGAGGAAGCGAGCGAGCAAGGGGGATGTGTGAGATGGCTTACGCAAATGCAGTATATCCAGCACCAGCATTAGCAGCTGATAACATCGCTGCATGCACACCAACAGTAGACATTGCATCTTGTCCTGGCAGTGAAGGATTCTTTACGTCAGTATCCACCTAATCCAATAAAAGTTGCAAGTCAATGACGTGTGGTCTTTCAAACAGAAATCCACGAGAAAACAAAAAATCACTATGCAAGAGTAAGAATAAACCTTGTCCCACTTGCTTTTCTTGTTCTGTCTGCCATCTTTTGGGACAGAATCAACAGCTACGGATGCTGATTGCAACGCTCCAGCAGCAACAGGAGGTACACCTACATTCCACCAGCCATCGAAAAGCAATAATAAATACACAAAAAAAAAAACAAAATTCATGCTAAAATTGTCGGATAATATTACTCCAACACAGATGCATAGTGCAATCAGAACCAGATTCTTGCCTGGGATCAGTGTGCTAGCTTTTTGTGCAGGAAGAGCAATGGCAGGTTGCGTCCCTCCAGCAATGAAATCAACTTTAGGACTTCTTTTCCTCTCCTGCTCCCTTCTCTCAATTTCACGCTTCATATCAGCCTCTGTTTTTGAGAAAAAGGACATCAATAAAGGAAAAAGAATGTGTTGAGATCATATATGCATGTTTATTACAGATGACACATTCATGGACCAGTTCATCACTAAGAAATATTATCAGGACATGCTGCAAAGTTAAAGTTATGTCATATTAATGGGTGCATAAAAGAGGTCACGTTGACACATTATATGAGCTCCCTATGGAAAAGCTTGTGAACTGTTGGATAACATTCTACCGAATGACATGTCAGCTTGCTCGATCTTCTTTCCCTCAGGTAACCAATGAAGTGTTGACGACTAGTTTGATCAGTGTATAATCTAACAGTGACCACAATTGTTTCCAGTGTACACAAACAGTGACCAAAAAAATGTTAGCGCACACAAAATGAAAAGACTAACTTTCCATGTCCATCCTATAATGCAATTTGTGGTTTATACTGAGGACATTTGCAAATCATCTACCACTTCCACATCAAAGGAAAACAACTGTAGCTTTCACTTAATGACTATGTTTACTACATAGAAACAGAAATACAATCATTCTCACTTTTGTAGTGTGTCCTCACCCCAACAGGCTGCCAGCATCTTCATAAGGTACATCTGTTTCAACTCTCTGGTGACTATCATTGCTGACATCAACTCTCAGGCAACACCATCAAAGGGAACCAGTTATACACACAGGGAATCAATGTCTACATTTTTCCCCTAACCAAAAAAGGTGTACATACATGTACACATCACTGACAACAACTGTCCAGACACTAGCAAAATTTAACATCACAAAAAAAGGATACATACATGTAGACCTATCATTGACGACAACTATCCAAATTTAACATCAAAATACCAGGATCAACATCAAACTAACCACCCTCACAGTCTGTATTTTCTTCCTTCAGGTAACTGAAAGTTGGGGCTTACATATAGTTGGCAACCAATTATGGCCTTCGGAGGAGCAGAACTGGTCTAAATCCAACAGCTAAGGCACTGATATTTTAAGTTGTATGAAGAGCACCATGTATCAATGACGTTGGTAATGGGTTCAACTACGTGTCAGAAGCCTATTTGATATGGACCGCAAAGGTTCAGTGAACACTTAAAGGAAGCATCTTCCTTGCAATTCACTGCATCTGCTTTAGGACAGCAGTTGATCTCCCAGATGGGTGTCAAACAATGGTCCTACTGATTATGAGTAGATATTGTATCATTTGGTAATATATTTTGGTCAAGAATCAAGTCCTTTATTTGGTGGAGCTCATGAGACATGAGATAATGGCAGGTCTCATTTATTCTTTTAATGAGAAGTAGTCACGTTTCATGTCTTGTCAACCCCATGTGGATGAATCACATGGGAGTTAGGCAAGACAGTGTTACTCTTCTTTTACTGCTACTGAAAGTCTGAAATTATTGTACATCCCCTTGTAAACCATATCATCAACTTTTAGCAGAAATAGGAAATCTGGTTCAAGGTAATAAATTGGCATTTTCTTATAAAAAGATGGAATGACAGATTATACCACTATTGTAATGATCAAGAAATGGAGGTACAGAGTACAGACAACCAACAAAGATAAACAAACTTGTGAACCAGAATATTTGTAATACTTGTATAATACAAACAAATTAATGTTGACATTGACAAATTCTCAGCATATGAAACCTATAACACAAATAAATATCATAAACACTTCCCAGATAACAATACACCTTTCAATACATATGACCTCCTAGTTCTCTGCCATTGATGACTATCTTGAGAGATAGCTGAAGCCGGATCTGCAGGGATAGTTGGGCAGTTATGATGTTGTGGACGAGTTTGAGAGTGTGCATCACAAAATAACTGAATGCTTACAAGTAGTTGGGATCAAAGGGATTACAGGTCCTACCGAGTAACATGAAATCAGTTTTTAAGCTGCAGAAAGGGTCTAAAGGGAAGTCCCACTAGTGACTAGATTACCCATTTTACAGATTGACCTTGTAACATGCATTTTTAATTCTGACAAATAGTAACCAGCCTTATCTGGTTACCTTGCCAAAACATTTTGCAGATTGCTTACAATGTATACTCCTAGGAGAAATGCTTATTACCCAGATAGCCGGGTAGAACTGCCCCGTCGGAGTTGTGCAGATTGTCATTGGGCCACGTGTGTTCTTTCCCTTTTTTTATGCAGATCTACATTCTCAATATCTGCATTCTCAATACAAAAAACTATTTGTCCCCTTAGTTATTTGTCACCCTTAACTCGCTATTTGCCATCCTTAGGGGATTAAGGGTGACAAATAACTTTATGGGAGAATGATGTAAGAGCATTTAATGCTCCTGTTTGGGATGGCGTAAGAGTATAGCTATTTGTCCCCCTTAGTTTATTATTTGTCACCTTAGCTCACTATTTATCCCCCTTAGAGGAAGGGTGACAAATAACTTTATGGGAAATGACATAAGAGTATTTAATGCTCCTATTTGGGATGATATAAGAGCATAGCTATTTGTCCCTTTTAGTTGGTTATCGGTTACCATTAACTTGCTATTTGTGACCCTTAGCAGGTTAAAGGTGACATAATGTTATCGGAAATGATGTAAGAGCATTTAATGTTCTGCTAGGATGGTGGAGGAGCATTTAAGGAGCGTTTAATGCTCCTGTTGAGTGGGGTCCGCATGGGAACCATGCCAATGTTCAGCTAGAATTTCTCATACTCCTAATTCAAAGGTCTTTCCTAGTGATTCATCACCGCACTCATTTAGAGTACATGACAAGTTAGAATCAAATAAAGGGAAGCTTATTCTAGCTGTCTGAAGACAAAAGTTTATCTTATGGACAAACCAAGTTCAAATTGGTTGAATAAATGAATTGAAATCTTCCATAGACATTGCATACAGTTGATTGAATTGTGTCTTCTCTCCCAGTGAACTTGTTGCTTTGGATTTTCTCATGGGTTCCTTTTTTGAGAAATGTCATTGTACCACACTTTGCACTATGCCCTTTGCCACGCCCATTGAAGCCAAGCCATCTGAACATTTGATCTGACACTTCTACTTGAAGATGCTTTCCGCATGTCCTTTTATAGAACCAATACTTTAAAAAGAGTTGACACATAAAAGCTCCTTAAAGTACTTACTTGTAGGCAATAAGGGCAAATCACATAAAAGACTAGACGGAGAACATAGAAATTGCTAGCAAATATCATGTTTGAACATTAACTTACAAACTCGCAATAGGTTGCGGAACCAAAGGTAAGGAATTGTTAACAACCTATAGCATCATAGTAGTCGCTTTTGTCATACCCATGGGGTCAAAGACATCTTTACTGAAGCAGGTCCCTATCTCATCAATTTCTTGATATGTCACTGCATGTTGCAAAAAATTGGGATTTCTATAGTCCTTCCTATTTCGCAAATCAGCATTGAAACTTTTTCCAGCCCTCTTGTACGCAAGAAACTTGTTTATCTTCTCCTAAAATTGAAAAACATAGTGGAAGGTCACTTGATATGGAGAGAAAGCGTCATATATAAATGCTTGGGAAACGAAGCAGATCACAATGTGCTGTTTAACCTTCATTTACATTGTCATTTTACTTATACAACACAGATGCCAACAGGCAACATCAGAACAATGAAAAAATATTATGAATGACCACCACATATGAAATGTGAAAAATCCACCTTCCATTTCTACCTCATGGTGCAGATCCAGTGGAGGCCAGCACAGTACATGACATGGAATGCGGAATCAGCTGATCAGCCGATTCTGTATCGGATTGGCCTAGGCCAATCCGATTCCAAGAGGGTAGCCCCCTGGATCTTAGAAATTCTGGCCGGTTCGTCAATCCACTTCCAGGGCGTAGTCCCCCCTGGATCATAGAAATTCCGGCTGAATTGGCCAGAATCGGACAGAATTGGGTATCGGCCAATTCTGCCACACAAATTTTTATATATAGTGTCATATTAATATATATATATATTAACTATAAATTATTATTATATTTACATTAAGATATGATTGTATGTACATTAACACATCATACATGTATATGGAAATATTGAAGACATTTTTCCTGATTTTTTTTATTTTTCATGATTTTTCATGATTTTTCCTTTTTTCAAAAAAAAAGACATTCCGACCTGGATTGGGATCGGGATCGGCCCAAGCTAATCCCTGGGCCATTTCTATACATTTTTCCATGAGTAAATCCACCTCAAGCTGGAGAAGACATGGGTGTGTAAGAGAGACCTGGGTAACTAAGGTGCTAGGATGCATTTGCATTACTTGTCGTATTCCTTGGGTTTGCCTTGAGACTTCGCCCCATTTTATTAGTAGTCTTTCTGTGTTTGCATCTTACATGTACATACCAATATAATATTATTGGTTCCAGTTTTCTTCCAGAGATGCGGGTTGGACTTGGTCATAAAGAGCATCACAAGTAACCAACTGGATAGAGATTGTCATTTTTCACATTATAATATGCATCAGAAACTAGGGCTGCCAATGGGTCGGAGTCGGAAACAGAAATGGGTATTTCTGCTTCCGCTTCCTATAAGAAATTTTGGAAACGAAAAAGGGAATTTCCAATTCTTCATTCATTTTGCTTTTAAATCGGAAAACAGAAACAGAAGTGGAGATAAACGAAAACTTCAGATGCAACAACATTTAAATAGCTAGAACAAATTTACAGATCCATTAATTATATAGTTGATTAGATCTGTATACACAAATCATATAATTTCATATGTAAATCCATTAATCCACAATTATATAGTCATAATCTACCATATTTAGTACATGGAGATAATACAATAATAAACCAAAAACATATTTTCCATCATATCTCTCCATCTTCTATATTATGTTGGCCTCCACAAGATGAAATATGTCGAGATCAAATTAGTATAATAACATTATACAATTGTGTACAAGGGGTGAGAGATGGACAGGTGATGAGCGGATGCCCGGCGGCGTCGGCTGGCTGGGTGGCTAGTTTGGCTAGGTGGGCTACAGGTGATGGGCGATGGGTGGTGTGGGCTAGACAGGGGCAGGCCGTTGGGTGGCTCAACACATGATGTGTCTAGGCATACGGGCGGGGACAGACTGTCTAGGAAACTCAGGGCAGCCATGAGTGTAGGCATGTTCACGGATAGGAGAGAGGCTGTGAACAGTTGGAGAGTCGTGCATGCAAGGTTCAAAAACCCGGGGATCGGATCGGATCGGTCGGCCCAAAACCGATCCGACCCGGCGATCCCGACCCCGGCTCGGCCGAGCCGGGCCGAGCCGGCTGAGCCAGGGGTGGGTGGATCGGCCCATTATACTGGTGTATATCTTATACAGGCTGAGTTCAGGCCGAGTCCACTGCGATTTCAGGTCTTATTTACCTGAATATCATTTAAGTAAATGTTATTATTTCATTTACTTAAGATATTACATGTAAATAAGGAAGTACCCCCCATTTGAATCCAATAAAAATATCAAAAAATCATATCTCTTACCAATAAAAAGTCAACTCTCCCACGAAGAAGAAAATCGTGATTTCGTTGATTTTAGCGAAATGCTAACTTTTTAATCTCTCATAATTTAGCATATCTAAAAATTTGATAATTCAAATAAACCATATGGAACACTAAAAATCCAAAGTCCGGTAAAAAAAGTCAAACGTGCATATGACTTCTCCAAGGAAGCCACTCTCCTACTGACAACACTTAGTCTGCTTGAGACCTCTCAGGATTTGGTCAAACTTAAAATATCATCACTCAAAGTCATGAGAATTGTCACTTTCTAATTTCTTTTCAATTAAAAAGTGAAAAATCTCATGAGTTTAGATAATGATAGCTTAGGTTTGACCAAATCTTGAGAGGTCTCAAGCAGACTAAGTGCTGTCAGTAGGAGAGTGGCTCCCTTGGAGAAGTCATATGCACGTTTGATTTTTTTTACCGGACTTTAGATTTTTAGTGTTCCATATGGTTTATTTGAATTATCAAATTTTTAGATAAGCTAAATTATGAGAGATTAGAAAGTTAGCATTTCGCTAAAATCAACGAAATCGCGATTTTCTTCTTCGGTGGGAGAGTTGACTTTTTATTGGTAAGAGATATGATTTTTTTGATATTTTTATTGGATTCAAATGGGGGGTACTTCCTTATTTACATGTAATATCTTAAGTAAATGTTATTACAAATAATAACATTTACTTAAATGATATTCAGGTAAATAAGGCCTGAAATCGCAGTGGACTCAGCCTGAACTCAGCCTGGGATTGGCCTGGACTCAGCCCATGACAAGGTTGAACAGGATCGGCCCGGCTCGGGCCGATCCGAGGCGGATCGGGCCCGGCTCGGCGAGCCGCCGAGCCCAGCCGAGCCGGTCCGATCCGCGTGCAAGGACCGGCTAGGTTACCCCGGCTCGGATCGGGAGGCCCAAAACCGAGCCAACTCGGCCGATCCGATCCCGATCCGGCCGAGTTTTTGAACCATGGTTGCATGCTGGTGGCTGCCGATGGGATAGCCTACATGTGCGAATGCGAGAGCTGTCGGTGGGAAAGCTACCATGTGTTGAGAGGGGAGGCTAGAAGAGTGGCCATTTACTGGCCGGGCAGCTTTGGGCGGTGTTGGCTTACAGGTTGAAAGTAGGAGCACAACGGTGAGCTTGAAACTTTGAGACCTACGGTTTCGAAGTTGAGATTTTTTTTATACATTACCAAAAATGGAAACAAAAGAATGGATGCAAAAACAGGTGTTTTCATTTCCGCATCAGCAAAGCTATGGGAATTTTTTTCCAGAGTTCCACATCTTATAAAAAAAAATGTGGAAACAGGTCGGCTAAACAGAAAGTGGATAGCTCTTGGTAGCCCTACCAGAAACCCAATCCAGTCCACTCATATCAGTCAGCATAAGCAACAACAAGCAAAACCATGGCTGATCTAATCCAGGTTTATGCTATCCATATAGCAGCCAAAGTCAACATATTTCTGGCTTCCTAGGCACTTCCGATTCCAGTCCACTCATATGAGTCAGCATAAGCAACAACAAGCAAAACCAAGGCTGATCTAATCCAGGTTTATGCTATCCATATAGCAGCCAAAGTCAACATATTTCTGGCTTCATAGGAACTTCTTATATATCCGTGGCATAAATGTACGATATGACTTGTAATACATCAAACTACAGAAATCATGCCAATTCCAAAAAAAGGATGGAATTAGAGGAGTACATAGTAATTTCCATAGTGAAATCTTGAAATTTCATTCTTCGGTTTGACAGTACTTTTTATTGGCACGAGGTGAACTGGACTTGTTCATTGACATTCTTTTTTGCTCATTTCAATCATAAATTGTGGGCAGATTGAGTTCTGTTTCACCTGGGAAATGAATTGGTTTCCAGCATTTGGATGGTGTACCTGGTTTTGTTCATTGATTTTACTAGCAAAATTTCTCTTTTTTTTTTAAGATAGAAGACAACAGAAAATTGGTAATGAATACCAATGAAGTCCAATATGCAATGCCACATGACCACTTTGATTATCTTGCCGCAAGGCATGCCAGAAGTAAGAAAAAAAAGTGACTTAGATCTTGGCAGTGTATGTCCTTAAACGCATCGAACCCAAAATCATACCCACTAACAAAATGAGAACTATAACCCTGGGTCTACTGGCATATCAAAATCCAAAAAGACAAGAACTCTTTCTTTGAAAGCTGCTGTGGATTGTACAACAATTTAAATGAGAATAAAGAGGGGTAGTACTATTCCGTAGGTGGATAGGTTCCTCTCCCAGAAGAAAACATGTTAAACAAAGTACTCCGCTCACCACGAACCCCAAGGATGTACGAATAGGGCACAGCATGAATACAGATTTCCTCCAAGGACAGTCGCTTTGCTGCCACAAACTGAACTAGCAAGTGGCATGTGGAATAATGAAAGGGATCAAACCTCTGAAATATTTACTCAAAAGCATCTCTGATACAACAGAAATATTCCCATACTACTTGACTGGTCCAAAAATTAGTTTGCAACTGAGTCTAAGAACTGAAAATCCTCAAATGTTTTTTAGGAAGTTTTAAAAAATAGAAAAAGAAAGCAAGATTTCTATATTATCCTGAGCAAGTTTCCATGACTAGTTTGAGAACAATTCCTTTAATTTCCAGAAAGGAAGTCTAGTCTTCCCAGCATCAATAGTGCCACATCTTTGTTTTTTTGTTTTTGGAATATCAAGAGTAAACCCGCACACCCAGGATCAAGCCCAAATGACCAGTAACCCAAGCATAAGGAGGCCAAACATGTCTCAGGCAATCCCCCCCTCCCACCCTTCCCAAAGGCCTGAAGTCGTTGAGGTCAAATACCACATGAACACCCATCCGGCATTTACAGTTACACTGGAGTCGACACTGTGACCACATGACTTTCCCTGAGACAGTCCCACATCTTTGTCATCCTCTGGTTGCTAGAAGTGGCGGAGTGATAGGAAGCTGTTTCATGATGAAGGTTCAGAGGTTCCAACCGGGGAAGAAGGAAGTGGAAGGAGAGAGATAAGGTTATTTGCATTAATCAGCATTATGATACCCCCACAAAAAGTTTCTTCAGGAAATTAAAAATTATAGACCTTTCTGCTCATATTGGACTCTAAGAATGCAAGTTTAATAATAAGAAATAGTAGAAATAAATAGATCCATTTTCATCAATGCTATTTGGTGCTGAAGAAATCGATATGGATGCAGCCTTAATAATTTTTAGCCATAACTGCTCATATTAGATTCTCAGAATGCAACTTTAGTAATAAGAAACAGTAGAATGGGTTTGCATAAGGACGTGCAATAAATTGATCCACTTTCACCTATGTTATTTGGTGCTAAAGAAAACAATATGGATGCAGTCTTAATCACAAGCCTTTTTGTACGTGTGAGGGAGCACTAATTATCTACATGTAATGTAAGTAGTATCATCATTAACATAAGAATTAAAATGGAGGAAGGAAAACCTGCAGCTCCTCAGAGCATTTCACAGTAATCTGAGGAGGAAGAAACTTGCTCAATGGATCAAGGTCTTCTTGAACTGTTGCAGAAACCTCAACATCCATATCAACTGGAAGAGCTTCTTGATCTGTTTCCAGAACATCTGCTGGTGTATTTGCTTCAGATCTAGATTCTTCAGGCTGTCCAACAAGTCGTGGAGGGGTTGGCTGAGTGCTTGATGTTACCATCAAAACAGTTACAGAAGTTCTCTCTTCTACGATACCTGTGAATACAAACACGGCTATCATCTTTATCAAAAAGTACAATATAGACACAATAAGAAAGAGCACCCATTCAGTTAGGGATGTCAGCTTAATAGAAAACATCATTACAAAAAAGAATTGTAAATTTGCCATCTTTAGGTTGATAATGTTTAAAATATCATTCTTGCAAAATGTTGCATATTTGGCAATATGGTCAACTGTCCTAAGGAGGAGAGGGGGGTGGGGGAGGGGAAGGGAAGGGAAGGGAAGGGAAAGAGAACATTCCTTCTAAGTTCCATTAACAGTGTTAAGTATTCTTCATCACATAGATGGTCTTGATAGCTTGGAGGAGGCAAGGCTGATGGATGATGACAGGCTTATCGGGGTCACATTGAAGGAGCGGTACCAAGAAATCCGACTCAGAGAGGAGGTTTATTGGAGGCAGAGGTCCATGGATGGGTGGATCAAAGAGGGCAACAAGAATACGGTATATTTCCAGGATGTTGCAACTGGGAGGAGGGCTAACTCCATCTCTACTGTTAAGGTGGGGATCTTTCATTCTCTGTGGATGAAGAGATTGGAGGGCAAGCGAGAGACTTCTACTCCAAGCTATTCATGAAGTAGTTCTGTAGGCCAACGTTAGCAAGGGATCTTCTTTCTCGACTTTCACCTGAGGAGAGGGATGCCATTTCCCGGCCTTTTTCTGAGGAGGAGGTTCAGAAGACTGTCTTTTCACGTGTTGGTGGCAAGGCTCCTGGTCCAGATGGCTTTCGTTTAGCTTTCTTTCAAAAGTGCTAGCTCATCACTAAAGTTGACTTGGTGTTAACGGTGAGGGAGTTCTAGGAGGGGAGGACACACTTGGGGGTTATCAATAAGACTTTCCTAGTGCTCATTTCTAAGAAGAAGGGTGCTCAAGAGTTTCAGGATTTCAAACCTATCAGCTAATTGAATGGTACTTATGAAATCATCTCCAAGGTTAGGGTAGGGAGGTTGGTCACTGTTATGGACAGGCTAGTTGACCACTTTCAGGGAGGATTTATTAGGGGGAGGCATATTAGACAATTTCTTGGTGGCCCATGAGTGTTTGTTGCTATGAAGCAACAGAAAAGGAAAGGCCTAGTTTTAAAGTTGGACTTTCAGAAGGCATATGATTAGGGTTAATTGGTTGTGCCTCTTCATGTGTCTCTTCGGCTTCCTTTGTGGTCCTCATCAATGGGAAGCCTTCCTCATGGTTCCACAGAGATCAGGGACTTTGCTAGGGGGATCATTTCATTTGTCTCCTCTCCTCTTTGTTCTGGTTGCTAGTGTGTTGAGCAGGGTGTGGCAGAGGGCGGAAGGGCGGGTTTGATCAGAGGATTTCAAGGGGCTAGAGGGGGTATGTCCATCTCACACTTACAGTACACGGATGATACGATTATGTTCATTGCTGAGGGTGAGCAGATGCCTCTCACGACTAGGCTTCTGTTGGAGACGTTGGAGGAGGCCACAAATCTCAAAGTCAACTTCAATAAGAGTCTTCTAGTAGGGGTGAATATTGAGGATAGGTCTTTGTGGACGGCGGCCTGCTTGTTGGGTGGTAACTTCCTCTTACTCCATGTGCTCTCAAAGTGTTCATATTGGTGGCCCATCATCCACAGGTTTAAGTCTAGGCTGGCATGATGGAAGGCTAGAGCTTTGTCCTTTGGAGGCTAGCTTGTTTTGTGCAACTCGGTATTGGATAGTCTGTCGACCTATTTCCTATCCATATTCAGGGTGCCAAAGATGGTGGCAAAGAATATTGAGTCTGTTCAGTGCAGATTCTTTTGGCATGGTAGGTGGGGGGAGATGCAAGGGTTAGCATGATATAATGTAGGGGAGACTTGCCACTAGCAAGGTACAGGGAGGCCTGGGCCTCGAGAACATCAAATACTTCAACCTGGCCCTCTTGTGCAAGTGGTTGTGGAGGATAGGGAGTGGAAAGGGTGGGTTATGGGCCATTTTCATCAGATAAAGATACTTTGGCAGGAGTCGACGTTGGGACTTCCACCCTTCTTATAGTGTCAACATTTCTCCGCTCTGGCAAGATATCTTCTTATGCAAAGATGTTATCTCTTCGGGAGCCAAGGTCCATATCTTAGTAAGGCGAACAAATGTCACTTCTGGAAGGACAGATGGTGTGGGGGCCTCCCAGTAAAAGCGTTATTCCCTAGGCTCTTCCTAATTTCGTCAGATCCAATGGTTTCAATTGCCCAGGCGTTTGACCCCCTCTTGCCGGGAGGGGTTTGCACACACTCACAGACCTTTCAGGAGGATCTCGGGCAGGATGAGATGTCGCAGCTCCAAGATCTCCTCTCCTTCCTCCTTCCCTTCCGCCTATCCTTAGAGAGGATGGGTGGATTTGGAGGTGGGAGAAGGGTGGGTTTCTTCAAGGTTGGATCAGCATACTGCATCATCTCCGATGGGGCTGAACACAGCTTGCATGTCCAAGTTTGGTTCCCTAAAATCCCCTTGAAGGTGAAGGTTTTTGATCTGGAGAGTCTCGCATGAGAGACTCCCAATGCGGAACGGTTGTGCCATTTTATTCCAAATATTCACCCCAATTATGTCTTATTTGGGAAAAACATAGACTTGACCTCATGTTTGAAGGTTGCTCCTACTCACAGGAGTTTGGAGGGAGGTTGCTAGGGGGACCTACTGTGGCATCCTTCAGCATAGGGACTCCAGCAATTGTCTATGCAATGGGATAGGCAGTGGCCCATCAGAGGTGATAGCACGGTCTAGTGGCTCATCCTTCATGCCACACTTTGGAATTGGATGATGTGGGGGGAGCAGAACGATTGGGTCTTTAGAGAGTTTCGTGCGATGAGGAAGCTAACTTTACTATTGTTTGTATTAAAGTTAAGGAGTGGGCTGCTATTATTTGTAATGTGGATTCCCCACTTCTTCTCTTTTTGGTTTATTGGGGAGTTAGTTTGCTCCATACAGTCTCAGTGTGGCATTGCATTGTATAGGTGTGGGGAGTTGTCTTTTGGTGCATTTTGCCTTTACTTATGCATTCCTTTTTCATTATATACCAGTGGTACTGTTCACTTAAAAAAATAGTGTTTAAGTTAAGAACTTGTTGACGAAATTACTCCCACAGAACACCCCCCGCCCCTTCTTTTGTCCCCCTGATGGGAGGCCCTCCACCTTCTTCATAGCCATCACAAAGATGTCGGAGAAGGTCCCCTTGAAGATAACTGGAAGCTCCCCCTTCCTTCTTCTGTTGGTTGGGCTCTGCTGGTCCTATAGCAGAAAGGAACAAGGAAGCCCTACATTGTCAGAGCCTTCAGCATTAGCCACCTCCTATGGTCCCTCTAGAGTAGCATGGAGACGATGAACAGAAGCACAACAGAATGAAACCAGCAACCCCCTGTTCCTCCCATCGGTAGGACCCACCCCCCATTCCACCCGCCCCTCCTCCTCCCCAACTTCACAGCCCCTCCCACTACCGCACCCCTTTCCACCCCCTGTAAACTCCCACCCCCACTGAAGCCCCTTCTTCCCCCTCCCCAAATGTTATGAGTTGAGGCATTAGACTGGTTTTTACATCTTCGAACAGGCAGTTGGGTACTTCGATTCTTGTTGGCATTTAGTCAAACAGTTTTGTGCATTTAACAGAATTTGTTAGCACATATGTTGGCATTTAGTAGAATAATTGGGTATTGCATTTTAATAGAATTTTGTTACATGCACTCAATTAATTGGATGACATGTCAATGATCATTGTGACAGCGCATCCACTTATCTCTATGTACATCTCTCAAGTATAAATAGAGAAGAGGAGCATGAGGCAGGGCATTCAAGTGCCAAAATTCTTACGCATATTCCCTTTCTGCCTTCTGCTCTCAGTAGAACCTTCGTAGGAAACCCTTTTCACCTTTGTAGGAAACCTTTTTTCCACCATGGAAGAGCATGCCAAAGAGAGTCTGCCAAGGATCTCCTGGAGGATCTGAGCCAGTTCCCAAGGAGGCCTCGTACCAAAATGGTGTCTAATCCCACTCTGGGTCCTTCATCTGCAAAAGCTGTCGTGATTCCAATGCTCCAGAATCCCTATATGCTTTGATCCAAGATTTTCGCTCAGAATTTTAGTTGCGGGTTAGCTCAATTCACAACAAGATCGGAGTAGTTCAGCATGTGTAGCATCTAGAATCCAGGCTAAATTCTTCTGGTTCTCAGAATTCTAGGAATGATAGTTTTCATGATCTGGAATTCTTTCTTCCAAAGTCCCATGAATTTCCTCATTTTGACGGATCTTCTGATCCGACCGAGTGGAAGCATAAGGCAAACAGGTTTTTCTCTCGTAATCGTATTCCCGATGGCCATGCCAGACTATTGCATCCTTTTATTTGGGGAGAAGCTTTGCAATGGTATTGGCATTATTCAATTTCAAGTACAAGAGAATTGATTTCTTGGTCAAATTTCTTGCTTGGTTTGGAAGCTAGATTTGGTTCAGCCTCATCTCTAGAATCACATGGTCTTTTAAGCAAGTAACGCCAAACCAGTTCTGTGGCAGAGTATCAGAGGCAATTTGAGCTTCTTTTTAATAAGGTTACGGGGGTTTCTGAAGAGCATTTCTTAGGTACGTTCACCAGTATCCTCAAGGATGAAATTGCTTATTTTTAGATCTTCATGCCAAGACATTAACACATCCATTGAAGTTGCTAAATTGGAATCAAAGATTCTATCTCGAAGGACTTCCATCTTCTGATTAACCCTTCCTTCCCCATCTATGCCTAGAATCTTCCTTTGTTACCCCTACCAATTAAACCACCCTTCCTCCATTTTGACAGTTTGACCTACTCAGCGTTACAAAAAGAATCATCTCAACAAAAAAAAAAAAAGAGTTGTTATACTGTGCTGAGAAATGGGCACGTGACCATTCCCGCAAGACTCTTAAAATTCTCTCTTCTTCCATTATTATGCTTCTTTAGTTGCTTTGACTATGATAGCATGGTTTTGCACGGCGGAGCGAATCGGCTCGATTCGCCCGCATCGGAGCGAATCGACGCCGGCCCGTAAGCGTGATCCGCCTGGATCCGCCGTCCGCCAGGGAATCGACCGGATCCGCCTCGCTCCGGCCCGATTCGCCCGGCCCGACCCGCTCCGCTTCGCCCCGCCCCGTAAGAAACCCCCGATGCCCTGCGAATCGAGACTGTGCAGTCCCGATTCGCAGGAGCCACGCCGCAAGAGCCCTTTTCCCCCCTTTTTCCCCCTTCTCTCTCAAGGAAACGCCAGATCCACACTCTAGGAGACCCAAGGAGGCTTCCTAGGTGGATTGGAAGGTGCTTGGAGGTGTTCTTGGGCTTCTCTCATCCCTCTCTTCATCTTTTTCACTGTTTTGAAGGTAAGTCTCATTCTATCTTCCATTTTTTTCTGTTTTTGTTGATGGATGGGATTCATGGGAGGTATATTCATGGGAGATGATGTTGCAAGTGATTAGTGTTCACTTGCAACCATTTCTCCCTTGAATCTTCCATTTTTTAACATAGATTTACCCATTTTCTCCTATTTTCGAATTTCTGAAAATATTTTTTAAAAAAATCAAAATAATTGAAACATGATATAGCAAGTGTTTAATGTTTAGTTTCCACCATTTCTCCTTTGAATCTACATTTCTTCCACAATTTGGCCATGTTCTTCCATTTTTTATTTTCTGAAATTATTTAAATAAACAGAAATTGCAACGAAATTATTTTTTAAAAAATCAAAATTTAGAACCATGATGTTGCAAGTGTTTAGTGTTCACTTGCAACATTTCTCTCTTGAATCTTGAATTTTTCCACATACATTTGCCCATTTTCTTGTAATTTTGAATTTCTGAAATATTTGTTTAAAAAATCAAAATAATTCAAACATGAGGGTGTAAGTGTTTAATGTTCACTTTCCACCATTTCTCTCTTCAATCTTAAAATTTTCCACATAGATTTGCCCTTTTTCTTTTAATTTTGAATTTCTGAAAATATTTGTTTAAAAATTCAAAATAATTCAAACATGATGGTGTAAGTGTTTAATGTTCACTTTCCACCATTTCTCCTTTGAATCTATCTTTCTTACACATACTTTTGGCCATGTTCATCTAATTTTTTATTTCTGAATTTATTTATAAAAAAATCAGAATATATTTTTTAGATGAAATTTAATGAATAACTATTTTATGTAGATGGCACCGAAGAAAGCTGCTAGTGAGGACATTGGGTGGCAGCACGGGACTGCAATAGGCAGTAGGCACAATTACAAGTGCAACTACTGCGGCCATACGGGCCAAGGAGGGGGCGTCTCCCGCCTCAAGAAGCACCTTGCAGGTGGGCGGCTTGCAGGGTACCAAGATGTCCAAGGTTGTAAATCCGTGCCTGCTGAAGTGAAGCGGCTCATGATTGAACACTTGAAGGGTGTTCGTGCTGAGTCGCAAAGAAAGAAGGCGGACAGGGAGATGCAGGAGAGGATCATCTCGGGAAGGCAACGAGATGAAGATGACGATGACGAACCTGATGTGCCCTTATCCCTGAGCAGATAGGGAGCTTTGAGGTTGGGAGTGGTAGTGGTGGCAGTGGTAGTAGAGTTGGGGGTGAGACGCAGTCCCGTCGGTACTCCAATGTGGGTGATTACTTCACTCATATTCCATCCTCAACCAACGTACCAAACCCAGACAGAGAGCAAGGGCAAAGGAAGAGATCCACGGGTGTAACCTTAGAAGAGGTGGATCCGCATTTATATTCTCGGGAGCATGGAAAACAAACCAGAATTGATGATGCATACAACAAGCAAGGGCCTAGATATAAAGTGGGCCGTGCAGTGGCAAAATGGTGGCATCATTCGGGCATTTCATTCAATGCAGCTAATAGCCCGTATTACAAAAGTATGATCCAAGAGGTACAACAACAAGGGCTTCATGTGCAACCACCCTCATCAAGAGACTTGGCAGGGAGATATCTAGATGAAGAAGTGCAGGAGATCAAGTCATATATCCAAGGCTTCAAAAAAAAGTGGGAAAAATATGGTTGCACACTCATGTGTGATGGTTGGTCAGGTACGACCAAGAGTAGTCTTATCAACTTCCTTGTGTATTGTGATAGACAGGTGTTCTACCACAAATCTGTTGATGCATCCGATAGAGTGCACAATTCTGAATATATTCTAAGTTTGATGCGGGAGGTTGTGGATGAGATAGGAGAGCAATATATTGTGCAAGTGGTGACCGATAATGGCTCTGCATACAAGAAGGCAGGTGAGGAGTTGATGCTTCTTTATCCTCATCTTTACTGGACTCCTTGTGCAGCACACTGTGTAGATTTGATGTTGAAAGAGATTGGCACATTGCGACCTGTCAGGACGGTGGTGGAGGCTGGGCAGAAAATCACAAGGTACATTTATAATCATCATGTTGTGTTGGCGTGGATGAGAGAGTCCACAGGTGGAGAGTTGTTGCGGCCGGCTATCACCCGCTTTGCAACTAATTTCATTGCTTTACAAAGTCTCCTAAAGCATAAAGATGGTCTAAAACGCATGTTTAGGACAGACAGATGGATGCACAGCACTTTTGCAGGGACTTCTGATGGTAAAGAGGTAGAAGGGATCATCTGCAGCGCTAATTTCTGGGACCGAGTCTTCAAGCTGGTGCAAATCATTGAACCTCTTTATGAGGTTTTGAGGGTGGTTGATGGGGATAGGAGACCAAGCATAGGTTTGGTTTATGCAAAAATTGAAGCTGCAAAGAAAAAGATCCACGATGTGTCCCCTCGTTATGCACACTTGGTCTTAGACGTTGTTGAGGATCGGTGGGACCGACAAATGAGTCGGGATCTACATATGGCGGGTGAGAAAATTTTAGTTCAACTTGGTACTATATTTTTTTTAGTACAATCACACTAATTGATTTTATACCATAATTGCAGCTTACTATCTCCATCCTGCTTACCATTATGCGTTCGAGCTATCGTACGAGGATCACTTGATTGCCGCCTTTACACGGGTTGTTGAAAGACTGTCAAGGAGTCCATTGGATGCAGCAGATGCTATTGATCAGGCGAGCATTAATACAAGTACATCATGTTTATGTCAATTAATCAATTGCAGCTTTTTCTAATGGACTTCATTGCGGCAGATGAAGAGCTTTAGAGAAGGGGTAGGGAGTTTTGCAGAGCCATCCGCTATTGCTGGTCGGGACCGCATTGATGGCGGTAATGTGCTTTCCCTTTTATAATTACATATTAGTAAACTCAACGATTGACTAATGAGTGCAACAATATTTTTTTTACAGCTGATTGGTGGTTCAACTTTGGGCATTCGACACCCATATTGAGGAAAATTGCAGTAAAGATCTTGTCCCAGACCTCCTCCTCAAGTGGGTGTGAGAGAAACTGGAGCACCTTCGCATTGATACACACCAAAGTCCGGAACAGGTTGTCACATAGGCGGTTGGACAATTTGGTGTATGTGCATTATAACATGAGGTTGAGGGTGAAGCATTTAACAGAGGATCCAAAGAGGGGGGAGGTGGAGGATGATCCGGTTGACATTGGGTTTCTACGAGATGATGAAGACCCAATGGTTGCATGGGTTGCACGAGCGACCACAGAGCGGGGAGAGTTCGAGTTAGATGAGGAGGCAGATGATCCGGAAGATCCACCACGGCCAAACACATTTTTAGCTAAGGCTATCGAAGCTGCAGAAGCGGAGGAGGGGGGTGATGGAGATGTGGGAGGGGGCGGCCAACCACATTCTAGTCAATTTCGGGCCGAAGAAGAAGATGAGGTAGATCTTCTTGGCGAATTATCAATTGGGGCAAGAGGTGAGACAGTAGTTCTAATTTGTTAAACATGTTCATTCTTTGTTTTGTCATTGTCTGTTGTATAATTTGTGATGTTGGGGACTATTGCAGGTGGTGCAATTGTTGATGATGATGCAGAGTTTGAAAGATTGATGAATTTAGGCCCGTCAGCCCACTCAGAGTTTATGAGAGAAGCACAAGCAATTGTTTCCGCAGAACCAAGAAGGAAGGGATCACATAAGGAACCTGCTGCTCTCTCCCAAGCTGCAAAAGGAAAGGCGGGTGGCGACATCCCAACCAAAGAAAGGAAAGGGGAAGGACATAGGTCCAGCAGGTGGCCCAGCCAAAGGCATTGTCATTACAGAGCCAACCGCCCCAGCACAAAAGAAAAAGAGTTGGTTACCCTGGGGATCCAAGAAAGGGAAAAAATTGGCTGCCCCTTCTGTAGATCCACTTGACATTGCAGATTTAGAAACATTGGATCCAAATGCAGAAGAAACACCTCCAGAGGATTCGCCACGATTACCCAGCAGCCGCTCCCATGACTCCATGACAACTGGTTCACCGGGTGGGTCTGTAGGGGGAGGTGATGGAGATGGGGGAGGGGGCGATGGTAATGTTGGAGAAGGGGGAGGGGGCGGGGGTAATGATGGAGATGGGGGAGCATTCACAGCGGAGCAGCATCATGGCGGCCCAGTGAAGTACAATAGAAGGCGAAGGGTTAGGGGAGGTGGTCGTGCAGAAGGTGCAGCAGTGGATAGTGATAGCTATAACACTATGATATCTGATTTTGAAAGAATGAGTACAAATGAGTCTGTGGGATCCTATGGATATGGGGGACATAGTTATCAGCCAGAGTCCGACACAGGCTACTCTAGTGGCTATAGTGGGTACGCCACCACAGGCTACCCAACACCATATTTTCATCCTCCTCCGTTTGTTCATGTTCCTATTCCTGTTCCTGTTCAGCAGATTGATACTTCTGCAGAGGATGTGCAAATGGCGAGTTTGAGGATAGTCCGTCCTGGATGCGAGGTGTGGGACCACTTTGTGAGGGAGTTTCGGAGCAGATACAACACCATGATGACTTGGGATGAGTTCCGTTCATTTGTGTCTCGAACCAAAAGTTATCATCTTATTGGGGAGCTGCCCTCAGAGTCGGATGAGTCTGTCCAACCCCAGTGGGGTACATATGATCCATATCAGCAGGGATATTGGGGATACTAGACTCATTGTACTTTGTATTTGGATTTGAATTTCAGGTTTGTACTTTTTAGTTGATATGAGTCTCATTGTATTTTTCAATTGGAATTGAGTTTCATGTTTCACATTTCATGTTTATACTTTGAAGTTTGTTCTCAATTTCCAATACAATTGAATGAAAATGGATGTTTGTGTAGTATTACATGCCATAAATATCATCAGTTATACATGATGTTCTTCACAAGAGGTTGTAAACATAGAAACAGCCAAAAAATATCAAAACCATGCGAATCTGGCCAAACTGGGGCTTCAGCCATGACTGCCCAACAGTTTCCAGGCGAATCGGGTCGATTCGCCCCGATTCGGGGCGAATCGGAGCGCATCAGGGCGAGCCCGATTCGCCCCGAATCGGCGCACCAGCAAACCATA
>CM024766.1:2251610-2360630 GCA_014218235.1 Colocasia esculenta | reverse complement strand
GATTTGGTCCCTTGTACTTAAGCCATCAGATCATCCTATTAGTTGCACTAAATGAGTGTTCAAAAACAAAATGCATGAGGCTAGTGTCATTACTAGAAACAAGGCTAGACTGTAGCTCAAGGCTATTCCCAAGAGGAGGGCATAGATTTTGATGAAACCTATGCACCTATTGCTAGACTTGAAACTATTCGGATTTTATTAGCATATGCACATGTATTTGATTTAAAATTATTTCAAATGGATGTGAAATCTATATTATTAAAAGGTTTTAAAAAAGAGGAAGTCTATGTTGAACAACCTCCTGGCTTTGAAGACATAGATCATCCTAATCATGTTTTCAATTACATAAGACACTATATAGTCTGAAACAAGGACTTAGAGCTTAGTATGAAAGACTAAGTGCATTTCTTTTAAAACATGGTTTTACAAGGGCCAAAATAGAGAGCACTTTGTTTATTAAATCATGCTCTCAGAATACCTTAATTGTGTAAATTTATGTAGATGATATCATTTCGGAGCTTCTGATGAATCTCTTTGCGAGTACTTTGAAGAATTAATTCAGGGAGAATTCTAGATGAGTTTGATGGGGAAATTTACTTACTTCCTTGGACTCCACATCAAACAAGATAAGGAGAGAACCCACATCAATCAGACCAAGTATATCAAAGATTTTCAAAAGAAGTTTGGTTTTGAACAAACAAAGCTTCTAACCACTCCTACGAGCACTTCCATTAGGTTAGACAGTGATCCTCAAGGTAAGAAAGTAGATCAAAATCTTATAGAGGTATGATTGGTTTTCTCCTATACTTAACTACTACTACACCATATATTTTATTTAGTGGGTGCATGTGTGATTGGTACTAAGCAGATCCTAAAGAATCTCATTTAATTTCTGTTAAAAGGATTTTTAGATAGTTAGCACATACATGTGAATTAGGTCTATGGTATCTAGGATCATGCAAGAAGAACTTAATTGATTATACTGATGCTGATTATGCTGGATGCAAAGTAGATAGAAAAAGCACCAGTGGTTCCTGTTAGTTTCTTGCAGGGTGTTTGATCTCCTAGTCTCCAGAAAGCAGAACTCTATGACTTTATCAACAACTGAAGCTGAATATGTTGCTGCTGGGAGTTGTTGCACTCAACTATCATGGATCAAACAACAACTGGCAGACTATGGACTAAAGATCAAATCTATACTTCTGTTATGTGACACACCAGTACAATCAATCTCACAAAGAATCCACTACAACATTCAAGAAATAAACATATTGAGGTTAGGTATCATTCATTAGAGATCATGTGGCAATGGTAATATTAGCATTTCATTCATAGACACTGAAAATCAGTTGGCAGACATCCTTACAAATGCCGCACCTGAAGAGAGGTTTACCTCTCTCCGAAGAGAGCTGGGAATGTGTAATTTGTAAAAGATATATTTCTGTAAAATTGAAGAAAAATAATCTTTCAAAGTGCCTTGAAATTGCATAATTGTTAATCATTGTGAATTTTTTTTTCTTTATTGTGTCGACACACCCTTTACTCAGGTCGACACATCCTTCTTGCCTTGTTGGCAACACTCCTTTATCTGTCGACACCTTCTTACATCAGGTTGACCTGATCATTGACCTTCGACAACACTCCTTTATTTGTCGATAACACTCCTTTATCTGTCGACACCTTCTTACATTAGGTCGACACATCCTTCATATAGGTTGACTTGTATCATCATCAGTTGCTTTATCTACTCTCTTTATTTGATCCACCACTTAATTCTCATTTTTATCTTATGGGTCATATTTCTTGCGCTACTCTTTTTGACCAAGTTCTCTACATTTAACTCTTTTATCTCTTTAAATTGATTTGAGCTAAGGGGCGCCTTGAACTGAGGGGGAGCCTTGGACTAAGGGGGAGACTTCATTAATCTTTCTCCACACCTTTCTTTTTGGCCTATTCATTCCTATTCTATAAACCTTCCTATTTGGTCATTGAAAAAAAGGAGGAGAAATATTCTAAAATACATATATACTCTGAATAAATATCATCATATTATTTTTGAGCATTATGATTTTGGTTAGTTTTGTCATCACCAAAAAGCGGGAGATTGTTGACTCATTTATCTCCATGACTATATATTTTGGTGATAACAAAACTTATCAGAATATTTCTACATTCCAAATATTTAATGTGTTTTATCTTAATATCATTTTGGTTAAGTCTGTCAACAGGTAACTCAAAGGAAAGAAATAATACTTCAAGGATCACCACTGTATGTATTCCAAAAATTTCTATGTCCATTAGAGAAGTCGAAGTTACATATATCGATTGTTGGTCTTACTCTGACTTCCCAAAAGTCGAAGTTTTATATCGATTGATGGTCTTACACTGACCTCAAGGAATTCGAAGTTATATATTGATTATTGAACATTTTATTGATAGATGGTCTTAGTCCGACTTTCAAAAAGTCGAAGTTATATATCAATTGCTACTTTGACTCCCTAGAAGTCGAAGTATGATATCAATTGCTGACCATTTCCTATCTTATTGATTATTGATTGTTGATCTTACTCCAACTCCTCAACAGTCGAAGTTTAACATCGATTATCTTCATGGATCGCCATTGAATATCGATTATTCTTTAAACATCTACTATGTCTTAAACATCGATTGGTATCATATTATCTATTGTTATTTCAGATATATTATTTTCAAATAACTTGATAGTTATCTGTGCAATATCCTTACTGATTATGGATGTTATTAAATTGTAATGACTACCTTTATGATTAATCTTTGTTATAAAGATATTTTGGCGCGCAGTATTTTCAAACCTTTTTTAAGAGATGTGGATTTCAAATTTCCCGCTATCTGTTACATATCCTTCTTGCAAGAAGCTTTGAAGGATGTCTTTTTACCCATGGTTTATCAACAAATATGTTACCTATGCACATCATCTTCTACAGTTTACAATTTTCATCACATGTTGTCCATAGCTTTAAAAGGTGACAGAATGAGCTTATCTTCTTTAGTATACCTTCTTATAACATGACTTTTTGACTGACTACTATTTTCATGCAAAGTCTTCTAACGCTTTACGAAGTGACAGAAGAAACTTATCTTTGTGGAAATGCATCTCATGATTCTAGCTAGCAGAAGTTGACTTACACAAAAGTTGTCTCATGACTTTTCTCTCTATGTATCATAGCATTTAATCCATGTAGGTTTCCGATAGTTACATGTCTCTACAATGTAAGACCTATTGCGACTGCATGGAAACGAGCATCAAGGAATGAGAGACAATAGTTACATCAATGGATACATCTGAAGAAAGAAGAAGATGGCTATGAAGAAAAGAACCAACGAAGAGTGACAAGCATACACGCAGAGATCTTCACCGCCATTCATCTTAGAAGAGCATTGTGCCCTCACTCCAAATCCATCTGCTCTGAGCTCTCCTGAAGCTTCAGTTCATTATTCTTTGAGAGTCTGTTGTTTCTGAGAGAGTAGCAATTTAGCTCTATTCTTTTCTCACTGATAGTGAAATGTCCTGCGTGCTTGTATTTCTCAATGCTATCTTGCTATCTTGAATGATACTCTAATGGCCTTTTTGCATGAAACAACTTTCCCATACAATCCTGGTTGTTCTCTCTCCAGTACTACTGACTTTCTCGCAATTTTGGCCATGTTACTTTCTAGCGTGACATCTCTTATACTTGATCATCTTGCTCACATGATATCATGAATTGATTGGACATCTCTTGATTAATTTGCTAGTTATATTTTTCTTATTGACTGTTACTTGCATATTTTAGTTCGTGGCATACAACTTGAAACTATTAATTACTTATATTTGCCCATGATGATGTAAATCCTACTGGACAAGTGTGCTCATACATGCTCTTTTTAACATTTCAGGTAGTGAAGGTAAAGCTAAATGATGAGACTTGTGCGCCGAGCATGGAGTAGACTTAGAGAGTCATTCCTATTTTTAGTTAGTCTATGAGAGAATGGTAATTATTGCAATTTTCTCCTTTCTTTGAGAGAGAGATAGGTTGTTGAGCAAGGAGTGTTTAATTTGACATTGGAGGTTGTAATATTCATTTTGATAAATAAAGAAAGAGAATTTGATTATTCCATTATGTGCCCTATTTGTAATAGTATTTGTCTATAGCTTCTGAATGTTTGCATCACATCTCTTGATTCATTCCGTAGCTAAAAATTGGGGTCGTGACAACCAGCACAACCCAGTTAGGATCAGACCTCTGAACTAAGATATTCAAGTCATCCTTCCTCCTTATGCAAAGACCACCAGATTTTCCATGAGCTTCAACTAGATGATGAGACTAGATATTCTTGGTTGTAAAAAATTGAAGAACCTTCTATCATTTACTCTTAGTTTCTTACAAAAAGAGTGGGTTAACTTGTCAATGAAGCCCATTGTAGAGGTCCAACTCATACCTCTACAATTCCAAGAGTGTTGTGTGTGGCTCGCCTTCTATTAATGCAGAAGACATGGATTTGGTAATCAAATCACTTGAGTCAGTTGACCAGATGCAACTGCCATCTTTGGCAAGTTTGGTCGACCAAAATGCAGAGTTCAGTCGATCGATTCCCGCTGTGGTTGGATTTTGAGTTGGGCCATTTTTGTCTTTTCTATGATTGGGTATTGAGGAGGCCCTTCTTCTAATCTATCTTGGCCCGCAAGAAAAATGTGATGCTCCTCTTTCTCTCTCGTTTTTCCTTGGCCTGCAAGAAAGATGGCCCGCAAGAAAGATGTGAGCCACCTTGTATTCTTCCTCCAAGATATAGTGGATTTCAACATCGCCGATGCCCGTGGACTTAGGAGGTTCACCTCCGAACCATGTAAATCCCTATGTACAACTTCTCTCTTTCTTTCTTTTCTCATTCTTGGTTTGGGTGTTCGACAGTGTTGTGTGTGTTTCGTTTGTGTTTGAGGATGTGTGTTGCAATCCAGGGAGATCCCTAACAAAAAGATTAGTTTTATTTGGGAAGTTGGACCTGATCAAGGCCGGCTACCTCCACCTTGTTTGGATTATGAGGAATCGGGCTATTTTTTAAAGGCTGCACACCAATCAAATGAATTTCTGACAGCATTCTCTTTGGCTAATTTCTTTATACATCTGATTCTATTAGGGGAACTAATGCTGATTTTGCTTGTTCCTTGTATATTCTCATAAACTGTTACAACAGTCTACTCAACTCTTAACCTTTAGCTTGTGACCAGAGGTAGCTAGCAATTTGTCATTTTGGCAGAATCAATCAGCAAGCAGGATGGGTCCGCACTGTCTTAGGTGTCGTTTGGAAACACCCAGCAAAAAAGTGAAATCGGCAAAAATCGATTTCCCCGTGAAAGCGCATACAGAGGCACTTTTGCGCCTCGACACCCGTGTGACATAGAAATGAGTTGAAAAAAAAAAGAAAAAAAGTAATGGCACTTCTGCGCAGACACAACTGTGCACATTTTTTGATAGCAGACGTTTTACCGCTTTTGAAAATGCAGAGAGCACAGCGGAGTTGTGTCCGCCTCTCTCCTCCGCTAAAAATCGCCTCTGCGCAAACGTCGAGAACAAGAAGTCTTGTTTGGGAAACAAGATGACATTGTCAGAGATTTTAAATTCTAAAATTTTGTCTACTTCTCTTCCAAACGGTGCCTTAGAAAGGAACATTATTTAGATTATCTATTGTGGTATGTTGAGGTAATTGAATGTTCCTATCCTGCATTGAATCCTGAAAACACCTTTGCTAAATATCTGGGATGCTGTCAAGATGTGTTGCTAACCCACTCAAGCAGGGTGATAAGACTAACGATTTTGCCTTCAGTCTGAGTCAATGACTGGGTGATAGCTATAGCAGATAGGGCTGTTCACGGTTCGGTTCGGTCCGGTTTGGACCTTTTTTTTTAGGAAACCGAACCAAACCGAAATTATATTCAAACTGAACCGAACAAAAAAAAAATGCAGAATAAAGGCCACTGGGCAGCCCTGGGTTTCGAGCCCAGGACCGCCCAACAGGAAGAGATGCGCTAGCCCACTAGGTAGGCGCTCTTTCTTGTTATAATTTATTATTTAAATATATTTAATATATATTCTGGTTCATTCAGTTTTATTGTGCAAAACAGAACTGAAGCATGGGACTTCTCAACCCGAACCGGCAGGTTCGGTTCGATTTTCAAGTTGGATCATATTATGAACAGCCCTAATAGCAGAAGACTCGTTGCACTGCTGGTGTCACTCATACTGTGGGAATCTTTAATTGTACATAGTTGACTTTTGAGCTTTTGTTGCCACTGCAACCTTCATCTGTGCCACCGCCTGACCTGTCAACCTCAAACATTTTGCTGTCTTAGCATACCTACCTTAGTAGGGGATTCTAGCCCACTTTGATATGAGCTTGTGGCGAAGGTGGTCAGGGGGCTGGATTTATTAACATCTTTCTTCCAGGGAGCGAACTTGTACTCAATGGCATCTTCCCTCCTGACTTTTAGACCTGGAGAAGCTATCTGTTGGATTCGTGTTCTGATTTCTGTAAGTTCCCCACATGTATGGACTTCATGACCAAGCCTCCCACAGAAAATACAGAATCGAGGGAGTCTTTCATAAGTAATTGGAAACTTTCTCATGGATCCATCCGAAAGTCGCGCTTGAACTGATTTCATCAAATCTAATTTTGATGTGGGCAAAGTCACTCCATTACTTAACTATATCTGGAGAGGATTATATACGGCACTCCTATCTGGGTTGCGACCTTCACAATAGCCTTCTCACTCACATATTCTTCAGGAAGGTTGTGGATCCTCACCCACGTCCACACGTTTAGGAAGAAAATCCAAAGGGGAAACAATATTCGGCCTTCCCCCCTCAGAGTCGATCACATCACATCATTGTTGTACATCCATTCCATGCTACTGTCCTTTCAACAGACTTTATCTATATCCTCAGTCAAGAGCTGTGAATCATTACCATGGAGGTATCAGTGTCATAATCAAGAAAACTTCCATTCGACTTTGGGATTCGAAAGCTTGCCAATCCACTCTTTAAGCCCTGCTGCTCTTACCTCTTTATCAGTAAGAACTTTGAAATGTAGCTCAGCTTCCATCGCTCATTCCCATCTGGAACACTTTGCTCCAGAACAGCGATAGGACCTTCCTGTTCTTCTGTCATCGTTTTCTTAAACCGTTGGAAAACTTTTTCTTCATCTTGCTCCAGAAAGGTTTCTTGAGTTGGTTCCAGCGACATTCTAGCAGCCAAATAACTCTTGGTAATGGCAGAGAAGACGGGCTAGCTTTACCCCAACACAGCAAAAGGGCAAAAGGCAGAAGCAGGGATTGAAAGCGAAAAGATTAACCGAAGCCAGTAAAAAAGAGGAAAAAAAAGACCTGGTTCAAGGCAGTTGGGGAGTTATTCGCGAGGAGACAAATAGTGAATGGTAGGAAATAGAGCGAACCGGTGGGCAAACGAGAAGAAAGAAATCACCTGCTATCAGTGCACCGCTGCCATTATGCTAGCTAACCGGACTCCACCATCTGTTAAAAGGAGACACCACGGGAGCTCCCGAAATTTATGATCATGAGGCAGGGCCGGATCAAATAGCTAACAGAGGGGAGGAGAGACGATTCCATCGATGGGCCTCGGAGGCTCTCGTTGACAGATCCAGCGGGCGCTGCCAGGAGACACTCCTCTGGGGCGCTCGCTGACTCTATCACGCCCGCCCACGTCCTCTGCCCTCATCCACCCGTACCGGGACAATCCGAGGTGGTGGGAGAGACATATGAGCCCACATGCAGTATTATTAACTAACCCTGGTTAAGCTACCTGGGTTTCGGAGACAAGTTTCCTACTATCGTGCCAGAGGATAAGGGCTTATCTTTTAACTAAAGCTAGCCATATTACAAGGCAGTTGTGTTCAGATGGCACCTAGAAGGTTTGTGCACTAAGATTAGAGAACTTTGCATCGTGAAAAATAAATAAAATAACAAGTACTTAACTTCCATAATGTGCAAAACCTAGTTTGGTCGGTTCATGTAGCTTCGGATACACCTCCGATTAAGTTGAGATGTCAAGTACTTGTGCAATTAATTAGGCGCTGATCAAATTGCATGTCAATTTGTTAATGGCTAATATTACTTTTTATCAAAATTTGCATAATCTCTTCGGCCATGTTTGGTATTTGAATATATTTTCACTATATCTCGGATCTATTCAAATACCAAACATAGATATCTCTATTCTATCTCCTATCTATTCAAATATCAAATATGGTCTTCAAATCCAATTGCCACGCATAGGGATCCTTCCATTGTGATGCGGGACGACTACCCGAAATGCCACACTTCTAACCAGCAAATGTTCAGCCACAATGAAACAACAAGCCTTTTAACATGCACAGGACCCACAAGCAATTTCAAATCATGATTTACATGTTAATAACAGAAAACTAGAAGTTGACAGGTCATCCCACGCAGCAGGAAAAGCGTCGGATCGGCAGTAGATCGAACTACCACACAGCTAAGGCATCAATTACACAACTAATAATCTCAAATTTAGCATTAACAAGGAAAATAGGGAAGCTCACATAGCACAGTCCGACAGCAATAGCATAACTAGCTAGGATTCCTACCACTCAAGCACGACGAAAAATCTAACTAGATACTAAAAGATTAGAGGGAGTAGAGAAAACCTTCAGGCAGTTGGTTCGTCGGAGGTAGAGAGCCTCGGTTGGACGTGGGGCGCGATCTGAGACAGCGAAAGCGCAGCGATCTCGGCAACCAACGGGATGGGACGGCGCTCTCTCCGGGGCGCTGCAACGGGCCGGCTGGGGTGCTGCTGGGGCGGAGTTCTGGGTCGCAGCACCTGGACGTACTCGTGCGGTAGTACAGGGAGGTACACGAACAACTGGAAGGAGTCGCCGACGATCTCGACGCTTGGCCCGCTCATCGGCATCACTAGACACTGCTCTAGACGTCACTGGCGAAACTCAAACAGAGGTGGTACTGTGGGGAAGGAGCATTCCACCTGATCACAACCAGACCTCTCGTCGGTCAACCCACACCGTAGTCGGAGCACGGGGAAGGTCCGTATGAGTCGCTCTGACTGGGCCGGGGAGGCCTGTGGTGTCGTGGGGTGACGGGGCAGTCCGCGGGGATCCGACGCGACTGGCGGGTCACAGTGGCGAGCTTGGGTGCTCGCCGCGCGGGGAAGCTTGACACGAAGGCGCGGACAACGTGGCGAGCTCCCGGCGATGCCGGGAGCGGAGCGGCGATGCTAGATCAGCATTGAGGCAGGGGGCAAAGGTGGTCCAGGTGCGCGTTCGGTGCGGGGCCTGCGAGCGCTACCGGGAGGGAGCGCGGGAACGCGCGCGCAGGCGCAGGGGCTTCGCGATGGGGGGGGAAGAAAACGCACCGGGTCTGGGAGAGAGGGAAAACAGGGAGAGGGGGAGTGGCGCTGGGAACTGGGAGGGGACATGGGGAAGAGGGGAAGGGGGTTTCGTACAGGGGGTTTTGGGAGGGAGAGGGAGAACCGAGGGAAACGGGAGAAAACGAGACGAAATGGGAGGGTGTGAACAACAACGGGACGAAAGGAGGAAGAAGATGGAAAACGAGGTAGGAGGAAGGGTGGGATCTCGGGGAAGAGACAGTAAACACACACTTCAAGGCGGCTTCATCCGCAAGCAAACATTCTTCTGAATCTTCTATTCCATGCTTCCGAAAGAGTCTTTACAAGCATATATAGGACAAGCCCCAAGGAAACCCTACTGTGCACCTCTCCATTATGACCAAAATGCTTCAGAACAAATGATGAAATGACAGTCATGTCCCACATTCACAAATAACCCAAAACAAAATCTCCAAATACATCTGAAAATAAGAAAGCTCTCATGGGCCTCACAACACCTCAAATAAAGGCCACTAACAATCACACTCCTCATCTCCAAGCCATAACGACAGGATCGATGCTGCCGTGAGTCGTCGACGCTGGTAAACCCGGGTCGGGTCGAAATTTTCCGCGCTCTGGTGTCCTCACCACATTTCCTAGATAAGAGCCTAGCAACAAATTCTAGTTTTTTGGCTTGGCGGGAGGCAGTCTAACACTTGTCCAAAGAATCCCATCTAAGTTATGAAAATGGCATTGCCTCTCTGGGACATTAATGTGATAATAATGCGTCCTGCGAAAAAGTTACATCATTGCCAATAATGATTAAAAAGAGAGGAAGTAGAACTATGCCAATAACTAACTAGAGCAATTTTGACAAGTAATCATCATTCAATATTTAGTTGATGAGAAACACTTGCAATCCGTCCCATGGCGCCTACCCCGTCCACAGTGTACCCTTGTATGCTAATAGTTAGCTTATTCTCACTACAAGGGAAGTGAGATTTGTCAACGACTATTTGTCAGCGGCTACAAAAACTCGTTGATATATAATACATATGTCAACGGCTTTGAAGGGCCGTTGACATATGTTACATATGTCAGCGACTGTTTATGGTCGTTGACATAAACTTAACATATGTCAGCGGCTACTATGTAGCCGTTGACATATGTTGACCATATGTCAATGGCCTCGCGTAGCCATTGACATAAATTAATATTTGTCAATGGCTATGATAAACCATTGACATAGGTAACATATGTCAACGGTTCTGTGTAGCCGTTGACATATATAAAATGAAATATTTGTCAACGGCTATAAAGAGCCGTTGACATATGTTAAAATTTTTGTTAAAAAAAACCACCCACCCACCCGCCCCCTCCCTGCTCTCTCCCCATCCCCCCCTACCACGCGCGCTCTCTCTCTCTCCCCTCATCCCCACCCCGGCCTGTACCTCTCCCCGGAACAGGGGCGAGGAGCAGTGCGTGGCTCGTCTGAACTGAGTTGGAGGGGAGAGGGGCAAGCAAGAGGAGACTGGAGCCAGGGAGCACTCCCCAGATCTAAAGCTCCTAGAGAGAGGCGCTGGCGGATCTCGCGCCATCGCGTTCTACCCTTCATCGTCCGCGGGGGCTGGCCCGACAGATCGCGGAGATGGGGATCTTCGACAGCTGCCACCCATGGACTACCTCTGGTCCGAGAAGATGATCTTCGTGCAGCTCATCATCCTCGTGGAGTCTGCGCACCGGGCAATCTACGTCGACGCATGCGCTTGGATTCACGTTGTGGACGTAGATCTGTGGGAATCTATATGCTATTTCGCATTTTCCACTGCTTTTTTGTTTGAATTCATCGTAACTGGGGTTGGTTGGTGTCGTTCGTGTTCTTGATCTGTTGGCGTATGGAGTGGGATTTGAAGATGGGAAGGGGATTTGAAGATTTGAATAGAGAGGTAGGCATATATGGAGTGGGATTTGATGAGGCCCCTCTGAGACCTAGCGGAGCTGGAGCGGGGCGCCGATGCCAAGGTGAGGCCCTCCTTCTACGCCAGCAGCGGCCCGGCGGGGCGTCAGGCCGACGGGCTGGACTACTCCGTCGATCTGAAGCTGGGAAGGCTGGGGTGTTAGTTAGTGATGCAAAGCCACGTTTCCAGGTCGCCCCACGTTCTCATTTGATGGCTGTTATCTAGATTAGTTAGTGTTTGTTTTTATCTGGTCAAGTAGTAATTAGTGGGTTAAGAGATGTGCTTTAGTGGGTCTTTCTCTAGTACGTGTAAGGTCTATATAGAGGCCTGTTCCTTTCAGCATTCTATGAAGTAATACGATTTGCTCTACCTTAAAAACTCTCTGTTCCCGTGCTCTCTGTTTTGGTCCCTGTTGTGTGCAGGTTGCAGTGGTATAGCAAGGGGATCTGCTCTGAGAGGATCTCCACACTGCATCGACCCTAACATTTGGTATCAGAGCCAGACGGAAGAGAGGTGGGTTTATACCCACTTGTTCCAGGCTCTTGCTGCTGTGTGCTTGAGTTAGTTGGAGCATCAAGTTTCTCTGTAAGTTTGGTTAGGTAGATGTTGTTTTTGTTTGGTCGAATAAGGTCCGCCCATAACCTGTTCGCCATAAGGTTTGTGAGAAGTTTATTCTGATTTCATGACCAATATCAATATGTCTGCTGCAAATCAGTCTCTCATTCCTACATTTAATGGAGAAAGTTATCTAATTACTCTCTTACTGAACTGATGGGTTCTTTGCAAGCTCATGAACAAAGGTTGAATAGGTCAGCTGAAACCGGCTTGGAGCATTCATTTTCTTCAAAGCTAGAAGTGTCCAAGCAAAGTGGGAATGATAGCTCTTCTCGAGGACGTGGAGGGTTCCGCGGCCGAGGTCGAGGAAGAGGTAGAGGAAGAGGCAGAGGAAGATCAGATTCTGAAGAAAGATCAAATGACAATGGGCAGAAGCAGACATACAATGGGAAAGGTAACCGTTACTCTAACATCCAATGTCGGTATTGCAAGAAATATGGTCATATTGAACGTAATTGTTGGCAGAAGGCAAAAGAAGAAGCAAATGTAGTTGTAGAAAAAGAAAATGAGGAAGATACTAATCTTTTTCTTGCATGCCTTAATGCTAAAGAACACAAAGATGATATCTGGATGCTAGATAGTGGCTGCAGCAATCATATGACAGGTTTTAAGGAGATCTTCAAAAGTATGGATAACTCTGTGAAAATTCAAGTTCAGCTTGGTGATGGCAAGCGTGTTGTTTCTGAAGGAAAAGGGGTTAACACAGTAAAGCTTAAATCAGGTAATGAAAAACAAATTCATGATGTTTTATACATCCCTGGTTTAGCTCATAATCTCTTGAGCATTGGGCAGCTAGTTCTGAAAGGATATTCAGTAAAGTTTCTTAACAATGTTTGTGAAGTTAGAGACTCAAATTCTGTTCTAGTGTTGAATGTGGGGATGACAGAAAATAAGATGTTTCCATTCTCCTTCTCAAGTATTGATGATTGTGCATTGATTACTTCTGTTAAGAATGATTCCTAGCTGTGGCACATGCGATATGGGCACTTGCATTTCAATGGGTTGAGATTATTAAATCAAAAACATATGGTGATTGGCTTACCATTCATAGAAAATGTAGATGAGGTTTGTGAAGGATGTGTATATGGAAAACATCACAGAGCATCATTCCCAGCAAAAAGTTCATGGAGAGCACATCAACCCCTTCAGCTTGTGCATGCAGATATTTGTGGTCCGATGAGAACTTCGTCACTAGGTGGAAGCAAGTACTTTCTTCTATTTATTGATGACTACAGCAGAAAGAGTTGGGTGTATTTTTTGAAAAATAAATCTGAAACTCTCTCTAAGTTTCTAATTTTCAAGGCATATGTTGAGAAGCAAAGTGGTTATTACATAAAAACCTTGCGAACTGATAGAGGAGGAGAGTTCTTATCTAACAGTTTTAATTCTTTTTGTGAAGCAAATGGCATTCGCAGGGAATTGACAGTAAGTTATACACCTCAGCAAAATGGAGTAGCAGAGCGCAAAAATCGGACCATAGTAGAAATGGCAGGAGTATGTTGAAGGCAAAGCATCTTCCTAATGAATTCTGGGCTGAAGCAGTTTGGACAACATTTTTCTCTCCTGAATAGATCACCAACAAAAGCAGTGCAAAATCAGACTCCTTATGAAGCTTGGTATGGAAGGAAGCCAAATGTAAGTCATTTGAGAATTTTTGGTTCAATTGCTTATTCTCATGTCAGTTCTGAAATTAGAGAAAACTTGATGACAAAAGTGTCAAATGCATATTTGTTGGTTATAGTGCTGAAACCAAAGGGTATCGATTATATATCCCATTACCAAGAAGATCATCATAAATAGAGATGTTATATTTGAAGAAAATGGTTTTTGGGATTGGAATTGGAATTGTGGTGTATAGGATGATCTGAAATTTCAGATATCTGGAGATGACCCTCAACTAGAAGAGAATGAACAAATTGAGTCACCAAGGGTGAAGTAAATGGCTGCCATCCATCTTCAACCAGTGAAGATTCAGACTCTCCACCAAGGAAGGTAAAGCATTTGCGAGAAATTTATGAATCATGTAGTTTTGCTTTGTATTCTGCTCTGAACTTTAATGAGGCAATCAAGAAGGAGGAGTGGAAACAAGCAATGAATGATGAAATTGCTGCCATTGAAAGGAATGATACATGGGAACTAGTTGATTTGCCACAGGGAAAGAATACAATTGGTTTAAAATGGATTTATAAGGTAAAACACAATGTTGATGGAAGCATTCAGAAGTATAAAGCAAGACTTGTTGCCAAAGGATACTCACAACAAGAAGGTAGTGATTTTTTTGAGACCTTCTCACCTGTTGCAAGGTTAGAAACTGTTAGAATTGTTTTATCTCTTGCTGCTCAAATGAAATGGCATGTTTTTCAGCTTGATGTTAAGTCTGCCTTCCTAAATGGTGTTTTAGAAGAAGAGGTGTTTGTTGAACAACCTCAAGGCTATATAGTTGCAGGTTCAGAAGATAAAGTTTACAAGCTAAACAAGGCTCTTTACGGGCTGAAGCAAGCCCCTAGAGCTTGGTACAGCAGGATTGATACTTATTTTCATAAGTTGGGGTTCAAGAGGAGTCCAAGTGAACCAACTTTATACTCAAAGCTGATGGATAAGGACATTGTTGTTGTGAATCTCTATGTAGATGACATAATATACACTGGTTCTTCTAGTTTGTTGCTTGCAGATTTCCGGAAGAAAATGATGCAAATGTTTGAAATGACAGATCTAGGACTATTGCATTATTTTCTGGGATTGGAAGTAGGACCAGGGGACAGGGGTTGCAGCAGGGCGGAGGTGGTGATGAGTTTTTTTTTTTTTTTTTTAAATAGATTTTTGTCAGCGGCTAAAGTAGTCCGCTGACATATTAATGATATGTCTACAACTAAAGGCCGCTGACATATCTTCCATTTGTTAACAGCTAACACAGCCGCTGACATATATCTAATATGTTGACGGCTAATTATACTCGTTGACGAACATAAGTCGACGACCCATTTGTCAACAGATGTGTCAACGGCTACTAAGCCGCTGACATATGTATATGTCAACGGTTTTAGGACTTTTGTCAACGGCTATTAGCCGCTGACATATGTCTATTTTCTTGTAGTGTCTATACATAGACCCGCATGTTTTACAGTTGTGCATGAGCATACCTTGTATTATCTCTCCCATACTCAAAATAAACAAGCTATGAGCTGCTTTTGAAAGTCTCCCGTTGCGCTGATTCTACAGTGATGAAGCAAATTTATTGTGTAGCATAATGTACAGTGTTTGTTGCAATGTTAAACTTGGGGAAGATTATTTTAAAACATAGAGTAATTGATGTCCACATCTCATTCTTTCTCCTCTTTTTCTGATTGAGCTCCTTGATGCAGTGTCTTCTCACTAATTGATCCATGATTGGCTCAACAATAAGATCTCTTTTGAAATCTTCAATTTCTTTCCTTCGACTGATGTAAAACTAGTTTCACAGATTTAATTGAAAGGCATGCATCTTGCCCGGGCGTCACCATTACCGGCCAATACCATATATAGCCTTACCTCACTATGTAGCTATCTCGTCTTCTCTTAAGCTGTTTCACTCTGTTCGAATTAATAATTTTTGAATTTGTGTATCCTAAGTCATGCACCTTTTTACACTCCTTCAGTCAAATTTGACCACACATTCTCACCACCACGAAGTCGGAAATAGATTCTCGCGACCAAACTATTTGAACATATTTTCTCTAAACTTACGTTCGTTAATCCCAAGTTTCACATCGACTCTCTAAATTTTATTTTAAAAGTGTGAGGGGCTGAGTGACCGCAGGGGACTCCAGAGGTATGTTTCCATTTCCAAATCTAAACCTCTCTGTTGAACGACTAAACCTAATATATATATAAAAAAAGGTTATCAATTTTAGGAATAACTTCAATTATCAATCATAATCGAAACTTAATAGCCTGCATGCATGCTTTCATCTTTTGTCTTCAAGGCATTCATTTATTTTGGTCAGTTAGATTTTAGAACCAAAGATGTGGATTTACATTTCTCAATCTATTTTTCCATTCCAATTCGAACCAGTGTCGATCGAGAAACCCATGTTCTCTTTGAACGCAGCATCGACTAATAGCAGATGCCCTACTGTAAGTCAAAGGTTCACTACAAAAAAAGCACCGATAGCGACCGACTGAATTGGTTGCTAATCAGTTGCAACTCAGTCGCTATACAGTAAATGTTCACTACAAGAAAAAGCACCGATAGCAACCGACTATCGACCGAGAAAGTCGGTCGCTATAATCTGGTCGCTATTAAGCGACAAAAATTAATCGGTCGCTGTTTCGGTCGCTAATTGCGACCGATCAAGAGCGGTCGCATTATCAGTCGCAATAACAGTCGATATCGCTATATTGGTCTCTAACTCAGAGACCGATTAGCGACCAATATTAATGCGGTTGCTGTATGAGTAGTGACCAATATTAGTGACCGACTACAGTCGGTCGCTAGTCGGTCGCTATTTTTATAATATATTTTTTTAAAATTTAACATAAATGACAATAAATCACCTGATAAATTATAAAAAAATAAAACCACAATACATCTACTACCCAAATCACAATATCTCATCACATAAACTACAACAAACATACAAACCCATCATACATCCATCATAAAATTACAACATCCACACAACTAACATGAATTGCAAACCATAATATATCCATCAGAAAATCACAAATCCTCTGCATATGTGTCATCCTGGTCCTCGTCTCTCCCAACACCTCGCGACTGATGATTCTGTATATCATTCATAAAAATTAAAATTAAATACTTAATAAATAAATTATTTTTTATTTAAAATTGAAAGCAAGAGGTTTTCCATTTTGCTTAATTTGACGAATGACAGTTTTGAACATTTTGCTCAAATCGAGAGTCCATTTGGACTCCGTCAATTTCTACAAGTCACTCTTACCTTCTCGTCGTGTTGGAGTCATTGATAATTAATCTGACCTAAATTTTTTTTTGACCCTCTTAAATCCATGTTTATTGACTTTAAATTAAGTTCTTTTAGAAAATGTAATATGAGCATCGAGCTCAAACCTGGAGTCTAATTTGAACTCCGTCAATTTCTACGGGTTACTTTCACCCCCCAAGTCGTGTTGGAACAATCGATAGGCTGATTGGATCTCTCTTTTAAATTTTGGACCCTCAAACCCAAGTTCATAGGTTTTAACCAAAACTAGTTAAGAAAATGAAAAATGATTGCCCAGTCCAGATCAGGAGTCCAATTTGGACTTCGTCAGTTTCTACAAGTCACGTTCACCTTTCCGATCATGTTGGAATCATTGACAAATTAATTGGACTTATATTTTTAATTTTGAGCCTCCTAAAACCATGTTTATTGACTTTAAACTAAGTTTTTTAGAAAATCTAAATATGAGGATTAAGCTCAAATCCGGAGTCCAATTTGAACTCCGTCATTTTCTACGGGTTACTTTCACCACCCAAGTCGTGTTGGAATAATCGATAGGCTGATTGGATGTCTCTATTAAATTTTGGACCCTCAAACCCAAGTTCATAAATTTTAAACAAAATTAGTTATGAAAATGAAAAATTGATTGCCCAGTCCTGATCGGGAGTCCAATTTGGACTCCGTCATTTTCTACAAGTCACGCTCACCTTCCCGATCATGTTGGAATCATTGACAAATTAATTGGACTTATATTTTTAATTTTGACCCTGCTAAACCCGTGTTTATTGACATTAAACTAAGTTTTTTAGAAAATGTAATTATGAGCATTGAGCTCAAATCTGGAGTCCAATTGGAACTCCGTCTATTTCTACGAGTTATTTTCACCTCCTAAGTCTTGTTGGAATAATCGATAGGCTGATTGGACCTCTCTTTTAAATTTTGGACCATCAAACCCAAGTTCATAAATTTTAAACAAAACTAGTTAAGAAAATGAAAAATTGATTGCCCAGTCCTGATCGGAGTCCAGTTTCTACAAGTCACACTCACCTTTCTGATCATGTTGAAATCATTGAAAAATTAATTGGACTTATATTTTTTATTTTTGACCCCCCTAAATCTGTATTTATTAACTTTAAACTATGTTCTTTTAGAAAATATAAGTTCAACATCGAGCTCAAACCTGGAGTCTAATTTGAACTCCGTCAATTTCTACAGGTTACTTTCACACCCCAAGTCATGTTGGAACAATCGATAGGCTGATTGGACCTCTCTTTTAAATTTTGGACCCTCAAACCATGGTTCATATATTTTAAACAAAACTAGTTAAGAAAATGAAAAATTGATTGCCCTGTCTAGATCGGGAGTGCAATTTGGACTCCGTCATTTTCTACAAGTCACGCTCACCTTCCCGATCATGTTGGAATCATTGACAAATTAATTGGACATATATTTTTAATTTTGACCTCCTAAACCCATGTTTATTGACTTTAAACTATGTTTTTTAGAAAATATAAATATGAGCATTGAGCTCAAATCTGGAGTCCAATTTGAACTCCGTTAGTTTCTACAGGTTACTTTCACCCCCCAAGTCGTGTTGGAATAATTGATAGGCTGATTGGACCTCTCTTTTAAATTTTGGACCCTCAAACCCAAGTTCATAATTTTAAACAAAACTAGTTAAGAAAATGAAAAATGATTGCTCAGTCCTGATCGGGAGTCCAATTTGGACTCTGTTAGTTTCTACAAGTCACGCTCACTTTCCCGGTCGTGTTGGAATCATTGACAAATTAATTGGACTTATTTTTTTAATTTTGACCCTCCTAAACCCGTGTTTATCAACTTTAAACTAAGTTATTTTAGAAAATGTAAATTTCAACATTGAGCTCGAACTTGGAGTCCAATTTGAACTCTGTCAGTTACTACGGATTACTTTCACCCCCCAAGTCATGTTGGAACAATCGATAGGCTGATTGGACCTCTCTTTTAAATTTTGGACCCTCAAACCCAAGTTCATAGATTTTAAACAAAACTAGTTAAGAAAAAGAAAATTTTATTGCCCAGTCCATATCGCGAGTCCAATTTGGGCTCCGTCAGTTTCTACAAGTCACGCTCAACTTCCCGTCGTGTTGGAATCATTGAAAAAATAATTGGACTTATATTTTTAATTTTGACCCTCCTAAATCCGTATTTATTAACTTTAAACTAAGTTCTTTTAGAATATGTAAATTTCATCATTGAGCTCAAACTTGTAGTCCAATTTGAACTCCGTCAGTTTATATGGGTTATTTTCACCCCCCAAGTCGTGTTGGAACAATCGATAGGCTGATTGGACCTCTCTTTTAAATTTTGGACGCTCAAACCCAAGTTCATAGATTTTAAACAATACTAGTTAAGAAAATGAAAAATTTACCCTCCTCACCCAAGTTCTTGTATTTTGTAAGATGATATTTAGAGTTAAGAATAGAAAATTAATAAAATAAAATATTCACCGGAGGTTGCTGTGTAGGAGGTGCTCTATCACGAAGAATTCCCAATTATGCAAGCGTCTCGGAGACCGTCTGAGAGAAGATGGTTAAGATATTCTGAGAGACGCTCTCGTTGACGATCTTCCTAAACTGATCTGGAGTCATGGTCGGGCCGACACTGGAAGAACCACCTGGGGCTACAGGTGTGGTAAATGGAGAGGTCGCATGTGAGACGGAGCTCGAGCATGATGATATCACCCTGGCCGTGCCCAAGCTATGTCCAAAACTATATACATGGCCTTTCTTGGGTGCCCCAGATGCTGCAACCCAAATGTTAGGATCCAACTCCAGACATTGACTATCATCCCCCGTACCTCCCATCCATTCTTCTACTATATGACTCCTGCAAAACAAAAAACAAAAACAAAATTATTCTACATTTTACTTTTAAATGAAAACTATTGGTGTATAAACTTACCGCTACCTCCCAAGCTTTCTCACTAATGTAATCATCTGTCCCTTTCTTCTTATGAGTTTTATCAAAAGGTTCTTGAAATTGAGGTGGTCGTTTGAGCTTTTCTTCCTGTTTTTCAAATAATCATAGTTTATTATTAGATTAAAAAGAAATCACAAATGTAGAAGCGTACTTACCAATCATGCTTTATGCGTTGCAAAAGAGACAGAGCCACTCATGTGTACATTTGCTTCAGGATGCACAACTTTGTTTTGCTTTGCTGTGGCAGAATTTTTATTCCATTTCTCACCTCCCAAAATCACGCTCAGCTCTATCCAATACTCCTTTCTCATCCAAACAGGCCCATGCTCTTTCCACTGGTTCCTATCTATGCTTGCACATACTCTTTCTGCATTTCTTCAACATTATACAAAAGATGTTTGAAATTTGCTCTTGCAGTTGTTGTCCATGCAGATCTAGAACGTAACTCATCTGAATGCTTTGTGAATCGATGATTCCTCTGCATATTAACAAAAAAATGAATTATATGCAACATAACAATTAGTGTGTTAAACTAAGAATTCAAAAATACTTAGTTTGATAAAATAAGATATATACCATGAACATATCATACAATAAATCCTGAACATCCATGGAAAATCAAAAAACGATAGATAGGGCAAGGAAAATGTGCTTGAATTGTCTTTGTAATAAATTGTGATGCTTGGGCTGGCTCTATTTTATCCTTGAAATTGAAAATATTAATACCACAATGACGAATAGATAACAAAAATAGTGCATTACATACCCTTCATTTATCCACACTGCCCGCATCGTCTCATTATATCTGCCCTCCCCCTCGTGATGACTCGTCTCATCATCAGCATGTACTATACGAATTAATTAGCATAAATAAAACAAACTATCAAAAATATACCTATAAATGTGAATGAACATACCTGGCTCAGATGGATGAGGTGTGGATCCACTAGCCATCTGTGATGGAGATGCATAGGTCGTCGGTCCTATACCACAATGACATCAAGAATTATATTAAATAAATACTGCAATGCATACTAATCATGACATATATAACTACTGTCGGTGGTAGAGGTGCATAGGTCGCGGGTCCTATCAAGATAAAATTAAGATACCATAATGACATAGAATTTTTGTTTAAATGTTGACGGGGCCTCTAAGGGATTCCAGGGAATTATGGAGCTGGTGGATGTATCCGGGACAGATATGGTAATATGCAAGTCACTTTTGCTCATTTCTACGGGGTGGGTAATAGTTTGATTGTGGAAACCTGAGCTTTATGTGATGGTCTTCGGCTGGCGAGCTTTTTAGGTTTTCGGCTCTCTGCTATCCATTCGAACTCTTTATCTTTGGTTAACTCCTTCCGGCAAAACAAATGTATGTCTTGGCAAACCTATAGGTGGTGGCATGTAGTGAGGGATATGCTGGGTGGTGATTTCAACTCCATTTCCCATGTCTTTCGAGAAGCTAACATGGTGGCGGACCATCTTTCCAATCATGCTATTGCCTCTAGGCACAATCAGGTCTTCTGGGGTTCTCAATGTTTCCTGCACTCTTGTAAGGGATCGGTTGTACTAGATAGATCCGGTCTTATGAATGTTAGACTGGTTTAACTGGGGGTATGCCCCCTTTTGATTGTTGTACTTTCAAATTTATTATAAATATTTTTGGCCCAGGTGCCTCGCTGGTGGAGTGAGCCCATCCTCCTCTTGTGGGGGAGGTGCACTCTCCTAGTTTGAGGCCTTGAGGACCTTCTTCTACCAAAAAAAAAAAAAAAACACAAAGAATTATATTAAACAAATACTACAATACATACTAATCATGACATATATACCTGTTGTCGTTGGTAGAGGTGCAGAAGTCGTAGGTCCTGTAAGGATAACAATAAGATACCACAATGACATAAAGAATTATATTAATAAATACCGCAATGCATGCAAATCAAAGTATGCATACCTCCTGCCGGTGGTGGAGGTGTAGAAAAGGAAGTAAATCTCCTCCCACTACCCTCTCCGTCCCACCTGAAGAAGTTGCACGTCGTCCTCGAACCATATCTTTAAGTGGTAATAAAATACATGCATATTCATCAAATAGTGGAAGAAAAAAAGATGTAGAATATTAGAATTTCTGGTAAAATTGTCTACCATTAATCAAACATTCTCCATTTCATCTTCAGATGTTGGGGATATATCAAATTCAGCATTGACATCTTCATTATCAGATTCATTTTGATCACTAGTATATTCCTCTTCATCGGAGTCCCCCAACTGTATTTCAGGTTGTTGTGGATCGACTTCTTCCACTTCATTCTCTTTAGATAAAGAAAGTGCCTCATCAGATTCATCACTAGAAGCAGGCAACTCTACATCATCAGGTAAGTATGATTGAAAGAATTCGGCATTGATATCCAACTCCACTGTTTCAGTCAAATCCAACTCATAATCCACGAAAAAGCCTTGTCACCTTGCAAACTGCCCACCAATCATTTCTTTCTTTATTTCTAGATGATGTATACTTTGTATAATAGACCTGTTGCGCTTGTGTGGCCAAAATAAATGGATCATAAGTATTCAATTTGGACTTATGTCTGATATCGACAATCTCATATGTTGTGTCATTTCGAACAGAATTAGGATCAAACAATGACACTTGAACAAAAATATATGGTTGTCATCTCCGAGATATTGCAATTCTAAGATCTCCTCAATAATACCATAATAATCACATTCATTTTCATTATATGTACTTCCTTTCACACATACCCCGTTGTTCATTGTTGACTTATTCTGCCCATATTGTCTAGTGTGAAATCTATGTCCATTCACAAAAAATGTTGGATATGTACGTGCAACCTTCGATGGGCCATAACTTATCTCTCGAATTCTTTGATCAGTAATAAAACCATTTTCAACCTACATATTGAGAGCACAATAGTCAAAATTGACATTAGCCTAACGAGAAGAAAGAGTAATGATGCTTACACGATATTTCAGCTAAGAAGCCATGATTTATCTTGTTCTTTTTCTACCTCCATGTCAGTAAGATATGGACATCTTTGGATTAATTCTGAATCAAATTGTCTGTATTACGAACATTAGAGCATTATAGATGGAATGAAAAATAACAAGTTATGGACATAACGTAATGTGAGCAGAGCACATACGCAACATAAGATTCAACCTCAATACAATTTAAAATAATATAAATTTCTGCGTACTGCAATTCTCTATCATTTAGCATCCAACTCGAAGAACGTCCTTACACATATTCAGGATACTTAAATATGGAGAGCCAATCATACTGAACGGAGTCTCCCCCATCATCATTAGGTGGTTGTCGAGTATGATGAGTTTGTATCTCAGGTTCAAAGTACATTGATAAAAATTTGATATTTCTTCCATAATGTACGCCTCCACAATGGAACCCTTTACCTTTGCCTTGTTGCGAACTTTCATTTTCAATTCACATGCACCTACCAGAAGGTTTATAGGATAATGAAAAACACATCACAGGAGATAGAATTATAAGGGAAAAAAATATACAAATTACCTCGCAAATGGATACATCCATCTAAATTGTACTGGCCCTCCTACTTTAGCCTCAGATGATAGGTGTATAAGTAGGTGCTCCATCGAATCGAAGAATGCAGGTAGAAATATCTTTTCCAATCTACAAACTGTTGTGTTCACATTCTGTTCAATAGTTTTCACATCTTCATACATGAGCTTTGATGCACATAAAATCTTGAAAAACTGACTTAACTCAGTCACTGCTCCCCATATCGACTTCGGCAACATATCGCGAAATACAATAGGTAGCAACCTCTGCATAAACACATGACAGTCATGACTTTTCATTCCATATATTTTCCCCTCATTTGTATTCACACAATGAGCAATGTTGGACACATAGCCATCTGGAAATCTCAATTGTTTTAGCCAAAAGCATACTTATTTAATCTGTGCAGCTCCAAGGGCGTAAATTGCTTTCGGTTTAACTGTTGTACCATTTCTATCAAGAAGTTCCAGTTCTGGACGTTTACAATGTATTTTCAAGTCTAAAAGAGCATTCACGTTGTCCTTTGTTTTGCCTTTATGTCCATAATAGTGTTGAACACATTATCAAAGACATTCTTCTCAACATGCATGACGTCGAGGTTATGTCGTATAAGAAGAGTTGACCAATAGGCAATTCCCAGAAGATACTTTTTTTGACCCAGTTGTGATCCTTTCCAAATCTAGGGAGTTGTCTTGTGCTGCTCGACAATTGTGCTATATCTGGTAAGTTATGTACCCTTGCCGCTAAATGTGGACCAGACAAGCGTTCAAAATCAGCTTCTTCCAATTCAATTATGTTCTTTAAGAATGCATCTTTTTGCCTTCTAAAATGATGGTCCCTTGGTAGAAATCGTCGATGACAATCAAACCAGCATGACTTGACACCATGCTTAAGTACAAATGATTTGGTAATGTCCATGCAGTAAGGACATGCTAGTTTTCCATGGGTGCTCTCAATATGCAGGAAAGTCACTTATCGTACACATCAATGCAGCCTTCAGAGTGAAATTTTACTTTCTGGATGTATCATAGGTAGTAACCCCATCGGTCCATAACAATTTCAACTCATCAATCAACGGCCTAAGATATATGTCTAGTTTTTTTCCAAGACTTTTTGGACCAGGGATCAATAATGATAGAAATAAATGCTCTCGCTTCATGCACGTGTTCGGCGAAAGGTTGTATGGTGTCATGAAAACTGGCCAGCTGGAGTAAGAAGTCACTGAACCTCCAAATGGATTGAAACCATCAGTACATAAACCCAGCCTCACATTGCACGACTCTTTTGAAAAACTAGGGTGAGCATGGTTGAAGTGACTCCAAGCATCGGCATCTTCAGGATGACTGATTACATTATGTTCACGACGTACTCTTTCCGCATGCAATCTCATATGTTGAGCCATCTTTGATGACATATACATTCTCTGCAGTCTCAGTGAGAGGAGAAAATTTCACAATGACATGTATGGTATATCTTTTTGCTTGAATTGTCCCTTTTCTTAGGCTTGAATCTATCATGACCACACATGGAACATGATACCTTATTTTAATCCTCATTATAATATAACATGAAATGATTAGGACATGTGAAAATGTATTTTATAAATTAAAATCTTTTAGTTCTTTTTATCATGTTCTCTCATGTTCTCTTGGATGCGTATTGCTAATCGAAGTCCCTACGTGAGTGGTGGCGATGAGAGATGAATCGGCAATTTGCATAGCGCAGGCGTGCCAGTCACCGAGGTGACAACAAGTGTTCTGCCTCCGAGAGTCGAAGGGCTTTAGGTCTATTGTGCGCATCGTTTGACTTCGTCAAACGAAGTTGAGTGTCGGGTCCTGGACCAATATCCCGTCGTTGCCTGAGCGCAACGACATTAATTACATCCCTCTGAGAGGGAAAACTTTGATTAATCGCCAGAGTAGAAGTCTTGTGGCCTAAAACAGAGACATCCGATGAAAGTACAAAATGCAATTTAAACTTAGGCCGAAGTGCTAATGAACAAAAATGTCTATTCAATATTGTTTAGTCTTTTATTCATCATGATTGGGTTTCTTTGTCTATTGGTTCATTTTTTTCATTTATTACGAAATTGTTTTTAATGTGTTCTTTTGTCCATTTAAGACATGCAAGTCATGAGTCTACTCGCGATTCGGCAATGTTCAGCTCTTGGGCACCCAGTCGGCAGCGCAGGTACAATCCATTCAGCAAGGCAAATGCAGACAGTGAATCATTAAGGCACAACTGAATCGGCAGTATGTAACCGAGTCGGCGACCCGGATTGAATCGGTGCCTTTCTGAAATGCTATTAAATTGATCAAACTTGATGATTTCTTTTTAAAGTCTCTTTCTGATTCGAAGCGCACGGAGATAATTTGGCAGCATTTCCCCTCATCTTGGTTGATGGGGGGAGAGAGCGCGGTACACGTCCACCAGAATGGAGATGGCACCAAAAAGGGAGGTGTATGTCGAACAACGACATCACTCCGGTGGTACACGACGCTGATCCATGAGGCACACCTACGAGGAAACCGGTTAATGCTGTTACCACGCAAGCACCCGAGCGACGAATGGATAATATGTGAACCCATATATCCTGGCATAGACATCACATTGTCTAACTCGGGGTTAAATGGATTTCTCATTAGTCTATTATCTCTTCTCTTGGCTGAAACCACATGGCGCACGGCTTTGCTCATGTGATTCGGCCATGGTCAGGTTGCTGCCAGCTCGAATCGGCAGGCCAATTTCCACGCTGACCGAATCAATAGGGCCACCTCGAAATCAACTAAATCGGCAGCAGAACCCCATTTCTTGGGATAGAGCACCGAAGGCTATTCAAATCTGGGCAAACATGCAGGAATGGGCCAGAAATACGCTGGAAATGGGCTCAATAAGCTTTTGGGCTTGGTTGGTAAGCTTTGGGCATGAGTATTGATTACTCAACCCACTTGCTAGCAAAGGGGCATGTCCCAAAAACCGAAAGGCACATGAGGATGGCTGTTTGAACAGTTAAGAACATCTATTGCAAGGGCAAGAAAACAGTGAAAACATGCACCAAAGGGTGCTCCACACAAGGCCCAATAAGCCCAATCATAGAGCAATGCAAGAACGCATTGGAGAGGAGGGGCTCCACCATTCCCAAACCTCATTTATTGAGGCATGGGGGCTTGTGGAGATCTCATGCATGGCATTGGGGGTGGAGAACCATCTCTCCACAATGAGGGGCTCTCCATCCCGTAGCCTCTCAACCCATTTATGTAAAAGAAAAGGGGAGCATTAAATGAAGGGCACATGCACATACATGGAAGAGACCAATAAACAAGAAAGAGATGCACTTGGGATTATATAAGATGTGTATTAAATGCAAAAAGAGAGTCTCCTCATGATGGGAAAGAGAGAATATACATGGATTTGACATTTCTTGGGAAGGGGAATGAGAAGTACATAAAAGAAACTAGAGGGGAAACAAGAGGGGAACTCCCATCGCCACCCACTCACCCTCTCTTCTCTCTTAGCACTCCAAGGACAAGACAAGGCCAAGGGGTAGCTCTCTTCTCTCTCTTTCTTTTCTCTTCTCTTTTTCTTCTCTTTTCCTCTTGATTTCTTCCTCTCTTCTTGCTGCAGATGGCCTCCCGGGAGCAGAGGAGACCAGCAGCAATAGCCTTGGAGAAGAGCCCCTTTGCTTTGCCTCTAAGCCTCCTCTTCCCTTAGCCAAAAGGCTTCTAGAAACCCACCCCAAAAAGGCCTCTTCAGCCCTCTTCCTCATCTGCTGTAGGAACCTTCCTTGGGCAGCTTATTTGGCAACTTTTTGAGGGGTAGTGGGGAGGTGTTATGCTTTCTTAAGCTTACCCCCTTGCATGGGACTTTTGGGCCTATTGGGTAATAGATCTTTTGGGCTTTGTAGAGATGGGTCATTTGAGGGTTTTTCTTTTCTGGTTTGAGGGGTGAAGAGCTAGGCCGGCTATAAGGCCCGCCAATGGATTTTTTGGGTGCCCACAAATGCCCCCCACCTAGTGGTGGTGCAAGTGGGGGTCGAGCGGCGCAGCGCCCATGGGTGAACTCGTACGACGCTGGCTGAATCTTTGGACGATCTTTGACTTGTTGCTGTATTAATGATCTCTTGGTGTCTTGTCGTGTTAGTGGTCACTTGGCTTCATTAGAATGATGATCGTCCTACATCAACAAGTTGATAATGCAGGTTGGCCATGCGCTTCATAGACTTGTATATTTGATAATTCGACAGCCTATTAATTTGTTGGCACCATGAACTAGCAGCACTCGGTGATTCAACATGGTTGGCGAACCGACAGAGGGTACCACAAGTTGATAGGCTTGAGGTGATGGCCACAATTTGGCAGGAGGCTCCCAAGAATTGGCACATGGCTCTCACGAGTCGACGAAGCTCAAAATGGTAAGCTTGATTTGGTGCAGTTGACGAATCAGTATGTAGCTCCCCGAGTCGGCGAGCTCAGAGTGGTAGCCACAATTCGGCGTGTCCCACGCGAGTTAGCAAGGGCTTACGAGTTGATAAATAGACCCGACGGGGTAATGAAGACCATTGAATTGATGGCTTGCTTGAGAGCCTATGGCCTTCATAAGTCGGCTGACCATTGCTCAATTTGTTGGGTTCTCATGTGGGAGAATGTTGGGTTACACAAGTGCTTAAATGTTTTTGATGATGAGCAATACTAATTGATGTTATGTGAAATGTTCACAAATGGTATGTTTTTTTTGATGATGAACATTTCATGAACAAGACAAAATTGATGTGTTATGAATGTGCTCCTCATGATGAGAATGACAATTGGATGCAAATGAAACACATGTTTTATATGTTCATTATATCTCACTAATTATGTCTTTTAATGTAGGTGTGAATGTACACAAGACAAAGCCCAAAATCCAAGTGCAAAAGAACAAGACAAGTTGCTGAAATAGTGCACCTGTCAACAGATGAATAGTGCATCTGTCGACAGATGATTTTCGTCTGTCGACAGATCCACTCAGAAATCTATTTCCAGAAAGCCCAGTCTTCTGGATTTTGCAAACCTGTCAGCATCTGTCGACAGCAGCAAGTCGGCTGTCGACAGACGGAGTTTTGGGAAGATCTAATGGCCAGGATATGATCTATATTTGAGTGTTCCTTTTAGCACGACTCTGTATGCTTGGACACCATTATATAAGGATCATATGAGGCCATTTTCGCAGCAAGGAGCTTCCACACAAAAAACACTAAGCCAAGAACAAGAAGAAGAAGGTTCCCCTGTTTTCTGCTTCAACTATCCATCCATCGCGAGGAAGATCCATCTCACGAGCGGAGTTGATGTTGGTTTGTCCGTCTTTCAAGCTTCTCCATCAACTGATACCTGTCAAGACAAAGCTTGAAGTTCTTCTGGATGACCACCATGAGCAGTTCTTCATTTGGATTTGATCTTCAACTCAGAACTCTTCTTTTATCTATCTTTCATATCTTTGTGTGTGTGGTAGTGGTTCAAGCATTCCTGTGCTTGATCCACGTGTGGATTGTTGTTCTGATTGCGTGTTTGCATCAGACAATTGTGTGTGTGTGTGTTGGTCAGATCAAGGCTAGAGGATCTGATCTTTTGTTGGACTTGATCTAGTGTGTGTGTGTGTGGTTGAGCCGGTGTGCTCGTGGTGTGTTGTACTCAGTTCTTGAGTAGTGTGTCCTCACTGTGTGAGGGGTGGACGTAGGAGTCACGTGATGTGATCTCCGAACCACCTAAAAATCCCTTGTGCACTGTGGTTTGACTTGTGGTTTGCATTGTGTTGTGCTAGATGCATGCCGAGGATTTCGTCTACACACTAACTATTATTTGTTCACACACATTACATCAGATTAGAGGGGTTTTGATTGAGTAGAGATCTTTTAACCAAAGTAATTTTCAAATTGCTTAAGTTTCCGCTGCAAATCTATTCAACCCCCCCTTCTAGCTTTGCCATTACTGAATATCCGATCCTAACACAATTGAATTATGTTGGCTCACTATATGACCGGTGGGGTATGTTGGCTTGCTATATGATATGGTGGATCCTTCTAGACCCAGTAAGTGACCTTCCTGCTTCGTTTCCTTTGAACCGTCTTACTGACGGATCACCTTGAATGCACAACAATCTGAGCATGTAGTAGCGAGGCACCTTTATTTTAAGCCTCTTTTTTTGTTTTGTTTTTATTTTTATTTTTTTACATATATATATTATAAAGAGATATTCATGAGTGAAATATAACTCGACCACCAATCATACCATGATGTTGGTAGATGGCATGAGGTTATTTGGGTAGATTGCGAAATGATAACCTAGAAAACCTAAGTGCTAGTTTCAACATGGATTCTAAAGGTAACATCTACTGGCTAGCTAAGGCAAGAAGTCAAGCTGGACTTTATTTGGAGTTTTGAAAAGGCAGTGGTTATCTAAACCTAGGGTCCTACATGGCGAGAGCAAGTATATATAAGCGTGAGGCATAGATGGCAAGAGACAGCTTGTCTAAGTTTTGAGGTTTTGTTTTTAACCAGAGATTGCATAGATGGATTCAGAGAATGTATAGAAAAAAGGGGATTTCTTGAAAGAGTAGAGATGGAGCTCTCCCTTCTTGCCATTTTGACTTCATTCATTTTCTTTTTTTTTTAACCACATTACTGACCCAAGCGCCCTTTTGGGTTTTCACCGGAGTCAGCCCCTTCCTGCTTTTGCCTATGTGCCCTTTTGGGTTTTCAAGTAGCAGGGTTCCCAATTTTGCCCACGACGCCCTTTCGGGTTTTCACTGTGGCCGAGTTTTTCTTGTCCTTTTTACCCCTACTCAGCAGAGAAACTAGAGTAGGTCCGATGAGCATCTCTATTTTAAGCCCTTTTGTTCATCATTTTTTTTATCATTTCATCATTTTTTTTAATACAGAAATGTCGCAGGATATGCACTACGAGCATACATTCAATAGTGTACCCTTAGAGTTCTTGAACATGAAAGACTGGAGGGTGTATGTCTTCGAGGCAATGTCGAATTTAGCTCCATGAGTTGTTGGATCCTCCTAACATTAAAGCATAATGACGCCATCTCGAACCATCGACCTTTGTGAAGGTGGCTCCACCATATTGACTTGGGGGATCTTGGGCATGGAATGTCAAAGCTCAATGTTAAATCCCCCGGACCTCCGCAAAAGGATGAGATAATATATAGTTCCTGCAAAATAGTCTGGTTATATAAACATTGAACATGGCAACCTGATTTTAACTCTTAAATCTTGGAGATCTCACGTGCCATTTGTCCCACGGACTGATGTCGAACTACAATGCATATCTTGTAGTTGCAACTCCTCGGAGATGGATGTTTATACTCTTGGAGACCCCAGATGTGGAAGTAATCCCACGAACTGAGGCTGCTCCTTTAAGATTGGTTTGTCTTGTATCCCTAGAGACCCCAGATGTGGAAGATATTCCACAAACTGAGAATGGACTACGGCACTTATTCTGTAGTTGCTGCTCCTTTGAGATGGATTCTTATATCCTAGGGGACCTCAGATGTGGAAGTAATCCCACGAATTGAGGCTGGACTACGATATTTATCCTGTAGTTGCAGCTCCTTGAAGATAGATTCTTATATCCTCAGAGACCTCACACGCGGTACTAATCCCATGAACTGAGGCTGGACTATGGTATTTATCCCGTAGTTACAGTTTCTTGAAGATGGATTCTTATATCCTTGGAGACCTCAGACGCAATATTGATCCCACGAACTGAGGTTGGACTACCATATTTATCCCATAGTTGCAGCTCCTTGAAGATAATTTTTTTATATCTTTGGAGACCCCAGATGTGGCATTGATCTCACGAACTGAGGTTGGACTACGGTATTTATCACGTAGTTGCAGCTCCTTGAAGATAAATTTTTATATCTTTGCAGACTCCAGATGTGGCGACATTTCACGAACTGAGACTGGACTACGGTACTTATCCGGTAGTTGCAGCTCCTCGTAGATTGATTAAGAGTTCGAGTATGGGAGCCCAACACATGGGCAGAGAGGCCCGACTTCTTAAATCAATTGTTCTTTTTTTTATCTTGTGCATTTCTTTGTCATGTTCATTTCATGATTAATTTTCTCTTTTCTGTCTTTTTTGTTTTTTCTCTTTTCGTTTTTCTTTTTTCTTTTTTCTTTCTTCCTTTTTTTTCTTTTTTCTCTTTTTTTTTAACGAAATTTGATTCCATCCTATCTTTTCAATCATTTCATTTTTCCATTGATCATTTTTTGACTTTATTTTATTATTTTCTATTCATTTCATCCCTTTTTTTTCTTTTTTGTATGTCTTTAGAGACCTCAAATGTGAGAAATGTTCCAAAAAAGGAGGTTGGATTACGGTACTTATCCCGCAGTGACTGTTTATAGGAGGTTAATTTTGATTTATATCTTTGGAGACCACAGGTGTGAGAAACACTCCACAACTGAGAATGGACTGCAATATTTGTTCCGCGGCTGCCGCTCCTTTGAGATCAATTTGTCTTTTATCCCTGGAGACCCCAGATGTGGGAAATGATCCACAAACTGAGAATGGACTGCGATACTTGTTCCGCAGTTGCTGCTCCTTTGAGATTGATTCAATTTTGAATCTCTGGAGACCCCAGATGTGGGAAATGTTGCACAAATTGAGAATGGACTACTACGCACTTATCCCGCAGTTGCTGCTCCTTTGTGATTGTTTTGTCTTGTATCCCTGGATACTCAGATGTGAGAGATGTTCCACAAACTAAAATATTCTACGACACTTGTTCCGCAGTTGCTGCTCCTTTGAGATTAATTTGATTTGTATCCCTGGAGACCCCAGATGTGGGAAATGTTCCACAACTGAGAATGGACTACGACACTTATCCCACAGTTGCTGCTCCTTTGAGATTAATTTAATTTTGAATCTCTAGTGACCTCAGATGTAGGAAATGCTCCACAAACTGAGAATGGACTACGACACTTATCCCGCAGTTGCTGCTCCTTTGAGATTAATTTGCCTTGTATCCCTGGAGACCCCAGATGTGGGAGATATTCCACAAACTGAGAATGGACTACGAACATACTCCGCAGTTGCTGCACCTTTGAGATTAATTTGATTTTAAAGTTCTTTAGCTTTAAATGTCCTTTTTAGATAGTTTTGAAAATGTTGGGCACAGAGGCCCGATTTGAAAACGTGAGGGTGTGGAAGCCTAATTTTGAAATTGTGAGGACGTGCAAGTCCAATTTGAAACATGTGGGCACAAAGGCCGATTTGATAATATGGGGGTGAAGGAGCCCGATTTTGAAATATGTGGACACAGAGGCCCAGTTTGCAAACATGAAAGCATAGAAGCCTGATTTTAAAATTTGTGGGCACAGAGGCCCAGTTTGAAAATATGAAGGCATGGAAGCATGATTTTAAAATTTGTGGCACAGAGGCCCAGTTTGAAAATGTGAAGGCATGGAAGTCTGATTTTAAAATTTGTGAGGACGTGAAAGTCCGATTTGAAGTCATAAGCTAGAGTTTTGAAATGCGAGTTTCAAAACAACTGACAAATATGAGTTTTTTAGTGTTTTGGCAAAGTGTCGGTTTTGAACTATTAATTTTGAAATATGACTGGCAAATTGTCGCTTTTGAAATATGATTGGCAAATTACCGCTTTTGAAATATGAGTTTTGAAATATGATTGGCAAATTGCCACTTTGAAATATGAGTTTTGAAATATGATCGACAAATTACTGCTTTTGAAATATGATCGGCAAATTGCCGCTTTCGAAATATGAGTTTTGAAATATGATCGGCAATTGCCACTTTTGAAATATGATTTTTGAGACATGATTGGTAATTGCCACTTTTGAAACATGATTGGCAAGTTGCCACTTTTGAAATATGACTTTTGAAACATGATTGGCAAGTTGCCAGTTTTGAAAGATGGCTTTTTTTGAAATATGATTGGCAAATTACCACTTTTGAAACATGACTGGCGAGACGCCACTTTTGAAATGAGTTCTTTTGAAATCATGAATGGCAAGCTTGCCGATTTTAAAATATGACTTTTGAAAACATGGTTGGCGAGTCGACACTTTTGATATATGAGTTCTTTTGAAATCATGAATGACAAGCTTGCTTTTAAAATATGACTTTTGAAAACATAGTTGGCGAGACGCCACTTTTAAAATATGAGTTCTTTTAAAATCATGAATGGCAAGCTTGCCAATTTTAAATTATGACTTTTGAAACATGATTCACAATTTACTAGTTTTTTTTTTTGGAATGCAGGTGATGTTGAATAAAGCTAAATCCTTCAACAACTTCATTAGGGGTCCGGAAAAAGAATATGCATTCAAAATCCAGCAAGAAAACCCATGTGAATATGGAGATAAGCGGTGAAAGCCCAGTGCGATATGATCATGCGGGCTCATATCATCGCCCTGTAGAAAACATGCAATTTTGTTGAGGTATTATTTGTCTCAGAACCATAGTCCGGCTAGAGGTATGGTTGGCCTATTTATTTTTGCTGCTTGTCATCATGATAACACCTCAGGTGGCCGTAAAGAGCCGATCGAGACTGCCTCGATGATCGGGTCTCATGCTGGGTGGTCGATGTGACTACCGCAGCAAGACACTTTCTTTATTTTTTTGTCATCATTTTTTTTGAATGAGTATTTACATGAATGGACATTACACGTCCGACTGGCGTTTGCCCCAAAATAACTCACTTTCGGCGAGCTGGCTTTTGTTTACTTGCTTGTGATGGGCAGAAAATCTTGAAGTTCTTCCAGGGTACATCAATTTCTTCTGTGCATGAGCATCTTGAGCTGCTTATGCTCTCCTGGATCGAATATTATAGGTTACGTCTGCCCCCCATGTTGGCTGGTCGTGCTACCGTATATTCTTCTTTTCTAATGCATTGGAGCCCCATGAGGACGTGGCGGGTCCACCTGTACTCGCTCACTTGTAGTTCTTCTTTTCTTATCAAGGCCTCAATTTTATCTTTAAGGACATAGCAGTCTTCTGTAACATGCCCCGACAGCTGATGATATAAGCAAAACTGGGGATCATCTTTCTTCTTGATGTCCTCTGTCCTTCTAGGCTCCGGTGGGACGATTTTGTTGTGTCGACAGGCCCATTCGAAGAGAGTCTGTGTCTTTTCTTTTGGAAAGAGTATGGCTTTTGAATCTTCTCTTTTAATGAACCTCTTTTATTTTGCTTCATTCGTTTGGAAAAAGAAGAGCCATTTTCACTCTTTTGTTGTGTAAAGGCTTTGAGGTTCACAGTATGAACATTTGTAGGTGTTGGCCTTTTTCCAAGTATTTTGTATTCCTGACTTGATGCATTGGCAGGGAATATTTGGACAAGAATTGTTCGATCTCAGCCACAACTTTATTTAGCCGGTCGAAGGACTTGATCTCAATGCCGATCATCTTTTCTAGAACATGTCTGCTCAAGTTTTGCTTGCATATTTGAATGGCATTTTCTAGATGTAGTGGTCGTTTGCATCTCATGCTAAGATCTCTCCACCTTTTGACATAGTCTAGAGCTGTCTCATTATCATGTTGCCTAGTTGCATATAACTCGACTAGTGTGATTTCTTTTTCAGTAACATAGAATCATTCAGTAAACATCCTTTGCATATCTAGCCAATCTATAATGGACCTGACTGGTAAATTTGAATACCATTCGAAAGCCAGTCCAGTCAGGGAAGACTCGAAGAATTTCAACAAATATGACTAATCCACGGCCAAATCTCCCATTACATTGACATAATGTGCAACATGTTCTTTTGGCGATCCTTGCCCATTGAACTTTTCAAACTTGGGTGGCTTGCTTATGCCAGGAGGTAATCTCTTTGCAGCATGGCACACAAGGTATGGTACCCAGTACATCTGAAAAAGGGCTTCATCGGACTTGTTCATTCTAGATAGTTTTGTTTCTATGATCTGTTCCAACATTTGTCTATTCATAATCGGCATTCGGACCATGTCTAGATGAAGAGGAGCCGACTGCATCTGAGCCATGGTGGAAGGCCCTTGATCTGCTACTTGGAAAGCTATGGGCTACTCTGGAGCTATTTGACATGGGATGCCCCCAACAGTGCCTGATATCGACTGGAACATTGTTGGATGTAATAGGGTGTGGGGCTAGTCGGTGTCATCTTGTGATGTTTCCACCGTGCCCCCTGGTTCTCTTGTTGCAAAAGCATGGGCATCTCTTTCTTCAATTTTTCTTTTCAACCATTCAATTTCATGCTGGTATCTTTGTATCAATGCTGCCACAGCAGGATCATATGTATGAGCTCTTGGGATATCAGATATCACTTCAGCTGGAGCCCCTCCTAGAGGGGTAGGTGGCAGATTAATGATATTATCTGTTGCTATTATATCTACAGCCTTTTCTTGGGCCATTGAGACTATCGGGGCTTTACCCTTAGCTTCTTTCCTCCTGTCAGGAGGATTTGGCCCTTCATTGAGCCTTGGCAATTCATCTTCCTCAAGGGGCATATCCCCATGTTGACCATCCACTATGGTCATATAGCAATTGTATATCTGTAGAGTTTTGTCTGTTCTTTTGTCTTCTTTGCATTCTACTCGTTCCGGGGTGGCTGCATCCCTTTAGGCCTATCCTTTGGCATCTCCCGGGGTAGCTGGTGATATAGAGAAATTACATTTACAGCTTTTTACCCAGCTTCCTGTCGGGCTGGGGTTCATCTTCGGGCATGGCGGATCCACCTTGTACTCGCCCATTTGCAGCTCTCCTTTGTTGATCAAGGATTGGGCCACATATTTGAATATATAGCTATCTTCTATGGCATGGCCCACTACCTGATGGTAAAGGCAACATAGTGGATCACCTCTCCTCTAGGAGTCCTCCGGCCTCTTAGAACTTGGCAGGACAAGTTTGTTGTGTTCGCGGGCTAGCTCAAAGAGGACCCTTGTTTTGTTCCTCGGGAAAGAATAAGGCTTTTGCAGTTTCTCTTGTAGCAGAATCTACTTTCTTGGCTTTGACAACCTAGCTGGTGGGGAACTGGCCACCTCCTTAGCAGTTGCTAAATCCCTGGGCTGTCCTTTCTCCCGGTTTGCCTCATCGGCAGAAGAATACTTGGCGAGGAATGCCTCAATATTAGATGCAACATTGCTTAGTCGGCTGATGGTTTTGATATCAATTCCGACTGTTCTTTCTAGGATTTCCTCCCGTAGTTGTACTAGCACATGCAGACAACATCCTCTTCAAATGGTGGTTGTTTGTACCTTCTACTAAGGTTCCTCCACCTTTTAATATAATTATGTGCTCATTCATCATGCTCTTGGGTAATGGCAAATAATTATTCTGTTGGGACTCCTCCTCAACCACATAGGGGTCTACATTGACATCGGCCACCTATCTGGTTGGTCTATCCCAGATATGGTGGGGGAATCCGAACATGTATACCCATCGATGAGGACCCTAGAGACTTTGGCCAGCATGGCACATCAAGAGTCAAGCTTCCCATCGCATCGACGCAGTGTGTATCATGACGAATGGGGCATGGAGTCTGGTGAGCATTAGGTACAGTAGCAGAGTTGCCCTTTTCTGCCAACTCCATCAAGCCACATATTAGTGTTGGATCTGCAAGATCCGATGGAGATGGGCCGACTGCATGGTTGGCCTTTTTGCTTGTGAACTCCCGAAGAACCCTTAGTATGTTGTTGGACGTGCCCCTAACTGCTCTGGAATCATTTGACATGAATGGAGGAGTGGGGTGCCCTCGGTGCGACCTAGATGGGTCATTGTTGGCACAGTTCGTGGTGGAATGGTGTCACCTTGGGGTGCTCTGACCATACCCTAGACTTCTTTTGGTGCAGAGGTGGGTGTACCTCTTTCTTCAATCTGTTTTCGCAACATCTCTATTTCCCGTTGATATTTTTGTAGCAGTATTATCACATCAGGATCACATGTAGGCACACTAGTTACATCAGTCGTTGCCTAGGCTGAGGCCCCTATAAGGGAAATAGGTGGCCACTCGCTGCCTTCTTTTGATGCTGCAGCCGCTCATGTGAGCACTGGAGGGTTGCTGCCAGTCTTTCCCCTTCTGGCAAGAGAATCTGGCTCTTTAGTGAATTGGGTGGTGCCCCTTCTTCTTCAGAGAAGACCCTACACCGCTAGACATGCTAGCCATATAACAGGGGAGAATACGCAATGCGCCATTTCCCTGAGCCAGTGGTTCACCATAATTTCCTCTTTCTCTTTCTTTTTCTTTTCCCTTTTCAACTTTTCACTCATGCTTTTCTTTGCATTTTCTCATTTTCTTTCGATTTTCCTCTCTCTATTTCCTTTCTCATATTCTTTTCCTTTGTCGCTATCTTTTCCTCTTCCTTTTTCCTTCTCATTTTCATTTCTATCTTCGCAACATGATAGACCCCCTAGGCCACTTCAAGCGAAGGTTTTGCCAAATCATAGAAATGATTAGACATAGTCCGATTAACCTCGTCAGATTCTCGTATGAATGAAGGGACAAATATTGGACCCCTCCTCTGTAGCAGGGGCATGTGGGCCAAACGCTCCAGATTGGCTACCTTGTTGTGATATGCAGTGTAGCAGAAAATAGTCCCTTGTCGTGCATAAGATTTGAACACTGGCACGGAGGTGTTGTAGCTAGCTGATCAACATCTATTTTGACCTTTGCATTTGTTTCATTGTTTTTATCATGTTGTTGCTTTATCAATTGAAGAGCTTGGGTCTTCTTAGGCACCCAAATTTTCTTGAATTTGATTGGCTTTAGGGCCAATTTGCTTTGAAGGTGTCGTACATTTCTTTCTTTCCCTCTAATGCTTGGAAAGAATTTCTTGTTGGAACAGTTGGAACCACTTGATCTAGTTCTATTATAGCACGGCCGCTCTGCAGATGGATTCTGATGTCACCAACCAGCATGCTCTTTCCTGAGCTGGAGACACGTGCCTTGTTGAGAGTGGTAGTTATAGCCTTCCCAGCACTAGCTTGATGCCCCCTGGCTCCCTTGGCCATCCCAGCAGTAGCTTGATGCCCACTGGGTCCCTTGTCACTTCTTTTGTTGACACGGTCCATATGATGCACATGGCAGCTGACTATTTTTGGTGCCTCTTCAGCTATCTCATCAGTGTTGTTGTGGAGCACTTGGACGAAAGCCACCCCCAAGAAGTTGGGGAATTCGACCATCAGAGGAAAATCTCCAAAGCGAGTCGGCACGGCGAGATAGCCATATCGGGCGTGGTCACGGACAATTTGCGGTCCAAAGCGCACTATAGCCGGGTCTATTAGTCACCTGCATGTAAGTTCAAACCAGTAGTCAGTATTGAATATAGAGGCCACAAGACTTTCTATTCTAGTGAAAAGATGAAGGAAGTTTGGTCCCACCGGGCGTGCAACGCTGTGGAAATGGATTTTATAAATTAAAATTTTTTAGTTCTTTTTATCATGTTCTCTTGGATGCGTATTGCTAATCCAAGTCCAGTTTAGTGCTCTGTGAGCGGTGGCGACGAGAGATGAATCGGCAATTTACATAGCGTAGGTGTGCCAGTCACCGAGGTGACAACAAGTGTGACGTTTCGATCGTTCGGATCGTCTTTGTGTGGTTGTGAAGGCCAGTGTGTGGCCAATGTTGTGTGCGGCAGGTGTTTTCCACAGGTTGTGAGACTTTGTGGGCCGGAAGTTTAGCCCAAAGTGCTCACTGGTTCACAGACTGTGAACGCGACAGTGAGGAGGGTCGCGTTTAGAACGCGACAGCTCATGGCGTCACGTTCATGGAACCACTAGTTTTAGTTAATGTTTGCATGTGCGCCATGTGTCGCGCGCTGGGCATGCATGTGTCAGCAGGCTGAAGGCGACGGCCGAGTACATCGCGTTCAGGTCGCAACTTAGAAGGGCGTCGCGTTCTTAACTGAACTGCATTTTTAAGAAACCCTGGCAGAACAGAGCTCATAGAAGCTCTGCTCGGCCAGGGGGATTTTTCTGTGGAATTTTCGGGTGATTTGGCTTGTTAGAGCTCGGCTTGACGAGTTTCCACCGCGAGGACGCTACGTGGAGCAGAGGAAACATCGTGCAGGCATCGTTCTTCGCATTCTTCGCGAAGGTAGGGAGATTTCCATGGTTTGATCCGTGAATCGTTCATGTCATGTGGATAATGTTTTCCTACTTTCTAAACCCTAGATAGCATGTGTAGGAAAACATTAAAGCATGAAAATGGAATGAAAACCGTAGGTTTTAAGGAGTTTGGGGTGATCTGAATGATGGATCCTGGATTAGGGTTCGCACCTGCTAAGGCGACGACCCTTGGCGTCGCGACCAAGTCATGACACCACGATACGTCGCGTTCAGAAGGCGACCTATCGTGCCGTCGCATCCTGTCGGCGACGCTGCACCCTGTCGCGACAGCAGCCGAAGGCTGCTATCCGAGAATATATGTAAGTGTATAATTATTCGTTTAGCATGGTTTGTGTTACATGATGATAGTAAGAGGAGCATTGGCACTCTCTCTACGCTCGGGGAGCGTTGTGTGTGTGGTTTATATGGTGTTCACATGGTTTACGTGGAGGTTTCACGTGGCTTGTTCGTTGTGCACGGGGTTTCTGTGTATGTGAAGTGTAGTTTGACGCCTTCCATGGATACCTCTTCAGTTGGGAGCCCCAGGTTTTGTGTGAGCCAGGCACATGAGTGCTCGGGGCTTGTCCGTACTGGGTACCGATGAGGTCTTGTCGTCTTCCTGGACACCCTCACTCCTGTGCTGAGTAGTACGTCCGGCTGAGGGAAGGATGGTAGTGGAACAGCGACTAGAGAGTGTTTGTTGTGTTGTCGCTTGTAGCGCGCTTGTAGTTGGGGGAGAAGGACACCAGTAGACGTACTGGGCCCTAGCTAGTCCTGTTTTCCAGTGCCTCACTTTAGGGAGCTCGGGCCAGAGTCCGTGAAGGTGCCAGGCATGGGTCTGCGAGGTGTGTGACCTGGAAGTTGTGGTGGTTTAGTTGGACTCCACAGTTCTTTGTACTTGTTTAGTGGAGCGGCAGCTGGACCTTTCGTCCATGGCTATGATACTGAGAGGTAGTCTTGTGTGGTTTGTCCGGGTTAGTAACTGGTGTCGCAAACTAGTTGACGTAGCTCGAGTGTGGCGTTTCTCTATAGTAGCTCGTACACCTGTTTGGTTTTGTCGTTTATTATTTACGTTGATTCCTATTAAGCGGCAAATGGTAAGTGGTACTTACAGTTTTATATCCTGCTAGATAATATTATAAATTGTTAGCGTAGCATTTCCTGCTTTGCTACTTGTGTTCATTTGCACGGTTTCTAGGGAGTTTCCCTACTGAGCCAGTGACTCGAGAGGCTCACCCCTACCTTCTACCATGTGAGGGAGATCAGGAGATTTCACGCCCGTCGTCGAGTGGAGTGTCAGCACCACCACCAGTGTAATTTTCACTTTTCTGTTGTTTACCTTAGGGTATGCCCCAGGTTCTGTTGTAGTTTGGTTACAGTTGTACTGCAGCTATGTATATTTCATGTAAATATTTGTGAGATTGGCAGAACTTATGAATATTTGAGCTGGTTCCTTTATATTTCTACGGACTCGTGGTTTGATATTCCTTGCGAGGCTCCAGCCCGTTCGCGGGGCAGACTCGAGTTAGGCTCGCTATTAGGTAACGGGTATGAACGGCGAGGACCGTCACAGTTGTATCAGAGCAAGGTCCGTAAGAATATAAAGGAATTGGAAATTACATAGCTATGTCTTTACTGTAACCCACTGCTGGTAATGACCCTGTTTTTGTATTGATTTCTTGTGTATCGTATTGTTGGAATAATGTTTGTGCAGGAATAGTAATGGCCGAAAGGAGAGATTTGGGAGGTGGTGGAGAAGGGGAAGGAGAGGATCCTACGCAGAGAATGATAGAAAGAATCTGGGTGAGTTTGACAAGATCCGGGTAAGAATGGATCAGAACCACCGGTACAGCCAGCAGTACCACCATTTCTAGAGGAGGCAGTACCAATAGCTCCAGTTCCACCCCCACCCGGAGTAGAGGTACCTCCAATAGTACCTGTACAACCGGTAGTTCTAGTGGACAAGCTACTAGAGAGGAGACCACGGTACTGTCGAGTGATTTTTGAGATTGCAGCCCCCTATATACTCAGGAGGTCCCAACCCAGATACAGCGGAGCATTGGATACATGAGATCGAGAGGGTATTTGCGATAATGAGGTGTCCCCAGGAAGATAGAGTGATTCTTGCGCCATACCAACTACGAGGGTTTGCGTAGGAATGGTGGAGATTAAAGATGTAGACAGTCTTTACAGGCAGGACGGAGGACACTATTTCATGGTTGGAATTTTTGTCACTTTTTAATGATTCTTTCTTCCCAATACAGATTCAGAAAATGAAAAGTGAGCATTTCAGGACACTCCAGTAAGGGAATCTATCGTACTTGAATATTAGATGAGGTTTATAGCCCTGAGCAGGTATGCCCCATATGTAGTAACTGATAATACCATGATGGTGGAATATTTTATTCGAGGTCTGAGGCCAGAATTGCCAGATGCAGTGATCCCATTGATGTGTAGAACAGTGGAAGAGGCAGCTCAGCGAGTAGCAATACTTGAGATGACTGTTCGGCTAGGCAGGGGCAGTCTCAGATAGGTGGTTTAGGCTCAAGTAGTTTTCGACATCCACAACCGTCAGGAGGAATTATTAAAGGGAAAGCACCTTCCGGAGCTTCTTCATCATCTGGAATAGCAAAATGGGGCAAGCAGATCAAGAAATTCTTCCAAGGAGGCCGTGGTAGAGGCAGGCAACAGGGCTTTCAGCAGGGAGGTTTTCAGCTAGGCTGCGGCTACAGACCGCCGATTCCAGAAGAATCTCAGCAGAGTACGGCAGGGCAGCCTACAACATATCCAGCTTTTAGATGTTATGCTTGTGGGCAGCCATGACATTTAGCAAGGAATTGCCCATATCCTCGAGAGCTGACTTATGGTAGAGGGACCCAGCAGCAGCAGCAGCCCTTTCAGCGGTCAGCAGAGCAGGGCAGAGGTGCACCGTACCAAAGAGGAGGACGGGGTCGAGTGATGGCTGTTACCAGAGCTCAGGTGGAAGCATCCAATCTTATTAAAGGTATTTTACCTTCTTTGATTTTACTGCTAGATTATTAATTAATCCGGGTGCTTCCCATTCATTTATTTCTGAAGATTTTCTGATAGCATGGTACTTCCCTTAGAGGAGAGATCTTGGAGTTGGTAGTGGAAATTCCTTCAGGAGGGTATTTGTTGACTTTCTGCTTTTTAGAAGCGGTCTCGATAGTGATTCAGGGAATCAGATGCCAGCAAGATTGTATGCTTTAATATTGAAAGAATATGATGTGATTCTGGGGATGGATTGGTCAGAGGCCTACGGGACTGGTTGATTGTAGAAAGAAGAGAGTCAGATTTTGCAGACCAGGTGCTGAGTGTTTGAATTTCAAGGTATGCCTTTTTACACTCCCAAGTTTATTATTTATGCACTTAGAGCTAGAAAGTTAATTAATGCGGAGGTGTAGCGTACCTTGCTTCTGTTAGTCTAGTTGAATCTAGTAAATCTGTAGATTCAGTGCCAGTGGTTAGAGAATTTGCAGACGTGTTCCCAGATAAGTTGCCAGGGTTAGCTCCGCGTAGAGAGGTAGACTTCACAGCTGAATTGCAACCATGCAGTTTACCTATCTCTAAAGCACCATATAGAATGGCCACAGCAGAATTGAAAGAGTTGAAAAAGCAGTTGCAAGAGTTATTAGAAAAAAGTTTTATTAGGCCTAGTCAGTCACCATGGGCAGCGCCAGTGCTATTTGTTAGAAAGAAAGATGGCAGTTTAAGCATGTGTATAGATTACAGGCAGCTGAATAAAGTTACAATTAAGAATAATATCCACTTCCTCGGATTGATGATTTATTTGATTAGCTGCAGTCAGCCAAAGTATTTTCTAAGATAGATTTGAGATCAGGATATCATCAGTTGCGGATCAGAGAAGAAGATATTGAGAAAACAGCTTTCGGACTAGATATGGGCATTATGATTTGTTGTGATGCCTTTTGGATTGACAAATGCACCTGCAACATTTATGAATTGATGAACAGAATATTTCATCAGTACTTGGATCAATTTATAGTGGTCTTTATTGATGACATATTGGTTTATTCAGCATCAGAAGAAGAACATGCAGATCATTTGCGGATTACTTTACAGATATTAAGAGATCATCAGTTATTTACTAATTTAGTAAATGTGAATTCTGGTTAAAGGAGATTAAGTCTCTGGGTCATGTGATATCAGGTGAAGTATTGTAGTGGATCCAGCCAAAGTTGAGGCAGTAATGAAATTGGAAGAGCCGAGGACTGTGTTTGAGATTAGGAGTTTTCTGGTTTGGCAGGTTATACAGAAGATTTATCAGAGATTTCTCCAAGATAGCAGCATCGATGACAAGGTTGACAAGAAAGGGTTTCCTTTTGTGTGGTCCTTAGAGTGCAGGCGCAGTTTTGCAGAGCTAAAAAAGAGGTTGACATCAGCACCAGTTTTAGAGATTCCATCAGGTAGTGGCGGATTTGTTCTGTTTACAGATGCATCCAGGAGAGGTTTGGGTGCAGTTTTGATGCAGCATAGTAAAGTGGTTGCCTATGCCTCCAGGCAATTGAAGAAACATGAGGAGAACTACCCTACTCATGATTTAGAGTTGGCAGCAGTAGTTTTTGCATTAAAGATCTGGCGACATTATTTATATGGTGAAAGATTTGAGATTTTTACTGATCACAAAAGCTTAAAATATATTTTCTCTCAGAAAGATTTGAATCTAAGGCAGCATCGATGGATGGAATATTTAAAGGATTATGACTTTAATTTGGCATATCATCCAGGCAGAGCAAATGTGGTGGCAGATGCACTGAGCAGAAAAGCGGTTATGAATCAACATATGATCAGAGAATGGAACTTTATGAGGATGTGGTGCAGAATTCCTTACATGTGCCAAGCAGTCAGTGTAGAGCAATATTAGCAACTAGTGCAGTAGAGCCTTCTCTTTACTGGAAGATAGCATAGGCACAGAAAGTAGATATTATTTAGCAGATATTCTTAGAATGGATGAAGTAAATTTTGGGCATGATAATGTGGTCAGACTAAAAGGACGATTGTATGTCCCAGAAGATACAGAAATTAGACAGAAGGTTTTAGAAGAAGCTCATAGATCAAGATACACCATCCACCCAGGTAGCACTAAAATGTATCAAGATATGAAGAAGCATTTTTGGTGGCCAAATATGAAGAGAAATTGCAGAGTTTATAACCAATGTGCATTATGTCAGCAAATAAAAGCAGAGCATCAGAAGCAGGAGGATTGTTGCAGCCTTTACCCATTCCACATGGAAATGGGATGACATAGCAATGGATTTCGTAGTTGGTTTACCTAGTTCATCAGGTCATAATGCAATACGGTTTTTGTGGATAGATTGACCAAGGTCTGCAGATTATTACCAGTTAGCATGACATGGTCAGTTGATAGATTAGCTAAGCTGTATGTAGAAAGAATTGTACCTTTGCATGGAATACCAGTCACTATAGTTTCAGATCGAGACCCTCGATTTACTTCAGGCTTTTGGAGGAGTTTGCAAAGAGTCGTCGGCACAGAGCTAAGGTACAGTTCAGCATATCATCCACAAACAGATGGGCAGACAGAAAGAACAATTCAGACTATTAAACATATGTTGAGAGCTTGTTGTCTTGTATGGGGAGGCATCTGGGAGCGTCATTTGGGTCTAGTTGAGTTTGCATATAACAACAGCTATCATTCAAGTATTGAAATGGCACCTTATGAAGCCTTGTATGGTAGACCGTGCAGATCACCATTAAATTGGCATGAAGTAGGAAAGAGGCAGTTTTGGGCCCAGAAATGGTTCGTCAATGTGCAGAAATAGTAAGATTCATCCAAGAAAAGTTGAAAACAGCCCAAAGTCGCCAGAAGAGTTATGCAGATGTTAGACGCAGACCATTACAATTTGAAGTCGGTGATTATGTGTTTTTAAAGGTGTCTCCTACTGAAGGTGTATTAAGGTTCAGTAAGAAAGGCAAGTTGAGCCGAGATATGTTGGGCCGTTTCAGATAAAAGAAAGGATGGGTGAAGCAGCTTATAAATTGGATTTGCCAGTAGATTTCACTGATGCACATGATGTGTTTCATGTTTCAATGTTAAGAAAGTATATCAAAGATCGAACCCAAGTTGTCAGTTATCAAAGAGATGATTTGAAGCCCGATATGTCAATGCCGGAATATCTAGTGCAAATTTCAGGCCACAGAACCCAAAAGCTCAGAAACAAAGAAATTGAATTGGTAAAGTTAGATGGGAAAATAGGCAAGGTGGTGAAGATACTTGGGAATTAGCGGAAGAAATGAGAAAAGCGTATCCTATTGTTTGAGTAAGTCTTTATTTCTTTTTAGGTGATAGTACCATATAGATTGAATTGAAATTTTGATAGTTGGCTTCTATTTTAAATTTCCATGACGAAATTTCTTTTTAGGTGATAGTAATGTAACGTTCCGACCGTTCGGATCGTCTTTGTGTGGTTATGAAGGCCAGTGTGTGGCCAATGTTGTGCGTGGCAGGTGTTTTCCGCAGGTTGTGAGGCTTTGTGGGCAGGAATTTAGGCCCAAAGTGCTCACTGGTTCACAAACTATGACGCGACAGTGAGGAGCATCGCGTTTAGAACGCGACAGCTCATGGCGTCGCATTCATGGCACTGCTGGTTTTAGTTAACGTTTGCATGTGCGCCGCATGTCGCGCGCTGGGCATGCATGCGTCAGCAGGCTGAAGGCGACGGCCGAGTACGTCGCATTCAGGTCGCGACTTAGAAGGTGTCGCGTTATTAACTGACTGCATTTTTAAGAAACCCTGGCAGAACAGAGCTCATAGAAGCTCTGCTCGGCCAGGGGGTTTTTGCTGTGGAATTTTCGGGCGATTTTGCTTGTTAGAGCTCAGCGTGACGAGTTTCCACTGCGAGGATGCTACGTGGAGCGAGGAAACATCGTGCAGGCATCGTTCTTCGTGTTCTTCGTGAAGGTAGGGAGATTTCCCATGGTTTGATCTGTGAATCGTTCGTGTGATGTGGATAATGTGTTTACTGCTTTCTAAACCCTAAATAGCATGTGTAGGAACACATTAAGCATGAAAATGGAATGAAAACCGTAGGTTTTAAAGAGTTTGGGGTGATCTGAATGATGGATCCTGGATTAGGGTTTGCACCTGCTAAGGCGACGACCCTTGGCGTCGCGACCAAGTCGCGACAACGTGATACGTCCCGTTCAGAAGGCGACCTATCGTGTCGTTGCATCCTGTAGGCGACGCTGCACCCTGTCGCGACACCAGCCGAAGGCTGCTATCCGAGAATATATGTAAGTGTATAATTATCCGTTAGTATGGTTTGTGTTACATGATGATAGTAAGAGGTGCATTGGCACTCTCTCTATGCTCGGGGAGCGTGTGGTGTGTGGTTTATATGGTGTTCACGTGGCTTGTGCGTTGTGCACGTGTTTCTGTGTACGTGAAGTGTAGTTTGACGCCTTCCGTGGATACCTCTTCAGTTGGAAGCCCCAGGTTTTTTGTGAGCCAGGCACGTGAGTGCTCGGGATGTGTCCCGGTACTGGGTACCGACGAGGTCTTGTAGTCTTCCTGGACACCCTCACTCCTGTGCTGAGTAGTACGTCCGGCTGAGGGAAAGACAGCAGTGGGACAGCGACTAGAGAGAGTTTGTTGTGTTGTCTCTTGTAGCGCGCTCGTAGTTGGGGGAGACAGACACCAGTAGACGTATTGGGCCTCAGCTAGTCGTGTTTTCCAGTGCCTCACTTTAGGGAGCTCGGGCCAGTCCCTGAAGGTGCCAGGCATGGGCCTGCGAGGTGTGTTGACCTGCAGGTTGTGGTGGTTTAGTTGGACTCCACAGTTCTTTGTACTTGTTTAGTGGAGCGGTAGATTGACCTTTCGTCCGTGGCTACGAGACTGAAAGGTAGTCCTTTGTGGTTTGTCCGGGTCTGTAACTAGTGTCGCGAACCAGTTGACGTGGCTCGAGTGTGGCGTTTCTCTACAGTAGCTAGTACACCTGTTTGGTTTTGTCGTTTATTATTTACGTTGATTCCTGTTAAGCGGCAAATGGTAAGTGGTACTTACAGTTTTATATCCCGCTAGATAATATTATAAATTGTTAGCGTAGCATTTCCTACTTTGCTACTTGTGTTCATTTGCTCGGTTTCTAGGGAGTTTCCCTACTAAGCCAGTGACTCGAGAGGCTCACCCCTACCTTCTACCATGTGAGGGAGATCAGGAGATTTCGCACCCATCGTCGAGTGGAGGGTCAGCACCACCAGCAGTGTAATTTTCACTTTTCTATTGTTTACCTCAGGGTATGCCCTAGGTTCTGTTGTAGTTTGGTTACAGTTGTACTGCAGCTATGTATATTTCATGTAAATATTGTGAGATTGGCAGATCTTATGAATATTTGAGCTGGTTCCTTTATATTTCTACGGACTCGTGTTTTGATATACCTTGCGAGGCTCCAGCACATTCGCGGGAGGCGGACTCGAGTTAGGCTCGCTATTATGTTAACGGGTCTGATCGACGAGGACCGTCACAACAAGTGTTCCGCCTCCGAGAGTCAAAGGGCTTTAGGTCTATTGTGTGCACCGTTTGACTTCGTCAAACGAAGGTGAGTGTCGGGTCCTGGACCATATCTTGTCGTTACCTGAGTGCAATGACGTTAATTACATCCCTTGAGAGGAAAACCCTTGATTAATCGACAGAGTAGAAAGTCTTGTGGCCTAAAATGGAGACATCCGATGAAAGTGCAAATGCAATTTAAACTTAGGCCGAAATGCTAATGAGCAAAAATGTCTATTCAATATTGTTTAGTCTTTTATTCATCAATTATTGGGTCTCTTTGTCTATTGATTCATTTGTTTCTTTTATTATGAAATAGTTTTTAATGTGTTCTTTTGTCCATTTAAGACATGCAAGTCATGAGTCTATTCGCGATTCGACACTGTTCAGCTCTTGAGCAGCCAGTCGGATGCGTAGGTACAGTCCATTCGGTAAGGCACATGCAGTCAGTGAATCGGCAAGGCACAACTGAATCGGCGGTATGTAACCGAGTCGGTGACCCAGATTGAATCGGCACCCTGCTGAAATGCTATTAAATCGATCAAACCTTGATGATTTCTTTTTAAAGTCTCTTGCCGATACGAAGCGCATGGAGAAAATCCGGCAGCATCTCCCCTTATCTTGGTTGATGGGGGGGAGAGTTCGGTACACATCGACCAGAATGGAGATGGCACCAAAAATGGAGGTGTATGTCAAACAACGACATCACTCCGGTGGTACACGACGCTGATCCTCGAGCCACACCTACGAGGAAACAGGTTAATGCCGTGACCACGCAAGAACCCGAGCGGCGAATGGATAATATGTGAACCATATATCCGGGCATAGACATCACATTGTCTAACCCGGGGTTAAATGGATTTCTCATTAGTCTATTATCTCTTATCTTGGCTGAAACCACATGGCACATGACTTTGCTTATGTCATTCGGCCATGGTCAGGTTGCTGCCAGCTCAAATCGGCAGACCAGTTTACAGGCTGACCGAATCAGCAGGGCCGCCCCGAAATCGATTGAATCGGCAGCAAAACCCCATTTCTTGGGACAGAGCACCGAAGGCTATTCAAATCTGGTCAAACATGCAAGAATGGGCCAGAAATAGGCTGGAAACGGGCTCAATAAGCTGTTGGGCTTGGTTGCTAAGCTTTGGGCATGAGTATTGATTACTCAACCCACTTTCTAGCAAAGGGGCATATCCCCAAAATCGGAAGGCACATGAGGATGGCGGTTTGAACAGTGAAGAATATCTATTGCAAGGCCAAGAAAACAGTGAAAACATGCACCAAAGGGTGCTCCACACAGGGCCCAATAAGCCCAATCATAGAGCAATGCAAGAACACATGGGAGAGGAGGGGCTCCACCATTCCCAAACTCATTTATTGACGCATGGAGGCTTGTGGAGGTCTCATGCATGGCATTGGGGGTGGAGAACCATCTCTCCACAATGAGGGGCTCTCCATCCCGTAGCCTCTCAACCCATTTATGTAAAAGAAAAGGGGAGCATTAAATGAAGGGCACATGCACATACATGGAAGAGACCAATAAACAAGAAAGAGATGCACTTGGGATTAGATAAGATGTGTATTAAATGCAAAAGAGAGTCTCCTCGTGATGTGAAAGAGAGAATATACATGGATTTGACATTCTTGGGGAGGGGAATGAGAAGTACATAAAAGAAACTAGAGGGGAAACAAGAGGAGAACTCCCATCGCCACCCACTCACCCTCTCTTCTCTCTTAGCACTCCAAGGACAAGACAAGGCCAAGGGGTAGCTCTCTTCTCTCTCTTTCTTTTCTCTTCTTGCTGCAGATGGCCTCCCAGGGGCAGTGAAACCCAGCAGCAACAGCCTTGTGGAAGAGCCCCTTTGCTTGTCCTCCAAGCCTCTTCTTCCCTTAGCCAAAAGGCTTCTAGAAACCCACCCAAAAAGCGCTCTTCAGCCATCTTCCTCATCTGCCGCAGGAACCTTCCTTGGGCAGCTTTCACCACAAGAAAAAGCGCCATTACCGATGGATTTTTCCGACGGAAATATATCCATCGGAAATACCGATGGCTATTCCATGGAAAATGTTTCATCGAAAAATCCATCGGAACTTCTGATGGAAATATTTATGTCGGAAACTCCCGTTGGTACTGAGATATTATCGACGGATATTCTGACAAAAATATGTCCGTCAGAAGTTCCGTCGGTACACCTGCCTTTTCTCTCTCCCACCATCCCCACGAAACCCATCCTCTCTCTCTCTCTCTCTCTCTCTCTCTCTCTCTCTCTCTCTCTCTCTCTCTCTCTCTCTCTCTCTCCTCTCTCTCTCTCTCTCTCTCTCTCTCTCTCTCTCATGCTCCCTCTCTCTCTCTCACGCCCGTCGCGCCCCTCGCCCCTCACCGCCTGCAGCGCCATCGCCGGCCGCCCCAATCGGCACCACCGCTGCCGCCACCGCCGCCGTGCTCCACCACCAGTGCCGCCATACCGCCGGGTATGTATCCACCCCCCCTCTCCCTCCCTTCCCCACCCCTGCCACCTCCCTCTTTCCACCGCCTCCCCCCCTCCCCCAACCGGTGACCCACCCCCTATCGACCCCCCCCCCCCTCCCCTGTCCCCCCCCCCTCCCACTTCCTCCCCTAACTGGCGACCCCCCTCCCCCAACCGGCGAGTACCCACTGTAGAGGGTTCGTTTCCGCACCGTCACCGGATCTCTCGAGTGCTCGCGGACGCCGCCGGACTCTCGTTGGCGATGAAGGGGTCTCCGGTTGACCCTCCGGTTGACTGAGTTGACTAGAAGGAAAACGAAGTAAACAGTGAAATGAAGGGGAGTTGGTGATCGCCAAGGCCTTACCTGTGCCCAAGGAGTGATGTGGTCGCGTTGGAGTAGTCGCCTCGTGCAGCGGATGGAGACGGGACATCGTCTTCTCCTCCTTCGGCCAGCCAAAAGAGAAGAGCTCCGTAGTCTCCTGCGGATTGTTCCTGCCAAAAAAAAAAGACTCTATTAGACTCTAGGGAGTGTGGTAAATGCTCAAAACAAAGTATGAAAAACCCAAAAGGAAAGTCCCGTACCGGTTGCAGACTTGAGAAGAGGGGTGGCCAATGCTATGACCACCCTTCTTCCCTCCGTTTTTGGTTGGGAAACCCCTTTCTAGGTGTGTAGGAAGGTGACCTACGTGCCTAGAGTGAGTGGGAAGGTATGTGCAACATATAAATTAGCTAAAAAGTAAGTAAGAGAAGAGAGAGGGAAGGAGATGTAGATCCTCGTTGTTGATGTTGTAGCTCCTTGCAAGGGCTCCTCCAGCTCCAAGGCAACCCTCCTGGACGTCCCAAGTGTGGAGAGAGTGAAGAGGATGAGTGGTGGAAGGTTGGGTATGATTTTCTCTCTCTTCTCTCAAAGCTTCAGCATATGGACGTCCAGCCTCTCCCCTCTTGCTTAGAGGACCCTAAGGACTGTTATATAGATAGTGGGGTCGGAGCTTAGAGGCCTTGGATGCTCAAGTGTGAAGAAACACACTTGTACACTTGGCAATCCCAGTGTAAAGGCTCCAAGCAATGGGGAGAGGCCACATAGGATTTTTACTGGGTCAAGGGGGTGCCAAGGTGGCCCATATGCCCGTTGGGAACGGCCCCATGCGGTGCATGGGCGAGAGAAAGGTTCTAGTGGGCTATATTCTCGGGTTAGTTGCGCAGACCAGGTGAACGATATAGACGTCAAGGGATCCTGCCGCCAACACCATGCAGACGTCCATGGATGTGGACGTCAGGATGGGTCAACGTCAAGGGGGCTTGCCGTCAACCAGTAGTCGGCGGCCATCGATGTTGCCGTCTACATGGTATCCGAGGCAAGTCAACAAATGGTCAGACGAGGCTTAATGGGCTAATAGAGCCTTGCGGAGATGGCCCAAATCTCGCGTCTACAAATGCCCCTCCGAGACATCCGGCCTTGCAAGGGAGCAAAGCGGACTGAAAGGTTGGTGTCTCGGTAAACAAAGGACGCGGAGATTTAATGGAAGGGCCATCTCCGAGGATAGGAATTCTAGCGAACCAAACGAAAGAGTCAGGCTAAAAACAAATGACGTATCGTCTGAGAGACAAATATGGGTAAGAAAAAAGGTGATCTACCCGTGTAACTACAACTACGACCTAATGGCAGGGTCCCTGGCATGGCCGTGTTGGACTTTGACTAGTTTCTGGCGTGTCTGAGTAAAAGGAGTTGTAATATGACGGTTGAATCAGGAGAGTCTCACAACCGGAGCTTATGGGCTCGCTAGCCTAATCAGGACGTCGGTCCCGAATTTAGGGGTTCGTGGAAACAAGGAGTTGGTTGATCTCTCAAAGGATTATCAAAAGATTCTAACTGGAATCACATACTTGGAAAGCCTGAAGTCTGGAATTAAGCTCGTGGCTGGCGAAGGCTCAAATGAACTCAATAAGGCTGGAATGATCTTTGTGAAAGGCACGGTGGGACAAGTGGAGAAGGGGGGCAACAAAGACCCGATATCAACGTGGATAATCATGAAGGGCAGACCCGGTAGGCTACCTGAGCTGGGGAGCCATGGAGCAATCATATGATCGAGGAAAGTCACCATATTTTTTTTTTGTGTGTGTGTTAGTAAGAGAATGTTATCAGTGAAGATGCATGCTGGTGTGGGTCGCCTATCTAAAATGCAAGTTAGCACCAGAGGAAAATTCTAAAGGCCATACGAATAACTGAGAGATCGCAAACCCATCATGGTTTTTGGTGAAGGGGAACTCAGGGTTCACGGTCGCCAAGTTATTCGCCTCTGGTGGGGTCCCATGTTAGACATACCTGTAATGCCCAAGGTCACATGAGCGTTCTGAATTTTTGACGCGCAGCCTGTGCTTAAAATATCTGCAAAACAACTTGAAGCACAAGATAAAGGATAATGGCCATAAAAAGAATAAGATATTGAAAGTATCCGAGGAGTAAACGTCCACATCGATGGTCGCTAGTGACTATGTTAACGTCCACGGATGTTGCCGCTAACACACTACTGACGTCCACCGATATGGACGTCTACCTGACAGCGGATCAGGCCGAAAAAATAGGTGATGGGAGTCCATAAGGACTCTCTAATCCCCTACCTCCGTCTCCCCCTGCTCCTGCTGTGAACCAGAGAGCTGAGAGACAGAAAAACACAGCGAAATGGCCTCTTCTTCGACCGGACGATCCATAGGCGCAAACCCCGGAGTTCTAAGTGAAGTTCCGGGTCACTTGAGCACGAGTCTGGCCAACAGAGAGGTAAGCAATGATTATTTCTGCTTCTTCCTGGGCTGAAAACGCCCCGAACAGCATTCTTACATAAACCCCACCCCCATGCAGGAAATCCCAGCATTCTCGATCCAAGGCCAAGTACGGGCCTTTTCTTGGCTTGTGAACTTGGTAAACGCCATTACGCTCGATATGCGGGGCTATGTTGGCATGTGGAACCTGAACTTTATGGTGGTACAAGCGAAGAACATGAAGGACATGTGGTGGGGATTTGACGCCCTGGGGGCGTTGGTGGAGAGATGGCACCCGCACACACACACCTTTATATTCCAGGGTTTTGAAGTGAGTGTACTGTTGGAGGAGGTGGAATTGTTTCTGTGATGGCGACGGTGCCTGGAGTATGATACAGTGACTCCTCTTCTCCCGTGGGTAGAGATCCTCGCGGAAATCGTACGAGACAAGAAGGAAGTGTTGCGGATGACGAACAAGAACGGGATTTTCCTGGACCGACTAGCCTGGTGGCTGATCCAACATGCTGAGGAGATTTGTGGAGAGAGGGCGACACGAGGACTGACGCTCTGCCTGGCCGCGGTCTTTTTGTTCCCCACGAGCGGCGATTTCATCTTCTACGAGCACGTGGGAATACTTTCTCTGCTGTGGCGCGGGCAATCACTTGCCCCTGCAGTGCTGGCCCACCTGTACAGTTCGCTCACCACAATGAGCCTAGGCGGACGCACCTGCGGGAGTTTGTTTCTGCTCCAGGTATGGATGGAAGCTCATTTGAAGTTTGATTTTTCTGATGTACAACCTACTCCCTCCAGAGTCTTCCTTCGGAGCTCGGTGTACTGCAGCAGGGCGTGGTATGAGCCAGAGAATGAGATCAAGTGCTTGACAGTGCACTTGAAAGGCAGAGATGCTTGGAGAGATCATTGGCATTTCTAGTAATGGATGACTTCATCGCGAGGCCATTCTTCATGAGGACAATTGAGTTTGGGTCCGAACTAGGGTGGACAGAGACTTGTGGCTGATTGGAGCTGATCGGATGGTGGTGTACCAACCACATCGGTGCCACTGTCACCTTGGATTCCACGGGGAATTCCAACTTCATCCAGTTGCACTAATGTGATAGTCACCGGACGAAATGAAAAGTTGATGAAGAAGGCTATGAAGACTTGGAAGAAGTGTACAGTGAGCAAGAAGGTGGGACTGGCAGTGCAAGAAACCCCGGAAGATATATGGCAGTATGAAGATTTTACTGACACCATTTGCCCCATTTCTTGTGATTTCTTTATGGCCCGCAGGGCAAAATGATGTACTTGAGATTTGAATAAGTGTAACACAAATTAGATGAATAAAAGTGAGTTGCATTTGTGTTGAATTGGCCTGAATTTGTTTGACTTGTGGAATGTGTGGGATGAAATGGCCTCAAAAGGTCCAAAAGAGTGTGCTGTGAGGACTGAGAGCGGAGGCGATTGGCGTCCAGAGTGATGGATGCCAACTACTGGTAAACGTCCAGGTTCTGGTCGCCAACCAATGAGTCAGAATGGTAGACGGCCACACCGATGGCCGTCTATTTCAAACTAGACGTCCAGACCTAGCCGTTGACCAAACTTCGAGGTCTGACATTGAGGAGACATTGACGTCCATACCCAGGCCGTCAAGGGTACGTCAGCGACACAAGCCTGACGTCAGGAAAAGTTAAATGGCCAGATCTTGACGTTAACCCAGAAAACTGCCTTTTTTTGAACCGACGCCTTCTCCCGGGCGCCACTTCATCTTCCTAAGCGCCTGGAGAAGCAAACCTTAAACACCGAAACCTTGCTTGAGATTTTGATGAGGACGAGGGAGAAACGAGGCATTCTCTGGAGCTGCGTCAACCGGAGGAGGAAGAGGAGGAGATAATGGCGGAGGAAGAGGAAGAAGTGGCAGTGGAGGACGTACCGGAATGGGAAGACACCGTCGGAGACGACGGAGGAGGGGATGAGACGAAGGCGGAGGCACCTCGACGGCCTAAGGTAGGCCCCTAAAAGCTCTCAGAACTCTGTGTTTGTAATTTGTGAAAAGGAGGGAAAACAAGGGAGGTGCCGTCGGTTCAGACAGGAACATGACGTCCACATCGGTCGACGTCGAGCTCCTGTCAACGACCACCCCCTTGCCATTAAGGTGAACTTGACGGCAAGGGTTGGACGTCGACACCAGGAACATAACGACCACCATTGGATGCCAATTTCAAGTAAACGGCAATTCCTGGACATCAACTGTTATTTGACGACAATCGATGCTGACGTCAAATATTCTGTATTTTTTGCATGGCAAAGGCCGCATGAGGAGCAGAGTTACTTGGGACTTGTGCTGGGCGTGGTACCGGGCGTTGCCAGAGGCCCAGCAGACTAGAGTGGCCCGGATGGGATTTGGACATTTGTTGTCGGTGCGTCCATTTCACGTGGACGTACCATATCTTGAGGCGCTTAGGGAGCGATGGAGGAGGACTGCAAGGCATTCATCATGCCTTGGGGCCACATGATACCTACGTTGGAGGACGTAGTGTATCTGACTGGTCTACAGTTCAGGGAGTGCCGGTAGTGGGACAGGAGCGGAGCGATTATTATGATGACATAGTGGAGTTGTTGGGCCCGGAGTTTGTAGCGGACAGGAGGAGACCGATCCGGAGCATCTTGCTTGGATCACTTTCAGAGGCCGTAGGCCTGAGAGGTAGGAGGAGAGGGCCCCTGGAGACATTAGAGGAGTTTTACACGGGGGTGAGGGGAGCCCGAGACTTGGGGGACCGGATCGAGGAGCGCTCGGTCAGGATTTTTGTCACTTATCTGTTCGGGCGGCTCCTGTTTGCGACGCAGTCATCTCAGATGAACTGCAAGTTCGTACTGCTTCTACGAGACTTGGCGCAGGCGGGGAGGTACGCTTGGGGCACCGCGATGCTGGGACACCTCTTCTCACTTCTCCCTAGCAGCTCGCGGCGTTCTCAGAGCACCAGGGGCTTCACCCCCTTCCTACAGGTACACAAATTTCTCTTAATGCTCATCATTGATTTTTTTATTGATTAATTGCCTGACTGACCATTCTTTTTGCTGTCTTGCAGATCTTGGGGTATACGCGCTTCCCTATGGGGCACGGGACACTTGTGGAGGGGCACCAGACAATGGTGCCTCTCATGGCGAGGTGGGAGGTGGCCCCGGACCCCAGGGTCACAGACAGGAGGGTAGGGGACGTGCGGGTCGAACTCGACCATTACCCGCACGAGCAGGTATGAAACCCTCAACTAGCTCTTTCATTCTTTCACTTGCTGTTGCATTTGATGTTACTGACCAGTGTTTTCTTGTTCTTCTCAGGTAGTGTGGACCCCCTATGCGGGGGAGGCAGATGCCTCGCACCTGGCGGTGGTGGCGGGCCGGCCCCTCTACGACTGCCACCTCCTCTTACTATGCCTCGGACATGTGAGGTGCTATATTTGGAGCTGGCAGTGCGGACCCTGGGCTGGCACCAGCTGGCCATCGAGGTGCCTTCCCTCGGGAGAGAGGGACATTCGCGCTGGCGGTTCTTCACTGAGGACCACGACTGGGGAGCGGAGCACGGCAGCACCGTCGCCTATTGGCGCGAGGGCAATGAGCAGGTGGTGCGGCAGACGGCCCTCCTCGACAGCTCAGCATACATGGAGGACTACTGGGCACGGTATCTGGATGACTCCGACTTGACCGGCGAGTGGTAAGTGAACTTCTATCTCTAAGCTTTTATTGTCTGAATTGCCATTATTTGATTCTAACCTTGAAGTGTGAATGGTAGATGCCGGAGTCACAGGCCGTCCGCCTTTTGGAGGGGCGATTGGCTGAGCAGGAGGTGGAGCTGACGAGGCTCCGTGCCGAGGTCAGGACACTGGTAAGTAACGCAAGTTTGATTTTAGATTGAATTGAATTGAATTACTAACCAAAGTTCTGTGAATGCAGAAGGAGGAGCTAGCGAGGGCGCGCACGAGTCGCGACGCAGGGGCAAGCTCGTCTGCCCAGCCGGTGAGAGGAGATCTGTCAGTGCGCCTGCAGGAGGCCCTGGATCAGGCGGAGATGAGGGTCCGGGAGTTGGAGGCTGAGGTAAGAGACTGCCACGCCCTTTTTGCACAATTTGATTTGATTTGATTTGACTTGCCCTTTATGTGCAGCGGGAGGGGAGTGGAGTGACAACTCTCCAGGCGTAGATGGAGGCTCTGCGGTTGGAGATGGAGACAGAGGTAAGGCACCAAATTTCCTCCCTTCTGGCATGCACTCATTCCTAACACCCTTTGCATTTGATGTGCAGCGGCGGACCATGGCGGCTGCCATGGAGGAGCTGAGGGATGACCGGGCTACCATGAGGGGTCGCCTGCTCGAGGCCAGGGAGAGAGAGAGAGAGGCCGAGGCAGCCCGGGCGCGGATCGCTGCGGATTACGAGATACTAAAGGACCGGGTGCTGAAGAAGCCGGGAGCAACAGCGGCAGGCCCAGCAGGCGACGCCCGCGAGGACCGGATCAGCGTTCGCCTCCCTAGACGACATCGTGTCCCTAGGGGACCCTTCTGTGGTATGAGGAGGGTTGCAGCGGCCCGAGGCGTCGACGACGTCGAGGCCTCCTCTCCCAGACTGGCGTCGGGATAGGGAGGAGGAGGAGGTGAGCAGCTCACGTAGGCAGAGGCCTAGTGAGGGGGAGCGGAGAGAGGAGTGAGGAGCGGTGCCCCAGTTGTACTTCCAGGGGTATGCCCCTGTCGTGATATGTACATGGACTTGATCATCATAGTGAAATTTTTTGGAATTTTCATCATTCTGTGCACTTGGATGGCTTGTTGTTTGTGCTTTGGTTCCTGCATCCACAACACTTGAAACATAATAGGTTAGTGTAGATCTGTTTTTAGCCCCTTGCCTACGATATACCTTTCTTGAGATCTGGTCAAGGGGTTAATTTCTAATCAAAGTAAGGAATAAAAATAACTGAAAGGGAAATATGCACATGCATTTTTTTTTTTTTTTTGAAAAATAAGCAAAATGTTAGTGTATGGACATAGCACCACTATTTTTTTTTGGATTTTTGATTTTTTCTAATTTTTTTGGCTTATTTTTTTGAAAATAAAGGAGAAAATATGGAAGAAAATATGTACAACATGAAATATATACATCAAGGGACTCTCTTTTTGTTGTTTTTTGTATTTTTGTAATTTTTTGGATTTTTGGACTCTAGAACACATATTCATCACATGTTGCGGTATAGGGTTTACACGATCTACTTAACCATAGAGGCCAAGAGTAAGGAGGGACGTGCATGAAATTTTTGATGTTGGAAATTGCCCCTAGCCTTCTTGATATTTTCCACTACGGAGGATCTTATACAATCAAATTGCCCCTAGAGGGAGGAATGGGATGAAATGTATAGGAAATCATGTAAGGATTTAGTTCAAACCACTTTCTGTTTCCAAACTGATGTCCCATACTAAAAAGGATTTAGTCAACATTTGTTTTTAGGGAACTTTTCATTTTATTTCGACTTCAGGGGTGGAGGCACGTACTTTTTGCTACCTCCTTATGTTGGTCAGCCTTTTTCTGGGTACGTACTTTTTGCTACCCTTTTTTGACCTTTTGGCTTTTCTTTTCCCCTTTTAAGGCTTGGTTTAGCATGTTGCCCCTTGCTTTTCTTCTTAATTGCCCCTGTTTTTATGATGACTTTTGCCCCTTTAGATGGGAGCGGATGGTCCCCTACTTGTAGTTTGTTCTACCTCCAGACATGATCGAGTGGGAAAGAATAGGGGAAACACATTGACCGGATCAGACTGTCCGAGTGTACTTGTAATTTTCCAACCAGGGATAATACTCCAACATCGTGTGGTGTGTGAAAGTCCGACCTTATTAATAACCCAATGGTGAAGTAGAGACTTAAACACACACCGTTGACAAGTGATGAATGAGAGACATGACCGACTGACTAGGGGTAGAATTTCTTGAGGTAGACTGCGTTCCACGGGTGTGTCAATTCGACTCCCTCGGCGTCCACCAACCTATAAGCGTTTCCTGAATAGACCTCTTTGACAACGAACGGACCCTCCCAATTTTCTTGCAATTTGCTCCTGGGACCTGGTGCTTTTAAGATTTTACGCTTAAGGACCATCTCACCCACTTCGAATTTTCTCTCAAGAACTCTTTTAGCATAAAAACGTGCAATTCTCTGACGATAGACTTGAGCATGGTCAGCCGCTATCATTCGCCTTTCATCTAAGAGTTCAAGTTGTGCAAACAAGCTTCCCGACGTTGGTCAGGATCAAGTTCGGAATCCAATTGAACTCTAAGCGAAGGGACGAAGATCTCATATGGGAGTATCGCATCCGATCCGTATTTCAAGCATAGGGGGTTTTCCCCGTAGGAGTGCAGACTGAGGTGCGATAAGCCCAAAGAGCATCAACTAAGCGATCTGGCCAGTCAGCATTGTTATGAGATCTGCATGTTTTCTTTATGATTTTAATGAGAGTTTTATTAGTAGCTTCCGCTTGTCCATTACCTTGTGGATAAATATGGGGATGAATGATGCAAATTAATGCCATATTTACCACACATGTCGCGAAGCTCCTGTGAAGTGAATTGCGGTCCGTTGTCGGTGACGATGTCCCGAGGCACGCCAAATCTTGCAAGGATGTTGCGCTTGATGAACTTGACGACTGTTGAAGCTTTGACCTCTATGACGCTTCTGCTTCAGCCAACTTTGTAAAGTACTCTGTGGCGGTCAGAATGAAGGACTTCTTATGGATTTCTCTGGTTCTGTCCGCAAGAGACCGACCACGTCGAATGCCCACATGGCGAAAGGCCATGTTCCGATGAGAGGGTGAAGAGAAGAGGAGGAGAATGAATTTTGTCATCGTGCAATTGGCATTTAGCACAGTGACGGACAAAATGGCGACAGTCTTCTTCCATGGTGGGCCAATAATAATGTCTTAGCAACTTCTGGGCGATTGCTCTACCATTAACATGGCCACCACATTCACTAGAGTGTGCGGCTTCAACAACATTGAGATTTGAATTCATCAAGGCAACGGAGATAGACCCCGCTGAGAGACTTTTTGACAAAATGCCACCTATAATCTTGTAGCACTCCGAGACACGCGAATCGCCCATCTATCGGCAGAAGTGGCATAATCAGGGAAGGATCCATCTTTGAGAAAGTTTTCGATGTCAAAATACCAGGGATGGCCATCTTCAAGGTCAATTTTGGCTCTTTGGAAAGCGCATGGACCCGAATGGACGGAGAAGGACGCACGAGTGAGAGAACCACGGATGGACATGGGAAGGGACTCTTTAACCTCTGGACAGAGACGGTTTCAAAAGACTTTCCCAAGGAATGGGAATGGAAGACGCGAGGGAAGCAAGTTAATCTGCTAGGATGTTTTGGGCCCTATGAGTGTGAACTAGTGTGAGCTTCCTAAACTGTCGGACTACTCTGCCTACCAACTCTTGGTATGGTTTCAGCTTGGGGTCCTGGGTCTGGTACTTACTAAGAGATTGCCGGAGTATCAATTGCGAATCTACAATAATCCTTAACTCCTTGACTCCGAGCAATAATGCCATTTTTAGCCCAACTAAGAGCGCCTCGTACTCAGCCACATTGTTCGTGGCTCGGAAGGTTAACTGATAGGCGTGCGGAATGACTACCCCTTCCGGAGAGAGGAGGACTGCCCCTATCCCACACCCTTTAGAATTGAGCGCCCTGTCGAAGTAACCACCCACGAAGGTTCACCATCGATAGTGGCTCCTAACTCTTCATCGGGAAAGCTTTCATCAACGGGAGAGTATGAAGGTAAGGGGTGGTGGGCCAAACGCTCGACAATAGCGTGCCCCTTGATAGACTTCTGGTTAACGTAGTGTGATATCAAATTGATTGTGGAAACTTTGCCACCTCATCAACTGGTCAGTCAGGATAGGCTTCTCAATAAGTACCGAATAGGGTCCATACGTGCCAAAGTTTCACTTCATGAGCCAAGAAATAGTGCTTCAACTTCTGGGCAACCCAGATGACGGCCGCGCACGTTCTTTCCATGGCGGTGTACTCTTTTCAGCCTCATTGAATAACTTGGATAAATAGTACACCGCTCTCTCCTTCTTCTCGTCGTCGTATTGGGTCAAAACCGCTCCAGTTGAATCCTCAGTGGTTGACACATAGAGCAGTAAAGGTTGACCCGGGACCGGAGGAGCGAGAACAGGGGGATTTAAAAGATAGCTCTTCAATTCATCAAAGGCCTTCTGACATTTATCGTCCCAATTAAACTTCGCCTCTCCTCTAAGCATCTCGTAGAAGGGCTTACAGCGGATTGAATGCTGGGAGATAAACCTCCGAATAAATTGGAGTCTGCCAATTAGCCCTCTGACTTCTCTGATATTCCTAGGAGGAGGCATGTCGATTATTGCTTTGGCCTTGTTAGGATCAATTTCAATTCCCCGCTTGCTAACGATGAACCCAAGCAATTTCCCCAAAGAGACACCAAAGACGCACTTCTTGGGGTTCATCTTAAGATTGTGCTCTCTAGACCTTTGGAGAACTGCCCGGAGGACTTCAACATGGCCATGTCGAGTCTTTGATTTAACCAAGACGTCATCTACATAGACCTCCATGTGCACATGCATCATGTCAAGAAAAATCGCCATCATAGCCCTTTGATATGTTGCCCCTGCATTCTTGAATCCGAAGGGCATGACGACGTAACAATAAGTCCCCCAGGGCGTTGTAAATGAAGTTTTCTCCTGGTCTTCCTCTGCCAAGTGAATCTGGTTGTACCCAGAGAAACCATCCATAAATGACAACATTTCAAAGCCGACAGTATTGTCCACTAGGACATCTATGTGTGGGAGAGGGAAATCGTCCTTTGGGCAAGCACGATTAAGGTCACGGAAATCTATACAGATCCTAACCTTACCGTCCTTCTTCATTACAGGAACGATATTAGCTACCCACTGTGGATATAGCACAACCCTAATAAATTTGGCTTTGTGCAACTTGTGAACCTCCTCTTTGATCTTGAGTGCAAGCTTAGGATGTAGCCTTCTCAACTTTTGCTTGACCACCTTTGCGGCAGCTTTTAGGACCAACGATGCTCGACCAAAGAGGTATCGAGTCCTGGCATGTCCTCATAAGACCAAGCAAATCCGTCGGAGAATTCTTTAAGAATAGCTACCAGAGCTTCTTCTTCTTCAACACTCAAGTTGGCACTAATCAAACTGTCTTTGGGGATTCTTCAGTGCCAAGGTTGACTTCTTTAGTGGGCTCGTCTGTAGCCATGGTTGGCTCATTGAACCTCTTTGTGCCATCCACATAAGAGCTCACTGGGTCCTCTTCTCCCGACCCAGGATCTCCCAACTCACCCTCCTCATTAAAATCTAGTAGATAGACTCCTAAACCATCATCTATGGAGTCACCTTCCTCAAAGTCAGACTCGACGAGGGCAGGATCCTCAAGAATATGGCACCTAACTTAACTTAGCACATCTCTCAGCCAAGGCCATGACAAAATGGGCAGGAACTTGTCTACCCATCTTCTTGCGCACGCATGGCTGAGAGGAACTAGACTCTTCTAAACCTAGACTAGACCCTAAACTAGCCTCTAGACCCGCTCTAATTAGAATCTAGACCACTATTTACATGACCGCTATGTACAAAGCTATGTAAAGGGAAACACCCCGAAAGGGCAAGAGGAGAGGAAACTTTGGTCGGAAAGCGTCGGCCCCTGGCCGAGCGGAAGAGGTTCCAGAGAGGAAGGTGCTCAATGGAGACCTCGGATTTCCAATTTTCAAAATTGGCATTTTTTTTTGGAGTCGAGGCCCAAAACCATGAGCTGGTGGCTCAAGGTAGCCTCGACTGCGAGATGAGGGATGGAGAAAAGACAAGGGAGAAAGAAGGGGATTAGAGGTGGATGGAGGAACTGAATTGTGTGGCGGGCACACAGGAGTAGAAGGAGATGAAGGTGAAGGTAGTTGAGAAGATGGAGATGTTGGGGAGGGAAGATCAGACCCAAAGAGTGAAAGGAGGCCAAAACCGTCAGAAATGTCTTCTATTTGGGCATCCTCTCTTCTTCTTCTTCATCCTCACTCTCAGAGCAAGGTATTTCTTCTATCATAGGCTCCCTAGTCCCCAACTGGGTCGGCCCTTTGACAAAATGGTCCTTCAGAGTCCAAGCAAGAGGTTGATATGGTATGAAGGGGTTTGGATGGACAAGGTCTGGGCGGAAACCTAGACCGGCCTTGGGTAACAACCTCCTAATCGCTTGGACGCTCTGGATCTCTCCTTCTTCATTCGTGCCTAACCCGCGGCCATGAACATAGCCGATATTGGCCATCACTTCCCAACCCTTTCCCGGGGGACATGGAACATGGGATTCTTCAGCAGGTTGGGAAAGTCGGGTAAGGTCACAGGGTTAGGGGAAGTCAAAGATTGACATAATTGGTTTCTCCCCGTTATCAAGAACAAAGAGGTGCGGCATCTGCTCTGTGGTGACCGCATTGAGAGTCTCCAAGATGGGAATGCTCTTAATCTTGATCACCCGCCCATTGAAAGGGAATTTGAAACACTGGTGGGCGATGGAAGGGACCCCTAGAGTCTGTTCTAGCCAAGGACGACCGAGGATGGCCTTGTAGGCCGGATCGACGTCAAGAACTAGGAACTCAGTGGACATGGTGACAGGTCCGATTCCTAACTTTAGAGAAATTTTGCCTTTGGCAAACCTTTTGGAGTTGTCATAGGCAGCGATGGTGGAGTAGCTTTTTTCTAGATTCTCTTCCCCTAAGCCCAACTGCTCAAGTCTTCATCGGACAGACATTAATAGATGCCCCGGTGTCGATAAGAGTGAGTCCACCGACCCCATTGAGGTTAATGGTGAGATAAAGAGGGAGTGAACGACACTCGGGGGAAGCGAGGTCCTTGTCCGAGAAGGAAATTGAGGGTCCTTGGGTGAGAGAAAGAATGGCGTTGGTGACCCCGCTAGGAGGGAGGTCATCATTAACCATGATTTTCTGAAGAAACTAGAGGAGAGTGGATTGATGTGATGGCGACCTCCGAATCAATTCTAAAATGGACACCCTCGCGGGCGTCTTATGAAGATGTTGGAGAATATCATATTCGGTGCCGACTGGGGGTGGAGGACCACTATCTTCCTCATCTTGGGATGGCCGCGGAGGTGGAGGAACAATTCGGTTCCTGAGGGTGACATGAATGGCCTCCTGGGACTGAGGGTGGATGAGCTGGAGGGGTCTGGTAGATGGCTCACAGGTAGGGGGAGTGAGAATGGTGGGATAGGCATCCTGTGGAGGTCGGATGAGCATTAAGGGTCTTTCGTCTAGGATGGCATCTATTGACGTGGAGGGCTCCTGAGACTCTGCAGTGGGGCATGTGTGACGGCCCTCATTATACCGGTACGGTTATACCAACCCACGTCGGTATAGCGAGAGTCCTCACAGTGGGACATTTACCCAAACGATACTAACAGCTGAGATACACGCGAATATACAACAGAGTAGTGGAAGTAAAAGACAACTGTCTCCATTCTTCATCATCCACATTTAACATACATGATATTTCTAATACAATGTTCAAATTACATACTAGGAAATACACGAGTCACAAGAAACTCCAAAACTAGCTAATCTCCGCGCTCGGAGTCCGTCTCTGCTGCCTCCTCCAAAGGTGCCATGTCACCAACTACACCTGTACGCCGAAGCAAGGAGTGAGTCCAGAGACTCAGCAAGCAACACTACCCATATCATACACGTATAAGTCTTAGTGATTTCTGCATGCACATTTACAATTTGCAACACATGGCATGCTAGTCATTTAAAGTTTCAACCTATCATGAAAGTTTTACAACTTTATACATGGATCATGCTTCCAGATTTCTAAGGATAAAATTTACCTATCACATGCTCTCTATTCCATTTACTCATGAAATTTGTCTTTAAAGAACCAAGACATGAGAGCTACCAACATGAACATTGTGCATGCATGAAAGGAAAACACGACTTGCATGGATCTTACATGTTTTTAAACGCATACATAAACGTTTTCACATGCTTTAAGTTGCTGATTTCACATGGTTTAATGGCTATAAACCTATACATGAGAGCTACAATATTGCGTAAAACATATCATGTGATCAAACAATCATGCTATCTTGTACCCGTTTTCACCAATTATCCCTAACATGGATTCTAGACATCTTTGCACATAATAACGATGATAATAACATAAATTCACTGATTTCACATGATTTCAGATTTGCCTCACATGGGTTTCAACATCATACCCTCTCATTTAGAATTTCACATTTTCTTTACACGGTTTCCTCTTTCACATAGTTGCACTTTACACATACACATTTCACATTCGTACACTTACACATTTACACATGAACACATACACATTATACATTACACATTACACATTACACATTTCAGGTGCCGTGACACATAGTCCAAACCACAAAGAAGACATGTACACATCACATTACACATAGACGCCATCTAGGCATTCCAATGGCGACTCTTGGACTGCGCAGACCGAGAGAACAAGTTTCCAGCCTAACCAGTGGTACTTGTCCACCTCCAGGATTTCCCCCAAATGCCCTTAGGGTCACTTACACATTGAACTTTCTTAGGGGGACTTTTCCCTGATACAGTTCCACTGTCCTCTACGGAAGCATGTCACATTGGCACAGTTACACTTTACACACATTTTATCGATTTACACATGATTTTACACATAGCACTTTTCATCTCATTCACTTTCTCACTCACATGCACATCTCTGTTTTTCCTAACATGGCACTACAGATTTCAGGAGCTTAACACACAGTAATTTCACCATTCATGTTAGGTTTAAGCACTATCTAATCACATTACGACATCATACGTAGATTTCTATAATTCACATGGAAAATACATAACTTCTTATATACTGGTCCAATGACCTGAAATTTTAACCACATACTATTTTCGGGTTCTAGATCATACGCTCAATTTTTCATATTTTTCTGAGCTAAATGGAATTTACAGTAAATAAAACACCTATTAGCATGCTATTCACAACTTAAGTTAACATGGGGTTTAACATATCATGCGATTTTGCCACTTGCTGTTTTAACAGAGATTACTATCATATACATGATCTGAGAATTCAGAACTATCCTAAATCATACAATCACAAATCGATCACCACAAACCATTCTTGCATGTCTTCCTATTTACTGAACAGAATTTATTTGCAACTCATGCAAGCAATGGACAAATTATCAAAATTGAGAATACATATACTGATCTACAAATCTTCATGCTCTGACAAAACTAAGGCATTCAGACTAATCCTAACCATGAAACATGGATTGACAAGATTATCACAATTTATGCTTACAAGCTCATGAGATACACTTTTCTAACATTCACCATCACACACCACACTCATCCACACACCACAATTGACAATATACATAGTGTATAGGGTTACCATTTATCCTCATCACGGAAACCATACCGAAAATAGTGTATAGGAAGGGCAGAACAGGTCACTGTTCTGTCCAGAGGAACTTGGCGGCGGTCTCTGGCCGCTGACTCAGGGTCAGCGGCATGGTCGATGGACGCCAAGCATGATATAGGCGTCCATTGACCTTGCCGTCAATGCAGGTCTGTGCAGTAACACAGACCCGAGCTCTCAAACTTGGGTGAATGGGAGGGTCTAGGACTCGAGGAAAAATCCAAACAAATAATAGAAACGACCTAGACACATACGGGAACATCATGGATAGGTCACTTGCCTTTTAAAAATTGCTTCAAAGGATCAAGTGCTCGGAGAAGCCCTCCTTGGGCAGTCCCAAGAAGGTGCAGAAACGCCTTCTAGATCTTCTTCCTCTGGGCTCCTGGATGATCTCCACAACAAGGGATGTCGGGGAAGCCTCCTCCTTTGCTCCAGCTATCTTCTTGTCGGGGAGGATGGCCGGATCAAGCTCCAGGGAGTCGGATTCTTGGGTGTAAAAGGGGTTTTCTCTCAGTTTTCTTCTAGGGTTTTTCTTTCTCTCTTTTCTCCTCTTGCAAGGGTGAAGAGAGGAGTGGAAGAGGCCATTTCGGGTTCAGACATAAGGGGAGTCTCTCTCCCACTCACCAGGTGACTTGACAGCCTTCAGAGCCGTTGGGGACAGTCCCCCAATGGTTGGCTTTCTTGCTTCAGAAGTTTGCAGCTCTGCTGCGCATGTAGGCCAGAGAAGTAAACGTCCATATCGCTTGACGCCAGGGTGAGTGTTGGCGTCCATGTCTGGACGCTGACATCACCCCAACGGCCAGGGGTTGACGCCGAGATGGCCTTCGGCCAGAAGTCCAAAATATGCAGAAAACCATGCATACCATGCGTATATACATGCAATATGTATATGGTATTATATCCATACTATCACCATTTAATACATACATTATTTATATCTACTATAAACACATGCACACGTACTTGTACTAATTAATACGTACATAAATATGTATATACATACACAAGCACAAATATACACACATAAATACAAATAATGCGACGGAATTCGAGGGCCTTACAGCATGGGTACCACTCCTTGAAACCTTCTACCCCCCACTGTTGTTCTCTCCTCACAACCCGGGTCCTAGGTGCATCATGGTATGCACACTCTCATGGGTTTTAGAGGAGGAGGATTGTTGCTTTGGTGGTTGGGGAGAGGGTTACTGAAAATGCCAAGGTCTTTTTTGTGTACCTAGACTTGCCTATGGCCACCTTGACGTCATCCCAGTTGATTCTACCTTGGTCATTCATATCATAGACCCCGTCACGAAAGTAAAGCAATTGTTGATGAAGTGACCATGGGCCCTATGGTATGGGCAGTACTTGGAGGTGTCAACCCTCGGATTGGTGTTCTCCCTTTGTGGGGGAGTTGAATCGCATCGCAGGACATGATGGCGATGAACATGTCCTCGAGAGTCTCAGGAAGAGGAGGGTAATGCGACCTTTTGGGGCCAGGTCGGGTGTAGCCAGCAGGAGGAGGAACGACAGAGTAAGGCTTGGAGGGATGAGATGGGAATTGGTGAGGGTTGGAAGAAGTGGATGGAGGATTGGAGGGTTTGTTCGGAGGCCTCAACGGCTGACTGCAAGCGTTGACGGACTCATTGACGGTCACCCCTTCGGTGGTAGGTGCTGCGGGAGCCTTACGTCCTTCGGGCTTCCCTTCGAAAAAGTGGGGCAGAGAGGAGTCCTTGATTTGGGTCTGGACCACCCTAGCTCGGTTGTACAGATGCGCGAATGAGGGGAACTCACTCAACATCAAGATGGAAAGGAGAGCGGGGTGGTGTTGGTACCAACATAGTTATGGCCTGGGACTCTGGGATGGGAATATCTGCCCTGGACGCCATGGATCACCACCGATTGGCATAAGTGACGAAGTCTTCGTCGGCTTCATCTTCTCTGCTCCACCAAGTCAGGAAGTGTAGGGACTTGGGTGGCCATGTATGAGAAGTGAGAGATGAATCGCTCGGAGACTATGTTGAAGTTAATCAGATCCGACGCGGGTAAGGAGGGAACCAACTCAAAGCTTCCCCTTCTAACGATTGTTGGAAGAGGTGAACTAACAGAACCCGGTCGTACAGCCATCGATGGGAATCCATGGTGAATCCGGCAAGATGGTACTGAGGGTCAGAGGTCCCGTCGTACTTGCGGTACTTCGGGGCCTTGAAACCCAGAGGAAAGTAAGCATTAGGATGCTTGCAGTAATTTTGGAGGGAATGGGGTTTTGAAAGGGACAGTGATTCAGCGAGAAGCTTCCTCACGAGTCCCTCCACCTCCGAACGGGGAACATACTCGGATTGAATGGGGGGTGTGATTTGGACAGGTGGCGACTGGGCAGAAGGAGGAGTGAGAATAGGAGTAGGGAACATAACGGGGGTAGGGGAAGGAATGAAGGTACAGGCGGGAACCTGGGGTGAGGTGACCGGCCTAGGAGTGGGCCTAGATGTAGAGGCATTGAAAGGGGATGGGGACGGAGTGGAAGGAGACGCCGCTGCCCGGATGGTATGCTTGGAAAGTATTGAAATAATTTCATCGGGCGAATAGCGAGACATGAGTTTAGAAAACTCGGGGTCTTCTTGAACACTTTGGGGATGAGTGGGGTTAACCCTCAAGCTGACTTCCTCATTGTCGGCCTGGGAGGACGATTGGACTGATTCTTCGGGCTGAATGTTAGTGTTTATCATACCGACAATTTGATTGACATTATCATCATATTCGAATGTCGGTTCACTAGCCGTATTAACAGGATCCAACCAAGTGTCCATTAGCACACAACCTACTTTTTTTTTTTTTTTTTGAAATGGCTTAAGTTGAAGTGATTACACTGTTTTCAGCAGAAGTATGGATTTCTACCAAACAACGTTATCAAACAACATCCACAAACTTTTAAAGATCAAAGTTGTGTATTTAACTTGACTTGATTAAAAGGGCCGTTCTATCAATTCTCACTTGAATCCTGGTGAATAGGTGAGCTAGACAGGGAGGGTAAAGGTCCTCCTGCCCCGTACCGTGAGGGAATCCACGGAATTTAGGGACTTACAGAGTTTTCCTTGGAGCCAACCCGATTTACCCGAGAGGGAATCCCCGAGTAAAAGGTTGTAAACCAAGGAAGGGTGATCCTAAAATGTGAAGTGAGGCTAGAAAAAGATGAGAAGAGTGACCCCCCAGTGACTGAGGACTGTTAGTAACAAGCAGTAAGCAAACAGAAATGAAAATCACAACAAAACAATCAGAAAAATAGGGAAAAGCATGCCTCTGTGAAACTAAATGTCAAGAAGGTGGACGCAGAGTTCATGATCAACAGATAAACGGCATGATCGACTGACGCTGACAGACAATAGACGACAAGAGGAATGGACACTAAACGTAAATAAATGCAGGAACGGTGGACGTTTACCTGGATAGACGGCAAGATCGCTTGCCGTCTACCTGGCCGCAGTAAGACCACAGTGGGAGAAGATGTCCCACCGTGATCTCCAGAGGAGAGCTGTAGACCGTTCGTTTCCGCACCGTCACCGATCTCTCGGGTGCTCGCGGACGCCGCCAGACTCTCGTTGGCGATGAAGGGGTCTCCGGTTGACCACGTTGACCCTTCGGTTGACTGAGTTGACTAGAAGGAAAATGAAGCAAACAAGCGAAATGAAGGGAGTTGGTGATCGCCAGGGCCTTACCTGTGCCCAAGGAGTGATGTGGTCACGTTGGAGTAGTCGCCTCGCGCAGCGGATGGAGACGGGACCTCGTCTTCTCCTCCTTCAGCCGGCCAAAAGAGAAGAGCTCCGTAGTCTCCTGCGGATTGTTCTTGCAAAAAAAAAAAAGACTCTATTAGACTCTAGGGAGTGTGGTAAATGCTCAAAAGTAGTATGAAAAACCCAAATGAAAGTCCTGTACCGGTTGCGGACTTGAGAAGAGGGGTGGCCAAATGCTATGACCACCCTTCTTCCCTCCGTTTTTGGTTGGGAAACCCCTTTCTAGGTGTGTAGGAAGGTGACCTACGTGCCTAGAGTGAGTGGGAAGGTATGTGCAACATATAAATTAGCTAAAAAGTAAGTAAGAGAAGAGAGAGGGAAGGAGATGTAGATTCTCGTTGTTGATGTTGTAGCTCCTTGCAAGGGCTCCTCCATCTCCAAGGCAACCCTCCTGGACGTCCCAAGTGTGGAGAGAGTGAAGAGGATGAGTGGTGGAAGGTTGGGTAAGATTTTCTCTCTTCTTTCAAAGCTTCAGCATATGGACGTCCAGCCTCCCCTCTTGCTTAGAGGACCCTAGGCAATGTTATATAGACAGTGGGGTCGGAGTTCAGAGGTCTTGGATTCTCAAGTGTGAAGACACACTTGTACACTTGGAAATCCAAGTGTAAAGGCTCCAAGCAATGGGGAGAGGCCACATAGGATTTTTACTAGGTCAAGGGGGTGCCAAGGTGGCCCATATGCTCGTTGGGAACGGCCCCATGCGGTGCATGGGTGAGAGAAAGGCGCTAGTGGGCTATATTCTCGGGTTAGTTGCGCAGACAGGTAAACGATATAGACGTCAAGGGATCCTGCCGCCAACACCATGCAGACGTCCATGGATGTGGACGTCAGGATGGGTCAACATCAAGGTGGCTTGCCGTCAACCAGTAGTCGGCGGCCATCGATGTTGCCGTCTACATGGTATCTGAGGCAAGTCAACAAATGGTCAAACGAGGCTTAATGGGCTAACAGAGCCTTGCGGGAGATGGCCAAATCTCGTGTCTACACCCACCCCTGTCGGCCCCCCCCCCCTCCCCTCCGTCCCAGCCCCCCTCCCCTGTCGCCCCGCCTCCCCCCCCCCCCTCCCCAACCGGCGACCCCCCCTCCCCTAACCGGCGACCCCCCCTTTCAGCCCCCCCCTCCCCTCCAGCCCCCCCCCCCCCCCCCTGTCGCCCCGCCCCCCCCTCCCCCTCCCCACCCCTGCCGCCCCCCTCCTTGTCGGCCCCCCTCCCCCCTCCCATCCCAGCCCCCCTCCCCTGTCGCCGCCCCCCCCCCCTCCCTACCCCTGCCACCCCCCTCCCCTACCAGGTGACCCCCACCCCCTCCCAACCCCCCACCAGCCCTGCCTCCCCCTCCTGGCAGCCCCCACCCCCCCTCCCCACCCCCCACCCGGCCCCCCTCCCCCTCCTGTCGGCCCCCCTCCCCCTCCTGGCAGCTCCCCTCCCCCTCCCTCCCAACCCCTACCCCCCCTCCCCTACCAGGTGACCCCCACCCTCTCCCAACCCCCCACCCGGCCCCCCTCCCCCTCCTGGCAGCCCCCACCCCCTCCCCCTCCCCACCCCTGCCACCCCCCTCCCCCCCACCAGGTGACCCCCTCCTGCCGCTCCCCCCCCTTCCTGCCACCCACTTACCATTGTTCTGATAATATGCATATATGGTTGAATTGAATGAATATTTCTGGTCATTTTTTACTTAGAGTTGAGCCACCATGGAGATTCTTGCACTAAGTTTAATTTGGCATGAATTAGTACAAATTTGACAATTTAACAGCATATCTAAGAAGTGCAACTAAAATTTGAATTCATTCTAACCTTTATTATTATTATTATTATTATATATATATATATATAATATATATATATAGCACTAGTGAACAAGCATAAGGACCCTCAGCTGCACCATCTTACATGGGAACGTAGTGTATTGGTACGCAAAGGTGCCCACCACACTTATAATAAAAAATAATCGATCAGTCTTACACTTGTTCTATTTTTTTATTTATTAAAATACTAGTTTATTACATCATTTGATGAAAATTAAATTTTTAGTATCCACTTTGAAAACTTTTAAGAAGATTTCTTATCAATATATTATTCATGAGAGTTGAGTTTTTGACATCTTCTTAATGTAAAGTGAAGTGTTACTACACTTGTCCTATAATTAAAATGAGGTGGTTTACCTATCCATAACACTACTACTGAATAATGGCCATGACCCTGTAACATAGTGTTTGGGTGGGGAACTGAGTTTGCTATAATATAGGAGTCCATCATTGCGTTTGTCTTTATCCTCATTGAGGAAAATTGAATCCCATTAGAATTCTTTAGTTGGAACTGAATAATTAAATTAAATATTATTCTAATTTTTTCATGCAAGTAGGATTTCAATAATGATATTTGCTATAATTAAATATATCTCTATATTTAGAATATTTAGAAGTTAGAACGAACCAAATATGAATAGGAGTTCCAACTGCAATAGAAAGAGGGTTAAAAGTTGTAAGGCATGGTTGGTAGTTTGTGTTCTTGATCGATATGGGTCGGAGTTCTATTACCTAATCTGCGTTGTCTTATGTGAATAGGGCTATCGATTAGTATTACACATCTTATTTTAATGTATTTGTTTAGTATCGCACTTGTTTATATGTAATCATTTACATGTATGTGTGAATTAATTTTAATATTGCACTTGTTCATATGACATATTTGTTTTCATATTCCTTTCATATTTATGCGGTTTTAAATTGATCTATGCATGTATAGTAATTTATCACTGCACACACCTCACGAGAGCGTGTTAAGCCTGTGTCAATGAACCTTCATGTTCAAGACTTTGGGATTGATGTGCACGAGTCTTATTTACAACGATGAGAACGTGTATATCTAACTCAAAGTCTTGAATTGTCGCGTTTTGGAACAGTCTGTGAATGTTTGATCACTGTTAGATGGTCATTTACTATGTGTTTGTATTTTTGTTGAAAATTTCGGTGCTTCTAATCACTCCTCTCTGATATACCTTTATTGATTTAGAATATTTTCTAACGACTTATTAGTAAGTGTTTAAGAAAATATCTTAATCAATAAATATTTTTGGTATATCAGAGAGGTGTGGGGAGATACTGCTGAAATTTTCAACAAATAATACAAACACATAGTAAATGGTCATCTGAGTGCGATCAAATATTCACAGATGGTAAAAGTGATAATCTAAATAATATGTCCTACCTATTCATTTTGACTTACTCGAACGATGTGAGGGTGTGTTGGATTTTAACTCATGACATGACATTTAATCTGTGTAGGAAAAATGTCTTATGAGAATCGGTCATTGATGTACCGTGGAATAGTTAATAGAGTAGTGACAGAGGAGTTTAAAGACGTAGTTGACAGTTTCATTCAGTTTGTATTGAGTATTCATCAGTAGCAGTTAATCCGATGGGTACATCCGATGTCCGTGTTGGCTTGTAAGAACAGAAAGTGGATATCGACATGGGATGTGCAACATCATTTGTATACGATAGGATTTGTTGCCCATTATAGAGTTATGGTCGTCTCATGGTGAGTTGAATATTCAGTCGTCTGAACCAGCCAACTTTGCATCCACAGTACGTACGTAGACATGGTTGTCGATGCTGCTGGTCAAGAGTTCATATTCATCATGATGACCAAACAAATGAAGATGCCGAATGATACAGCTCAGAGATTTTATCAGTTACTTCGAGATGCTGATGAGCCATTATGGGATGGTTGTGAGAAGCATACACGGTTGTCTGCAGTGTCACAGCTACTGAATTTGAAGTCTGAATTTCATATGAGCGAGAGTTGTTTTGATCGGCTTCTCTTACTCGTAAAGAGTATGCTTCCTCGATCAGAGAGGTTGCCTGATCATTTTTACCGTTCGAAGAAGATGGTGAATGATCTAGGGCTTGGTTTTATGAAAATTGATGCATGTTCGAATCAGTGTATGTTGTACTACAAGATGATGCAGATAAGACATCATGTTGTATTTGTAAGCATGATAGATTCAAGCCTAAGAGAGGAGACAAGTCAAAGCAGAAGGATGTTCCATATAGTCATTGCGGTACATTCCGATCACACCCAGATTGCAGTGGTTGTTCATGTCCCCGAAGACAACTGGATATATGACTTGGCATGCAGAAAGAGTTCGTCGTGATGATGGTGAAATTAGTCATCCTGCCGATGGTGAAGCTTGGGCTCATTTTAGTCGTACTCATCCTTACTTCTCAAGTGATCCACGCAACGTGCGGCTGGGTTTATGCACAGACGGTTTCAATCCATTCGGAGGCTCGATGGCATCTTACATATGTTGGCCAGTATTCCTAACACCATACAACATTCCGCCAGGCATGTGCATGAAGCGTGAGAATCTGTTCCTTTCATTGCTGATTCCAGGTCCAAAAAGTCCAGGAAACAATATAGACATATATCTCAGACCGTTGATTGATGAGCTGAAATTGTTATGGTCAGATGGGGTTCTCTCTTATGATGCATCCAGAAAACAGATTTCAATTTGAAGGCTGCATTAATGTGGCAATAAGTGACTTCTAGAGTACGACATGTTATCTGGCTGGAGCACACATGGGAGGTTGGCATGTCCTTATTGCATAGAGGATTCTAAATCAATCGTGTAGAAATCTGGGGGAAAATCATGTGGTTCGATTGTCATCGTCAGTTCTACCGAGTGACCATCCTTTCCGAAAGCAAAAGGATTCTTTTATGAAAATACCATTGTGATGGATGAGGTAGATATGGAACGGGTGTCTGGTGGAACGTGGCGAGGCGGGTCCAGAACTTATCGACTGTATCACAACTGGCGGTAGTACCCGACAAATCCCCGGCTTTGGGAAGGATCACAATTGGGTGAAGCAAAGCATCTTTTGGAATTGCCTTATTGGTCAACACTTTGATACGACATAACCTAGACGTCATGCATATAGAGAAGAATGTTTTTGATAATGTGTTCAACACAGTTATGGACGTCAAAGGCAAAACGAAGGATAATGTCAAGGCACGAATGGATTTGAAGTACTTTACAGACGTCCAAAACTAGAGCTGCAGCATGTTAGTGAAAAGTGGTGCAACCTAAAGCTTCATATGTGCTTGGGGGCAGACAGATTAGGAAGTGTTGCAATGGTTGAAGCAATTGAGATTTCCGGATGGATATGTCTCGAATATTGCTCGTTGTGTAAATGTCAAGGAGGGGAAAATATACGGAATGAAGAGTAATGACTGCCATGTTTTCATGCAAAGAATGATACCAATTGCTTTTCGTGAGTTGTTGCCGAAGCAAATATCGGGGGCAATGACGGAGCTGAGTCAATTTCTTCATTTTTCTGCATCAGAACTCAGACTTCATGACTTGCAAAATATGGAGCAAAATATAATACAGACAGTCTGCAAATAGAGAAGATATTTCCTCCAGCATTCATTGATTCAATGGAGCACTTGATCATCCATTTGCCATATGAGGTTAGGGTCGGAGGACCAGTAGAATTTCGATGGATGTATCCGTTTGAGAGGTATATTCCTATGTCTCAATTTATTCACATTACGACGATCTTTTATATTTCATATGTATTCATTTGAATTATTATCGTAGGTGCATGCACGATCTTATGATGAAAGTCCGCAACAAAACACAAGTTGAGGTCTCCATTACCCAGGCGTACCTTATTGAAGAGATATCGAACTTTTGTTCGATGTACTTTGACACGGAAATACGAACCCAACGCACTCAACCTCCACGTAATGATGATGGTGGAGATTCTAATGTGTCTAACCGACTCTCTGTATTCAAGTGTCTCAGACAAGCGTTCAGATATTCTTCTACTCGCGCACTCGAAGACAGAGAGTTGGTAGCTACGGAGATCTACATATTCATGAATTGCACAGAACTAGACCCCTACATTGAGTAAGCTCTCAACACTAATGATGTACATCATTTGCGAGCAATACTGCAGAACTTAGAGGTTGTGTGACATTTACATTGTAGAGAGTTTGACTCAGTCATACTGCAACGGAATCCACGTCTGACTAATGTGCAGGTTGAAAAGGAACGGGAGAAGTCTTTTCCTACTTGGTTAAGATCTCGAGTAAGTGTCTAAATATTTTGAAGCATAAGTGTTATGCTCTTATGCATACTTAGTTGTTCTAATTGTCATTGTCTGTCCCTTTTCCTACCTGGGCGTTCGAATGACTAATCTAAATAAAACCCAAGTCTAAAGAATCAAAACACGCTACCCGGGGGTCCAAAATCCCAAATAGGGATCTGATCGGCGTGTCGTTCAGTCCGACACGATCGGGTGGGTGAAAGTGACGCGTGCGAACTGACGGAATCCGAATTGCATTCCCGGATGGGTGGGCATTCAAATGGCTAATCTAAAAAAAACCCAAGTCTAATGAATCAAAACACGCAACCCGAGGGTCCAAAATCCCAAAATGGGATCCGATCGACGTGTCATTCGCTCCGACATGACCGGGTAGGTGAAATTGACGTGTGTGAACTAACGGAATCCGAATGGATTCCCGAATTGGGTTGGGCGTTCAAATGAGTAATCTAAAAAAAAATCCAACTCTAAAGGATCAAAACACGCAACCCGGGGTTCCAAAATCCCAAAATGGGATCCGATCGACGTGTTGTTCACTCTAACATGACCGGGTAGGTGAAATTGACGTGTGCAAACTAACGAAATCCGAATTGGATTCCCAGTTTGGGTTGGGCGTTCAAATGACTAATCTAAAAAATACCCAAGGTAAAGGATCAGAACAAGCAACTCAGGGGGTCCAAAATCCAAAATAGGGATCTGATCAGCGTGTCCTTCACTCTAACACGACTGGTGGGTGAAAGTGACATGTGCAAACTGACGAAATCCGAATTGGATTCCCCAATTGGGTTGGGCGTTCAAATGACTAATCTAAAAAAACCCAAGTCTAAAGAATCAAAACACGCAACTCGGTGGTCCAAAATCCCAAAATGGGTCCGAACGATGTGTCATTTGCTCCGACACGACGGGACAGGTGAAATTGACGTGTGCGAACTGACGGAATCCAATGGATTCTCGGATTGGGTTGGGCATTCAAATGACTTATCTAAAAAAATCCAAGTCTAAAGGATCAAAACACGTAACCCGGGGGTCCAAAATCTCAAAATGGGATCCGATCGACATGTCGTTCGCTCCGACACGACCGGGTAGGTGAAATTGACGTGTGCGAACTGACGGAATCCGAATTGGATTCCCGGTTTGGGTTGGGCGTTCAATGACTAATCTAAAAAATACCCAAGGTAAAGGATCAGAACAAGCTACTCGGGGGTCCAAAATCCCAAATAGGGATTTGATTGGCGTGTCGTTCACTCTGACACGACCGGGTGAGTGAAAGTGACGTGTGCGAACTGACGGAATCTAAATTGGATTCCGGATTGGGTTGGGTGTTCAAATGACTAATATAAAAAAAAACCCAAGTCTAATGAATCAAAACGTGCAACCCGGGGGTCCAAAATCCACAAATGGGATCCGATCGACGTGTCATTCGCTCCGACACGACCGGGTAGGTGAAACTGACTTGTGCGAACTGACAGAATACGAATGGATTCCCGGATTTGGTTGGGCATTCAAATGACTAATCTAAAAAAATCACAAGTGTAAAGGATCAAAACACGCAACCCGGGGGTCCAAAATCCCAAAATGGGATTCGATCGACATGTCGTTCACTCCGACACGACCGGGTAGGTGAAATTGACGTGTGCGAACTGACAGAATCTGAATTGGATTCCCGGTTTGTGTTGGGCATTCAAATGACTAATCTAAAAAATACCCATGGTAAAGGATCAGAACAAGCAACTCAGGGGTCCAAAATCTGAAATAGGGATCTGATCGGTGTGTCGTTTGCTTCGACATGACCGGGTGGGTGAACGTGACGTGTGCGAACTGACAGAATCCGAATTGGATTCCCAGATTGGGTTGGGCGTTCAAATGACTAATCTCAAAAAAATCCAAGTCTAAAGGATCCAAAATATTTTCTAATTAAACTTGAGCAATAATCACATGTTTTAAATTCAATTTTTGAAAATAATGTTTGTATATTAATTTTTATTAATGTTTCTCATATAATTTTTTTAATATGGGATCCTCCGGCCACATAACGATCATGAGGCGGGGATGGCGGACGATCCAGCAGACTTGTCTTGATTTTTAGCATTTATTATTGTCCATGATTTTATATTTGTTATGTTTTATGATTTTATGTTTCATTGTGAGTACCTGTTATTGTGGAATGCATGAATATTTTAACAGGTTTTGTAATTTATCATTGTTAATTTTTGTAATTAAAAAACTACATATTACAAATTTCCGACAGGTTTTCGTCGATAATTCTGACCTACATTTTCTGACGATCGTTCGACGGAAAGTTGTCGGAAGGCACCCTTGCTGACAGATTTCTGTCGAATTTCCGACGAATTGTGGCCGTCGAAAATGCCACTTTTTCTTGTAGTGATGAAACCGTATCAGATATGTTTGCTAGGTTCATGATAATAAACAATGGGTTGCAAGGTCTTAAGAAAGAATACTCGGAAAGTGACTTAGTATGGAAGATACTTCGGTCTCTTCCATCCTCTTGGAATACTAAGGCCACCGTCATTGAGGATTCTAAGGATCTTTAAAAAATGAAATTAGATGAGCTAATTGGTTCCTTAATGACCTATGAAATAAATGTAAAGAGGAAAGAAACTGAAGAAAATCCAAGAAAATGTATTGCTCTAAAAGCTTCCAACAAAAGTCTCTCCAGTTCCAAAAAGGACATGCAACAGGAAAGTGATGATAATGAAACATCTAGTGATAGTGACAACGATAAAATGGCCATGCTCACTAGACAGTTCATGAAATTCCTCAAATTCAAAAGGAATGGCTCAGGTAACTCCAAATCTTTTCAAAAGAAAGATTTTACAAATAAACTTGAGTCTAACAAGAAATCTGACATGATGTGTGCCATGAGTGCAAGAAACTAGGGCATATGAGAGGAGAATGCCCGGAGCTCAAGAAGAAACTAAAGAAAGAAAAAATCACCTTTAAGAAAGCGAAGGCAATGTTGGCAACTTGGAGTGATGAAGACGAAGACGAGGACGCACAAGTAAGCTCAGGAGATGAAGAAATTCACTATTTAATGGCAAGGAGTGAGGACTCCACTGAGGTAAACTCTTCCTTTGAAAACTATACTGTAGACGAATGAGAAGAAGTTTATACATTGCTCTTTGAGAAATTTTGTGAATTCAAGTCTGAAAACAAAGCACTGAAAAAGAAAATCAACTCATTTGTTCATAGAACACCAATGATGAACAGATTGCAGTCTTAAATAAAGAGATTCAAATGATGAAAATTGATGAGGAAGCTCACTGTGAAGAAATGGATTGCATAAAAGTAAAATTGCAACGAGTAAAAAGAAAAACAAAGCCTAATCAATTCCCTTGAAACTCTTCAACATGAAAATCAAGAGATTAAGAAGAAGTTGGAAAAAGATGAAAATGATCTTAAAGGAAAATCTGAAGATCTAACAAGATTTATAAAGGATAAGCAAAATCTCGAAGCAATTTTGGGATCAAATACTTTTTTGCAAAGCATGGGATTGGGTATCTGCTGATCCAATTGTCCCCAAGTATTTTAAACAAATTACTTATCTATTTTGGTGATTAACAAAACTATTCTAACAAATTTTCTATAGTCTTGAGCACAGAAAATAAAACAAAAACAAACAAGCCAAACTAGTAAGTATCCTTCATACTAGCTGTTTAAACTACATAGCTTACAAATTTTTCTATGTACACATCGACTCTCTAGTTGTTATAACGATTTCCTTAAGAGCCATAACAATTTCATACTCATAAGGATTCATTATCAGGTTGGTATCACAATGATTTGCCCTCATAACGATTCGTTAAGTGATCGTAACGATTTGTTTTCATAACGATTTCTTAAGTGAGAACAACGATTTGCTCTCACAACGATTCGTTAAGTGATCGCATCGATTTTCCCTCACAACAATTCGTTAAGTGATTGCATCGATTTGCCCTCACAACGATTCATAAAGTGATCGCATCGATTGCCCTCACAACGATTCGTTAAGTGATCGCATCGATTTGCCCTCACAACGATGTTAAGTAATCGTATCGATTTGCCCTCACAACGATTTCGTAAGTGATCATAACGATTTGCTTTCACAACGATTTGCTCGTAACGACTTGGTTTACAACGATTGCCTATACCGTCATAACGATTTGATCCCTGTGACGATTCGATAAGTTACACAACGACTGTCACTATAACGATTCATTAAATTACATAACGACTTGGTCGCTGTAACGATTCGATAAAGTGATTACTCACATTGCCCTTAACGATTTGATTATTAATATATATAACGATTTGTGTATATCTGTTTACTATAAATGCACAACGATTCACTTATTTGCATAACAATTTCATAAGTCGTGCATGTAACGATTTCATGGATTATAACGACTTGATATTTGAACTCGTTTATGAGTATATTGAAAAGTCAAAATCTTCAAGTATATCTCTCTGACAACCATGCATTTATTATGACTGAACATATCATTGCAGTGCATGCAAAAAATATCTTCTATTCTGATGGTTATTCTGTAAACATCCTTTTAGAAGAACAGAATGAAACTTCTATTTTTGTATAAAATCAATCTAATGTTGACTGACAATAAGAGACAACTTAGTTGTATATTGTTTAAGCTTGTATTGTGTGCAGGTCTCTGAAAGCACTCGTCATACAACGTTGGACAAAATAGAAGCCAAAGGATATTACAGAAGATCTTCTCTCTTTGCGTGCATGAAAAGCCAAAAGACCGTTGAACTTCTGCAGGACCATGCAGTCTAACGTAAACCAGAACTTAGAGACAACAGACACTTCAACGTTCAATTTTCAAATTGAAGATACAAATAGAAGATTGAAGCACCAGATTAAAAATAACTGTGATACAGTGCTTACAACCGTCTGTGAGCTTTCCGAAGAGCGAAGCCAAGAATCCCATGTGTTCTAGCTCTTGCTCTCTGTCCTAAGTATGGATCTGTGAGAGAGCCTTTAATTCTTAGAAGAGTTCGTTGTTGTAGATCTTTTCTTCTGAGTTCTTAGCTTCAGATCAAGTTGTGCTCTATAAGCATGATCTAGGGGCTTCATCCTTGAACACTTTTCTTGTTGTGCCCTTCGGTTGGAAGGAAGACCTGGTGGGTTCCAGGGTGTTGTTACATTTATGTGAAGAAGACCTGGTGGGTTCCAGGGTGTTGTTCCCTTCGTGTGAAGGAAGACTAGCTCGGGCGCTGGGTGCTGTAGTGTCCTTAAGGGGACTGTACCCTTGCTAGTGAAATTCTGAGTTGTTGCTCAGGGTCTGGACGTAGGACTCCTGTGGAGAGGAGGTCTGAACCAGGATAAATCTTCGTGCAGTGTGTATGTGCTTATCTTTGCATTCATTTCTTTACTAACACTAACCGTAATCGAAGTGTGTGTGGTGTGAATGTTTTGTGAACAGGTATTAGTTGACCAATTATTTTTTAAAAGGACCCATTCACCCCCCCCCCCCCCTGGGCTTGCTAGCTGGGCAACAAGTGGTATCTGAGCGAATCTCTTCGACAAAGAAAAAGATCAAACGATCTGAAGAGAAAAGATCAAATGGCAGCCCAAGGTGACTCCGAAGGTCAGTCAGTCAACAGGCCACCACTGTTCGATGGAGAAGATTACACCTACTGGAAAACAAGAATGGAATACTTCCTACAAGGTTTCAACTTTCAAATCTGGTCAATTGTAGAAGAAGGAGACCTTCTAGTCACTAACGAGAAGGACAAATGGACAGAAGATGATAGAAGGAAGATTTCTCTCAACTACAAAGCTAAGAGCATATTATGCTGTGCACTTAGCAAGAAAGAATTTAATTGAGTTTCAGTCTTCAAATCAGCAATGGAGATGTGGGAGAAGCTAAGAATCACATACGAAGGTACTGATAAAGTAAAGGAAACCAGAATAGACATTCTGGTGGCACAGTACGAGAGATTTCAGATGCAGTTAGGAGAAACCATTACACAGATGTTCAGCATATTTACAGACATCACCAACGGGTTAGCAGGATTAGGAAAAAGCTATGAGATGGGAGACATGGTAAGGAAAATCCTTAGATCTCTACCATCTTCTTGGACTCCCAAGGTAACAACTATAGAAGAAGCCAATGACTTGAAAAGGATGTCATTGGAAAAGCTCATTGGGTCCCTCATGGCCCATGAGATAAACATGGAGAGATTAAGAGAATCATCTAGTAGGAAGAAGCACACAAATGCTCTCAAAGCAGTAGAAGGCAGCTCTGAGGAACATTCTGGAGACGAAGCGAGCAGTGAAGACAGTGAAGACGAAGAAGCTATGCTATCTAGGAAGCTTCACGAATCTTAGCCAAAAATAAAATATATCAGTCCGGCAGAAGATATTTGACGAAAAATAAGGAGTTTAAGAAGATAGAAGGAAATGACTCAAATAAAGGTGAGCCCATATGCTATGAATGTAAGAAGCCTGGAGATATCAAGAATGTCCGAAGCTCGAGAAACCTGAATTCAAAAAAAAGACAGTTCCAAGAAGTTCAGGAGATATGAGAAGAAAGCAATGGCGGTAGCTTGGAGAAACAACAGCGACTCAGACAATGAGTCAAGCTCAAGCAGTGAGGAAGAAGAAGAAGCTAACTTGGCTTTCATGGCCAACACAGAAGAAAATATAACTTCTGACTCATCTTTTGATTCATGTAATCATTCAGATTCTGATGACATAGAAGAAGCTTTTAATGAGTTATATAGTAAATATAAGAAGTATCTAAACTACTAAAAGCTAGCAAGAAAAAATTGCATGTCTAGAGAATACTAATTCAGATTTAAAATCAGAAAATGAACAACTAGAGAAGCAGGTTAATGAACTTAAGAGAAGAAATGAGTTGCTATGCGAAGATCTAAAAGATAAAAATAAACAAATAATCAAACTAGAGAAACAAGAAAGTTTAGACGAATTGAAAAAGGAAATCAAAACACTAACAGAAGAAAATGAAAAATATCAAGTACGTTACAAAAATTTACTAATGGTAAAAATTCCTTAATATTAAAAGGTGCTAGACGGTCAGGTAAAAAGAAGCATGGAGTAGGTTACACACCCCCAAATAATGAAGAAACAATAATTAATCCAAAAGTATATCCAACTCCTAAGTTTACACCTGAACAAGACACATCATATAAGTAAAATTTCAAAAACATACCAACTGAAAAGGTAACTAAAACATGATTTGCAGTCACTGTAACAAATTAGGACACATCAAAGTATCATGTCCAACTAAACACAAAGTTTGGATAATCAACGGAAAGATGATGATACTAACCATCAAGAACCCAAAAGAACTTGGGTGCCTCAAGCTTAGTGTCTCTATTTCAGGGAAGCCTTCGAGCATCAAAATGGTACCTAGACAGTGGCTCAAGGCATATGTCTGGAAATAAAACTGTTCTCTCACCTCGAAGCTGAAGAAGGCATAGTCACCTATGGAGACAATGGAAAGGGAACTGTAATCGGCAGTGATCAGTGAGCAGCAAAGGCAAAACAGTTATTGAAGATGTACTATGTGTTAGAGGACTGAAGCACAACCTCATCAGCATCAGCCAGCTGTGCGACAAAGGACATCAAATCAAATTCCAAGAGTCAAAGTGCAGTACTATGAAGATGGAAAGGTTATCTTTGAAACCAACAGAGAAAAGAACCTGTACATACTATACCTTGAAGATTTAAAAGGTCAGGATATCTATTTAGCAGTAAATAAAGAGTAGTCAACTGAGCTGTGGCACAGAAGATTAGGCCACTGCAGTCTGGATGGCATGAGAAAGCTGATAAAGAGAAGCCTGGTGGAAGGTCTTCCAAAAGTCAGCACAAAAATGAATGGTGTATGCAGACCATGTGAAAAGAAAGCATACCAAGAGTTCCTTCAAGTCAAAGTCTGTGATAACCACCTCTAACCCTTAGAACTCCTTCACATGGACTTATTTGGGACAATGAGGACCACAAGTCTTGGAGGAAAGAATTTTGGATTTGTTATAGTAGATGACTATTCCAGATTCACATGGGTTTCATTCTTGGAGCACAAAGATGATACGTTTCATAGTTTTGTGAGCTTCAGCAAGAAAATACAAAAGGATAAGAAGTACTACCATCGTTGGAATCTTCAGATCATGGAGGAGAGTTCCAAAATGAAATGTTTGCACAATTTTGTGATGACCAAGGGATTGAGCACAATTTCTCAGCACCAGGGACACCACAGCAAAATGCAGTTGCTGAGAGAAAGAACAGAACTCTCTTGGATATGGCAAGGACGATGTTGTCAGAATATGATCTGGCAAGATATTTTTGTGCTGAAGTAGTTAACACAACAAGTTACATTATTAACAGAGTAATGATCAGGCCCATACTAAAGAAGACAACATATGAATTGTACAAGGGAGAGAAGCTGAAAATCAGTCATTTCAGAACATTCGGATGTCCATGTTTCATCCACAACAACGGCAAAAGAAACATTGGTAATTAGATGCCAATCAGATGAAGGCATCTTCATGGGGTATGATTCTAAACTAAAGGTTACAGGGTATTTAATAAGTGTACACTGTTAATTGAGCAATCTGTGCACATTATTTTTGATGAGACTAACTCTTCCTTGAGAGAGGAAGAAGTAAGCGACATTGATGAAACAGATAAATTGTCCAAGAAATAAAGGAATACATCAATTGAGGACAAGGAGGATCCACCTCTGGAAGACTTGCAACAAAAAGATATTCCACATGAAAACCTTCCAAAGGAATGGAGATACAAGAAAGATCACCCACCTGAAAACATCATTGGTGATCCAACTGTAGGGGTAAGAACAAGAGGTAATATAATCACATGCGATTACCTAGCTTTTATTTCACAAATAGAGCCTAGGACAGTCAATGAAGCTCTCACTGATGAACTTGGATTCTTGCCATGAAAGATGAACTGAATCAGTTCATGAGAACCATGTATGGTCACTTGTTCCTAGACCATCACATCATCTAGTAGTTGGCACCAAATGGGTGTTCAGAAACAAATTGGATGAAGCTGGTGTGATTCTAAGAAACAATGCCAGATTGGTTGGTCAAGGCTATTCCTAAGAGGAAGGCATCAATTTCGATGAAACCTATGCACATGTAGCTAGACTTGAGGCTATTAGGATTTTACTTGCATATGCATCTGCATTAGATTTGAAATTATTTCAAATGGATGTGAAGTCTGCTTTTTTCTAAACGGTTTTATTAAGTAGGAAGTTTATGTAGAACAACCTCCAGGTTTTGATGATATTGATTTTTCCAATCATGTTTTTAAGTTGCACAAAGCTTTATATGGTTTTAAACAAGCCCTAAGGCCTGGTATGAAAGGCTTAGCTCATTTCTGTTAGACCATGGTTTCACTAGAGGTCAAGTAGATAGTACATTATTTGTCAAATGTAAGGTCAAATATATTCTGCTTGTTCAAATATATGATAATGATATAATATTTGGTTCTACTGAAGAATCTCTTTGCAAGTATTTTGAGAAGCCTATGTAGGGATATTCGAAATGAGCATGATGGTGGAGCTTAACTACTTCCTTGGACTGCAAATCAAACAAGGAAAGGAAGACATCCACATCTGTCAAGCTAAGTACATCAAAGAACTCTTAAAGAAGTTTGGGTTCGATAATGCCAAGCCAATGTCAACACCTATGAGCACATCAACAAGGATGGACAGTGACAAGGATGGTAAGAAGATAGATCAAAAGATCTACAGAGGTATGATAGGTTCATTACTTTACTTAACTGACAGTAGACCTGATATATTGTTTAGCGTATGCATGTTGCTAGGTATCAGGCAGACCCTAAGGAATCTCACCTAATTAGTGTTAAAAGAATTTTCAGATATTTAGACAAAACTCATGACTTAGGTTTATGGTATCCAAAATCATGTAAAATTAATTTGGTAGGATACTCTGATGCTGACTACGCTGGATGCAAAATCAATAGAAAAAGCACCAGTGGTTGTTGTCAATTTTTTGCAGGATGTCTGATATCATGGTCCTCAAAGAAGCAAATTTAGTAGCACTGTCTACAGCTGAAGCTGAGTACGTGGCTGTTGGAAGCTATTGTACACAACTTCTATGGATCAAACAGCAACTTGAGGATTATGGGCTACATATCAAGGCAATCTCCTTATTATGCGACAACACCAGTACCATAAATCTCACTAAGAATCCAGTACAACATTCAAGGATAAAACACATTGAGGTTAGATATCATTTTATTCGTGATCATGTACCTAATGGCAACATAGACATTTCAATTATTGATACAAATAATCTGTTAGCAGATATCTTCACAAAGGCCTTACCTGAAGAGAGGTTTACATCTCTTAGAAGGAAATTAGGCATGTGCAAATTGTGAAAGATTTATCTGTATAAAATTAAAATATAATTATGAGAGTGTTAATTATTTTTCGTCCTTGAATTTAAGCAAATTTCCACACAAAAAAATTTGGGTCATTTTTGGCGATTCTCTATTTTATAAGCTTTTATTCCTATCGAACTGGTCGTTTTGTCATTTTCTGCCATCATCAAGCGCCTCCGGTTTCGAAAAAGTCATTATTCCTTTGATACACCCGAAATCCATGTGGTAACGATTCACATCCCCTCTTCCTCTCCTTCTTCCTACCTGAGGCGATACCTTATCTACTCTGGCATCAACTCCCCAAGCTTTCAAGATTTAAACTCCTTCCCGCAAGAAATTCCTTGAGGGTTTCTGCTCGTATCCTCACTCTAATCTTCCAGAAACCTTCTCCATTCAAATCCATGGCCGCACCTATTGTTTCCGGCAGCGTTGGGGGCTATGGAGCCGAGTTCCTCACAGCGGAGCAGCAGGAAGGTTCACCTTTGTGAAGACGAAGCTCTGTGGAAACAAGGCAGTAGATATTGCAGACTTGGAAAAGAATGGGATGCACAACATCATGTAAGCTATGGAAAGGATGAAGTGGATGGAAATTCCAACCTTCTCTGAGTAAGCTATCCAGATTTGGTGAAAGCTTTCTATGTTTGCTGAGAACTGAGGCGGACGGGTCCTTGACATCATCTGTCAATGGTACCTAGATTAGAATCGATCATGAGCTTTTGAGGTCTCTATTTGGTGTTTGCACCACTGTTGCAGTGGGATTCACACTGTGGATACCCAGGCAAAGGGTCTAGGGATTGTAGGTCCCAAGTTTCGGTTGAAGGATGGAAAACTTGACATTAATTAGATGAATGCTTCAACCATCTATTGCACTTTATAGTTTGCCAAATCATGGTTCCAAGGAGTGCTACATTCTCCACATGCACCAAAGCTGATTCGGACATGATGTTCTGGGCCATCCAAAACAAGGAGATAAACATGGCTGAAGTATTTTTGGAACAAATGACGTTTGCTCATGCTCGGATATGGGGCACAAAGAGAAAATTAAATGTGTGTCTGCCATATGCCCATCTGCTCACTAAAGTATTCAAACATTTTGGCATAAATTTGTCTGGGGCAGTAGTAGAGAAGATGGGGCAAGCTATCCGCAGTAGAAATGAAGGAAAAGCCGATTTTCTGTGATAAATGGTGTATGAACAAGACTTCTGTAGCTGAGGGTGAGGCCATAATTGGCGAAGCCCAAGAAGTCCAGGAAGAGGTAGGAGTGGCTGCAGTTCTGTGAATCAAGAGGAATCAACAGTAGTAGCAGTAGAGGTTCAAGAAGAAATTCCAGAAGCTCCAGCAGCAGCAGTACCTGATGCTCCAATGGATCTAGAAAGTGCCAAGGGAGAATCTCAACTTGTTCAGGAGAAGTCAGCAGAACAGGCAGCAATACCAGCAGAGCGAGCAGCAGATTTTATTTAAGAAATTGTTGAGGAAATCAGTCCCAGTGACAGAAGGATAGAGGATATTCCTCTAGACCTCCTCGTGCCTATAGAAGAATTTCAAGAGATTGCCCCTCCTTCTTCTAGGATAGGGTCAGTCCTCCGATGAGCACTTGAGTCCATTCTAAGCACTCAAGATGTGGAAGAGGTTGCTAGCATGAAAGAAGAAGCTGTGGCATCGGGCCACACTGAGGAAGTAGTTATGGAGGATGCTCCCATTCAGGGGGGCAAGAAATTACTGTTGAAGAAAATCAAATGGAAGATGCTCCTACTCAGGGGGAGCAAAATCAAGAAAATGAGGTTGTGGCATCCGGCCACAGTGATATTCAGATGGAAGATCCTCCTGCTACTGTCCATGATGATACTCCCATGGAGGATGCCCCTACTGAAGGTGAGATTTTGGGTGAGAAGGGAAGTGAGCCTCAGGGGGACAGAACTGAAAACCCCCCAGAAAATCAATTCAGAGAAGCAGAAACCGCCAGTTCCTCAGATTCAGATGAGCAAGATGATCATGTTGATCAACACGAACCAGTGGACAAGGCATGGGAGAAAGGAAAGGAAGTTGCTTCAGATATTCCTCTCCTTACGGATGCTCCTCATCAGAGGCCACAAAGACAGAAAATTGTTATAAATCTGAAGCTTGTGATTGAGAGATTGGATACCCAAGGTGAAATACTATGCTCTGTGCAATCAAATGTCAACTCAATCTTTATGAGCAAGGCATTGGCTGCAAAAGAGTTGTCACAGGTAAAGAATGCTATCAGATCATTTAATAAGGAATTAGGGAGCATGAAGACTATGCTTTCTGATTCTTTGAAGGAGGTAAGAGCACCAGCACCTCCTGCTCCTCCACCACCTGCTCCTCAGCCCTCTGAGGGAGCTGAAGAAGATGTTCCTAGACCATTAGGGTCTGTGCCTGCAGAAGAGTCAGGGCCATCCAGGCCATCTGTTGTTGAAGAAGCTCCTCGGCCAATAGGGCCATCAGATGAAGGGCCAACATGGCCAGTTGAGGAAATGTCAGGGCCACCTGGGCCAGTGGAGACTGAGTCTGAGCATATTCGGGCAGAACAAGAAGCTATTGCTCCAGAGCCCTCAGCTCCTTCACCCATTCAGACACCAACCCTTCCTTCCCACCCTCATCCTCAACAGCACCACCAGCTCCACCTACTTTCAAAACCACTACCCAGAAACATCTCTTCACCTACTCCATTTCCTTCACACTCCCCTTCATCCCCTGCCTCCTCCACTCACATCCCTCCACCTCCTCTCAGCTGGAGCCTCCTCATCCTCTAGTCACTCTTCTTTAGGACCAACAGATATACCTCCTTCTACCTCACATCTTTTCTTCATCCTACTCCTCCTCCCTCCTTTATTACAATTATTCTGGAGGATGCTCAGGTTGATGGTCCCTTTCTTGGGGCCATCAAAGATGAGTTTGAGGAAGCCATTCTCCGATCTGTTCTGAAGGTTGGAGAACAGTTCATAGAACAGACTCTTCTAGTCCTGTTCACAAGAAACGCAAAGTCACCTCCACTTCCTCTAAATCCTCTGATCCTCGTTATCCCCCTTTATGGTTTTCTCTGGCAGTGGACACCAAAAATAAACCCCTTTATAGAGAATTCCTCCAAAAGGTTGTTTTTGCTTCTATTTTCAATCTCCCTCATCTAGATCTTACCAATAATCTTAATGTCTATACTTCTCTTTCCAAATTCATAAAATCCAAAACCTTCTCTCTAGCCAAATCCCAAGCTGAAGAGCAATGGGCTCGGGGGCATAAATGTATGTACATTAAATTCCTTCTTGCCAGATCTACCAGGTTCCCCCGCAGGGACCATTCCCTGACATTATCCGAATGGTTCCTGATCAATCACAAGGACACCTGGGCTCCCTTCATTCAAAAGGAGATGAAGATGATCTGACACTTTAAAATGTTCAATGACTACCGGTATCTCATCGTCTCCCTGAGATTCAGTTGGGTCATTTCAAGCAGGCCATTAGAGCACTTGGACCAGATGGAGCTCACACTGAATCCATCCAAGTTGATTTTGCAACCCTCCAGCTACCTGATTCTACCTTTCTTCCCCCTCTTCACTCCTGATCATGGATTTCTCTGTAGGCTCAATTATTTTGAGTGTTTTGCCAGAGTCATGGGCAAACTCAAAGTGCAGAAGGGCTATCTGATTGCTTTCCACAGATTTCTATTTAGAGAGTATCACCAGGGTCACGTCAGTGTTGATGTTCTTGCTCCAACCGTGTCAGAGTGTGAAAGACTCTCTCCTGCAGATTGGATCCGGTTCTATCCCCTTTCAGCACAACAACTCACTGATGTGAAAGAATCTCAAGCTAGGGAAGGTAATCTTCCAGTGTCAGCTGCTACATTTCTGGACATGAACTCCATTCACCTTGTCAATGATCCCTTTCAAACTTGGGTTGAAAGATACAAGGTCTATGTAGCCATGCGCCAGGAACTTAAGCACAAGCAAATCTTCTACCCTATCAATATAGATCAGTTTCTTGCCTATGCTAGTTTTGGAAAGGTCAGCTTTTTTAAAACCTCCTTTGACAGAGATCGTTATGCTGACTTCCTTGATGAGCAGTTGGTTCTTCATCTAAGAAGGATGGTCCCACCATGGGACCAACTTATTCTCTTTCTCCTGAGGTTTTCAAGTTGTTTTTTGAGCAGCAGGAAAAAGGCTTGGAAAATTATTCCCCATTATGCCTCTCTTTTGTCTCCTGCTTTCTATCTCCCTGTACCCCAACAAGAATAATCAAATCATTTTGTGTTCTCTCATTTCTTTTCTCTTTTCTTTGTCTTAATACTTTATCTTTTTGCTTAAATGACAAAAAGGGGGAGAAATATAGCACTTCTGAAATACATCTCTTATGAGTATGAAATGTCACTAGTTTTATTTCTAAATGGTTATTTCAGAACATCTTTATTTAATGCTATGTTTTGTGATCACCAAAAAGGGGGAGATTGATGATCCAATTGTCCCCAAGTATTTTAAACAAATTACTTATCTATTTTGGTGATTACAAAACTATCTAATGAATTTTCTATAAGTCTTGAGCACAGGAAATAAAACAAAAACAAACAAGCCAAACTGGTAAGTATCCTTCATACTAGCAGTTTAAACTTCATAGCTTACAAAATTTTCTAAGTACACATCGACTCTCTATTGTTATAACGACGTTCCTTAAGAGTCATAACAATTTCATACTCATAAGGATTCATTATCAAGTTTGGTATCACAATGATTTGCCCTAATAACGATTCGTTAAGTGATCGTAACGATTTGTTTTCATAACGATTTCTTAAGTGAGAACAATGATTTGCTCTCACAACGATTCGTTATGTGATCGCATCGATTTGCCCTCACAACAATTCGTTAAGTGATTGCATCGATTTGTCCTCACAACGATTCGTTAAGTGATCGCATCGATTTGCCCTCACAACAATTCGTTAAGTGATCACATCGATTTGCCCTCACAACGTTCATTAAGTAATCGCATCGATTTGCCCTCACAACGATTTCGTAAGTGATCATAACGATTTTCTTTCACAACGATTTGCTCGTAACGACTTGGTTCACAACGATTGCATATACCGTCATAACGATTTGATCCCTGTACGACTCGATAAGTTACACAACGACTTTGTCACTATAACGATTCATTAAATTACATAACGACTTGGTCGCTATAACAATTCGATATAGTAAACAACGATTTACTCACATTGTCCTTAACGATTTGGTTATTAATATATATAATGATTTGTGTCTGCATCTTTTACTTATGAATGCACAACAATTCACTTATTTACATAACGATTTCATAAGTCATGCATGTAATGATTTCATGAAATATAACGACTTGATATTTGAGCTCGTTTCTGAGTACGTTGAATTGTCAAAATCTTCACGTATATCTCTCTGACAACCATGCATTTATTATGACTGAACATATCACTGTAGTGCATGCAAACGATATCTTCTATTCTCATGATTATTCTTTAAACATCCTTTTAGAAGAACAGAATGGAACTTCTATTTCTATATAAAATCAATCAAACGTTGACTAACAATAAGAGACAGCTTAGTTGTCTATTGTTTAAGCTTGTAATGCGTGCAGGTCTCTGACAGCACTCTTCATACAACGTTGGACAAAATAGAAGCCAAAGGATATTACAGAAGATCTTCTCTCTTCGCGTGCATGAAAAGCCAAAAGACCGTTAAACTTCTACAGGACCATGCAATCCAACGTAAACCAGAACTTAGAGACAACGAACACTTCAACGTTCAATCTTTAATTGAAGATATAAATAGAAGATTGAAGCTCCAGATTAAAAATAACTGTGATACAATGCTTACACCCTTCTGTGAGCTTTTCGAAGAGCGAAGCCAATAATACCATCTGTTCTAGCTCTTCCTCTCTGTGCTATGTGTAGATCTGTGAGAGAGCCTTTAGTTCTGAGAAGAGTTCGTTGTTGTAGATATTTTATCTCATTTCTTAGCTTCAGATCAAGTTGTGCTCTATAAGCTTGATCTCGGGGCTTCATCCCTGAACAGTTTTCTTGTTGTGCCCTTCGGTTGGAAGGAAGACCTGGTGGGTTCCAGGGTGTTGTTCCTTTCATGTGGACGAAGACCTGGTAGGTTCCAGGGTTGTTCCCTTCGTGTGAAGGAAGACCAGCTGGGGTGCTGGGTGCTGTAGTGTCCTATAGGGACTATAACCTTGTTAGTGAATTCCTGAGTTGTTGCTCAGGGACTAGAAGTAGGACTCCTATGGAGAGGAGGTCCGAACCAGGATAAATCTTCCTGCAGTGTGTATGTGCTTATCTTTGCATTCATTTCTTTACTAACATTAACCGCAATCGAAGTGTGTGTGGTGTGAATGTTTTTGTGAATAGGTATTAGTTGACCAATTGTTTTTTAAAAGGACCCATTCACCCCCTCTGGGCTTTCTAGCTGGGCAATATTATCAACCTGTAAAACAAAAGAAAATTAGAGAGACATTGAAAGCATCTTTTGTTGATTGTAGTCCAAGCACAAGCAAATAGGTTCCTCCCAAGAACAAGAAAACTGAAGCAAAGGGTAAGCAACATCAACCCAAGCAAAAGACTTTAGTTGTTCAAAAAATTAAGAAGTCTGTTGACAGACCCAAAGAGAGTTGTCGACAGGCCTGGAAGTATGTTGCCAAGGGATAGCCATCCAGGCAACAAAAAGGGAAAATGCAAATGAATATTCAACAAAATATCAAAACAAATGTTTTGAGAAAATCTTCATCATGCAATTTCTGTAAGAAACTTGGGCACAATGAAAAGCAATGTTGGAATAACTCAAACAAATGAAATGCAAGCAAGTTTGGATTCCAAAGCATTTACTTCTTGGCATGAATGAAAAATTGGGACCCAAAGTAATTTGGGTACCAAAACCCCTTCTCTGATCCATCTTGCAGGAATGCCTAGCAGCCCAAAATCAAAACAAATGGTACCTAGATAGTGGCTGCTCAAGGCACATGACGGGCGACAAAGATAAATTTTGTTTGCTGGTGGAGAAAGACAGAGGTCAAGTTGTCTTTGGAGGTAACAACAAGGGCAAAATCATTGGCACAGGTAAGGTAGGTAAGTATGCCTCTAACTCAATAAACAACGTGTTGCTGGTTGATGGTCTTAATCACAATTTGCTTAGCATAAGCCAACTGTGTGATAAAGGTCATAAAGTTGTTTTTGAATCAAAAGCATGCCAAATTGTTGATAAAGAAACAGGAAGTCTTAAGTTTTCTAGAAAGAGAGTGAACAACATCTATCTAGTTGATTTAGATGAACTAGAAAACAAAAATTTGTGTCTTGTTGCAAATAAACAGGATGAGTTGACTTTGTGGCATCGTAGACTTGGTCATGCGAGCTACAATGTATTGCACAAGGTCATGAGGCTGAAATTGATAAGTGGACTTCCTAACATTTCTTTTAATAAAAATTAGAGTTTTTGTGATGCATGTGCACAGGGAAAATAAACCAGAAAAACCTTTAAATCAAAGGTACCGGTAACTACTTCAAAACCTTATGAAGTGCTGCACATGGACCTTTTTGGACCTACTAGAATGCTAAGTCTCATGGCAAATACTTTGGTTTGTCATTGTGGATGATTATTCTAGGTTCACTTGGGTCAAGTTCTTGGGTCACAAAAATGAAGCACGTAAAGTCTTTGAAGAATTCTTTAATAAGATTGAGCATGGGAACGTTCATAAAATATGCTCAATCCGAACTGATGATGGGGGAGAGTTTTATAATAACTATTTTTCTGACTTTTGCAGGCACCACGGGATAGATCAAATGTTCTCCTCTCCAAGGACTTCGGAGTAAAATGGCGTAGTGGAGAGAAAGAACATAACCTTGGTGGAAATGGCTCGCACTCTTCTAGTCGAGAGCCAACTCTCAACGAGATTTTGGGCAGAAGTGGTAAACATTTCATGCTATATTCTCAACAGAGCCATGGTAAGACTTGTGATGAAGAAAACTCCCTATGAACTGTTAAAAGGTAAGAAACCCAATATGGGTATTTCAGGGTCTTTGGCTTCAAACTATTTATACATAACAATGATAAAGTTTATTTAGACAAGTTTGAAGCCAAAAGTGATGCAGGTATTTTTCTGGGATACTCAGAACACTCTAGAGCATATAGAGTGTTTAATAATAAAATACAAACTATGGAAGAAACTCCAAATGTTGTTTTTTATGAGTATCATACAAAGACTAACAGTTCAACTTTACACATGTATGATGATGGAGATGAAGGAATAATTCTTGGGAAACCACATGAAAAAGCAAAAGAAAATTCTCAAGGACAACAAAAACTAAAAGTGGATATTTTCGCAGGTACAATGATGATGATCATGAAATACTCTTCAAAAAACAATATGATGAATCTGAAGAAGATCCTTAAGAAGAAAAGACTCAAGATGAAAATCCTCAAGAACACCCTCCTGAAGAACAAGTCACGCATGACCCACTTCCTCAAATCCAAGATCAAACAGGCTCTTCAACAATCACAAATGTGAGTTATTCAAATGATCACCCACTTGATAATGTAATTGGAAATGTAAATGATAAAGTTCAAACTATGTCTTAGGTTAGACAAATAATTGAACAAGATCATTTAGCTTTTGTCTCTCAAGTGGAACCTAAAAATGTTGAAGAGGCTCTAAAAGAAAATTCATGGATTGATGCTATGCATGAGGAACTTGGTCAGTTTCAAAGAATAATGTCTGGAGTTTAGTTCCTAGAACCCCTGAATTTCTGTCATAGGCACTAGATGGGTATTTAGGAAATAAGCTTAATGAAGAGGGTAAAGTGGTGAGAAACAAATCTAGACTGGTAGAAAAAGGGTATAACCAGGAATTTGGGATAGATTTTGAAGAATCTTTTGCACCTGTAGCTAGCCTTGAAGCAGTAAGGATCTTGTTAGCATATGCATGTTCAAACAAGTTCAAACTTTTTCAATGGATGTTAAAACTGCTTTCTTGAATGGCTACATCAAAGAGGAAGTTTATGTTTCTCAACCACCCAGTTTTGAGGATAATGAAAAGCCTAACCATGTTTATAAGTTGCACAAAATTCTTTACGGTTTGAAGCAGGTACCCCGAGCTTGGTACGACAGACTAAGTAATTTTCTGGTGAGTAAAAACTACTCAAGAGGTAAAGTGGACCAAACCCTTTTCACTAAGAAAGTTCGCAATCACATAATTCTTGTTCAAGTCTATGTGGACGACATCATCTTTGGTTCCACAAACCCATCACTGTGTGAAGAGTTCTCTAAACGCATGCACAGTGAATTTGAAATGAGTTTAATGGGGGAGCTTCAATGTTTTCTTGGTTTGCAGGTAAAACAACATGAAGATGGCTTCTTCATTAATCAAGAAAAATATGTAAAGGAACTACTGAAACGTTTTCAGTTTGAACAAGCCAAGCCTGCCTCAACACCCATGAGCACAAGCATAAAATTGGAAAATGATGAAAAAGGTAAAAAGGTAGATGCAAAGAATTTCGAGGTATGATTGGCTCTCTCCTTTACCTTACTGCAAGTAGACCAGATATACAATTTATTTTTTATCTTTGTGCTAGATACCAATATAGTCTAAAGGAAAGCCATTTGGTTGCAGTTAAAAGGATTTTCCGATATCTCTCAAGTACATATGATTTGGGTCTTTGGTATCCAACAGGAAGTAGCTTTAACTTAATCTAATATTCTGATGCTGACTATGTTGGGTGTAAAATTGATAGAAAAAACACTAGTGGGTATTGTCAATTCCTTAGTGGTTGCATGGTTTTGTGGGCATCTAAGAAGCAACACTCGGTTGCACTCTCCACTGCAGAGGCAGAATATATTGCTGCAGGGAGTTGTGAGGCTCATGTGTTGTGGATAAAAGCTAATTGCGTGATTACAACATTGACATTGGATGCACACCTATCTTATGTGACAACACTAGTGCTATCAACATTTCAAAGAACCTAATTCAACACTCATGAACCAAACACATTGAGATTAAACATCACTTCTTGAGAGATGAGGTAGCCAACAAATCCTTGGAGCTTAGCTTCACACCAACTGAAAAGCAACTGGCTGACATTTTCACAAAACCCTTGTCTGAAGATAGATTCACTACACTAAAGAGAGAATTGGGGTTGTGTAAAATGCAATGAAACTTATACCTAATTTTGGAGTATATGCTCTTTGTGTGTAAGGTCTATGTGGTATATCAAATGGTGACATGTGAAAGAACAAGTCTTGCTTGTTTGGAAACTATCATTCTGCGTGAGGAAATAGTCTCCGCCACGTATCCATAGTCAAGTTGCATATAAAGGTCATCCACTTCAAATAGGGTATATAGTTTCGTTTCAATTTGCGCACTCATTTTTATAAACATAAGAATTTTTGTGCTCATGTGCTTATGAATGATCTCTGGTGTGCGAATGATTGCCATGCATATGAAAATCTTGCTTGAATTGCTTGAATGTTTGAGTCCTCAATGCACACACTATGGGGGAGTAAGTTATGGTTTGATGAGTGCATTCATGAGGGAAAATCCCTATTCTTCATAAGTTCTCATTTCCTCAACCTAAGTTTCAATTTTTCTCTCATCTCAGCCTTTAAATTGTTTTGTCGAAGTTCCTGTCGACAGCCCCCAATAGCTTGTCGACTCCTATGCCTTCACAGAACCCAGAAATTGAACCCTATGTGTATATGTCGACAGCTACTTCTGCTGCTGTCGACAGCCAGGCACAGTTTCTATCTCCCCGAACTTCATGTTCTCTGTCTCTGTGTATCTGTCGACAGTCAGGACCCCAATTGTCGACAACCATATCCTGCTTGAACCCAGTCCTTCACAACTGTCTGCATCTGTCGACATGCTCATATCTTGCTGTTGACAACTACCCACTTCATCTATAAATCTCATCTTTTCTCACCATCCTCTATGAGCATGTTCATACATTTAATGTAAGGTGAAAATTAGCTACTTACTTATGTTATAATCTTTCATATCCACATAATACCAAGATATTGTCTAAACTACAACGATTTTGACATACTATTCTTGCATGAGTCTAGATTGTATCATTCAGAGTACATTGTACAAAACTAATGACTTTAATCTAACTATCTTGAATACCTTCCTTGTGGATAATCATTTTTCCCAAGTGACTTGATAAGTCTGACGGTCATTGAACCTCGTGTCTTGCATTGGTTTTTAACCATAAATACTCATTGACCTTGATTTTTAAAACAAACAAATACTAATAAGGAGAAAAGCTACCTATTTCTCACACTCAAAAGTGTATCAACAAAAATAATGGGACAAAGGCAGAGCAATGATGTGTATTACTGAGTAACCGGGGACATGGACATCACATATGTCTGTCTTCGTGTCAAAAAGAGTATTCATTATCTCTGTATAATTGTATGATGGTCACTCTCACTGACTAACTGGGGGTACGGGCATCCCAAATGTCTACGTTCACGTCAAAAGGTGAAAGTGATCCTAATTACTACTTTTCCCACATTAAATTGACAAAAGAAATAATGCAAAGAAGAAATAGAGTGAAGCCTCCTTTTTTCTCAAATCACGAGCACTTTGTTGTTTATGGTTAGCTCCTCATGTGGACATCTTTCTCATATACCATCCGACCATCCCCACTAGGAAATATGCTTTTCTACAATGGTTTTGTTCAAAGAGGTTATCTTAGTTTCCTATGCTTATGTACAATGTCTTTTAATGCTCCAACTTGAGACTCCTAGGGTATTATGTTACAACCATTGTAGATTTATGACGTGTCTAATATTAGTGGGTATGACATTTTATAATGTGTATATACCTATTTTCACCTTATATACTCTTTGGACGCTCATTGTCCAGAAACATTCTGTCAAAAATTAGATCTGGCAATTTCTGAGTGTGCCTGTCGACAGATGAACAGTCACCTATCGACAACGGCGGCCAGGGCATTAAGATGCCCAATTGGCCCGCCTTTTGCGCCGGATTTGGTGGGTCCCTTCCCTTTCAAACTCTTACCCAATCTCTTTAAAAGGGAACCCATGCCTCCTCTTCCTTTCCCTACATCCAAAACACGTTCTCCTTTCTCTCTTAACCCCAACCTTCCTTCTCTAGGGCGCCAGACCTAGATTTCGGTCTTTCCTGGTCGTCTTCTTGTCTCCTTCACTTTTCCGAGTTCTTCTCCACTCCGACCTCTTCCTCATGGCTCCCAAGGGGAAACGCCTTGCTTCTCGTCGCCGTCCCCTCTCTCCAAAAGCTGGCGAGGCTCCGGGGCTCCTGTCGAGCGCCGCACAAAGCATCGGACGATCAGTTGCTAGAACTCATCATCCCTCCGAATCTGCAACTGATCAAAGTTCAAGGCACCTTCACCAAGTTTGTTCAACCTCGCTATCTCGATTTCGTCTCGCTGGAAGACATGTTCCCCGGTCTGCAGCCCCTTTTCAATGTCCAGGGTTGGTCTCCTTTCTGTTACTCCCACATGCGGTGTTCTCCCCCGCTGTGACGGAGTTCTACAACAATCTGGGGATCACGAAGTCTGGTAATCTCCAAAACACAGACAGGCACTCCCTTTGCAATCACTGCTAATCTTCTCACTCGTGCCTTTCAAATCCCGAATTCTGGAGTTGATGTCTTAAAAAATCATCCTTCTGCATCCGAGTACTACACTCTCATCACTTTGCAACCATACGATTCCACCAAAGATCATTTGAAGCTGAATGCAAATTCCTTTCCTCCTCTTCATCGTCTTATTCATCATATTTTCACCACCATTATTGTTCCCAAGGTGGCAGTCGGGAACTTATGACTGAAGTTCACAAATCCCTCTTCTAATCTTTCCTTAGTCCTGAGCAAGTCAATCTGCCTATTCTCATGCTCGACCTTACCAGGCAATGTTTCCGTAACTCCAATATGTCAATGCCCTATGCATGCCCCATTACTTCTCTCCTTCACTTCAATAGCATCCATATTCCAAAAGGGGGGATGGTTGATCTTAAATCACAAAGTTCTTTGATCTTACTGCCGCACATAGGATGGGCTATAGCCCTTTGATGGCAATGTGACAACGGATCTCAAGGGCAAGAGTAGGCAGCTGATGAAGAAGACCTTTCTGATGATGAAGCTGATGAAGACTCCCAAGCAGAGCCCATGGATGCTCAGGGAGATGAGGTTGATGATGATGCTGAAGCTCAAGCACCTCCAGAGCAGTCTCTTCGAGAGTTCATCTCTGCTTAGTTGACCCAAATGCAGCAACAAATGACCACTGGATTTGCTCAGCTCAATGCTCGGTTCGATCATGTTGAGACTAGGATGGATGCATTGGCTGACACCCATGTACAGATTCAGCACCGCCTCACCAGGCTCTCTACTGAGTTTCACGAGTTCTGTCACCCCCCTGCTCCTGGGAATGACGATGTATAGAGAGTCTAGGAGTCCATTATCTAGTGTTCTCTTTTCTTTGGTCAGGGTCTTGTCACTAATGTCTTCGTTGTTATATCCGTCATGTTCTTTCCTTCTTTCGCAATTCCTATAAGTCGTGTCATGAACAACTTTTGTAACTGTGTGTGCTGAATGGTTATTCAATGGAATTCACAGTTGTTTGCCTACTTTATATTCATGAGTGCATGACTTGTGTTTTTGGATGTTGCCAAAAGGGGGAGAACCATCAATTATGCATAAATTGAAATTTTGTCATCATCAAAAAGGGCGAGAATGTTGGGTTCACATGTGTGATGTTTGTGATTACATGTTTTTTATGATGAACAATATAAATTGATGTTGTGTGAATGGTTGTAACATGAGGACATTGACAAGTCAAGCAACATATCAAACCTGCTTCAAATTGATCATCTACATATTTATTATATCTCTTTAATAATGTCTTTAATGTAGGTGTGAATGCATGCAAGACAAGCATCAAAATCAAGAGCAAAAGCTTAAAGAAAAACACATCAAGCAAGTGCTTGTCGACAGCCCAAAAGATACATGTCGACAACTAGACACAGAGAAGACAGATACCTATCAGAAAACACAAATTGAAGTGTGCCTATCGACAGCCACAAATCGCTTGTCGACAGCTACACACAGGAAAACACTTCCTGGAAGACCAGTGCTCTGAAAATTGCAAATCTGTCAGTACCTGTCGACAATGAACAGTAACCTGTCGACAGACGAAGAGAAACTTCAATTATGAGATTTTGATATGTTCCGTATTTGGGTGTTTCCTTTTACCACGTCTCTCCTAACTTGGACACTCATATATATATAGAACATAAGGAGGTATTTTCACAGCAAGAAGCAACCATACCAAACCCTAAGCAAAATCCAAGAGAGAAAGCTTCTTTTTGCTGCTCTGCCTCAACCCTCCGTCTAGAGCGAAGAAGATTCATCTTCCAAGCAGAGTTGAAGCCGGTTCGTCCACGATTCAAGCTTCTCCATCAAGTGTTCAACATCCATACGAAGCTTGGAGTTCTTCTGGATGACCATCTCGAAGAGTTCTATCTCAGGATTTGATTCTACAACTCTAAACTCTTCTCTCATACCACTTTTCATACTTTGGTGTGTGTGGTAGTGGATCAAGCATCCCTTGTGCTTGATCTACGTGTGTGGTGTTGTTCTGATGTTTGTTTACATCAGACAACGTGGTGTGTGTGTTGTAGGGATTGAACTCGCTCATAAGTAGTCTCTCTGCGGTGTGTGTGGACGGTGGATGTAGGATACACAAGTTGTGTACTCCGAACCACCTTAAATCTTTATTTTCTGTGGTTTGCTACGTCTTCACCGTAGATGATTGGTAGGCACGTTGGTTCTACACACACTAGATAGGTTGTTCCTATTTTATTCACAACAAACACACACATCTTGGTTCGAATTTAATTCAACTCTGTTTGAGATATTGATAAGTCTGTGTCTCCATGAAAAGAAGGTCATAGTTTTTTAATTGACAATAATCTATTGAACCCCCCCCCCCTTGTAGATTACCATAATAGATGATTCTGCGCATCTTTCAGTGTCGTGTTATTTGCTAAAAATTTCGGCAGCATCTCCCCACACCTCTCCGATATACCACAAAATATTAATTGATTAAGAAATTTTATAATCACTTACTAGTAAGTGGTTAAGAAAATAATCAGAATCAATTAATACTTTCTTAATCAATTAATTAATCAAAATAATCAATATTAGAGAGGAGTGAGAAGACACAACCAAAATTTTAACACCTAAGTGCGATCAAACATTCACAGACTGTCCAAATAGAACAATTGAAGACTTTAAGTTATATATACACGTTCTCTTCATTCAAAATGAGAACGTGCACATCAATCACAAACTCTTGAACGGATAGGTTGATTGACACGGGCTTAACACGCTCTCATAAGATACGTGCAATGTTAGGTTGCATCTACGCATCTCAACTCACATACAACACCTAACTAATTAATATTTACTAGATAATAGCACATTCTAAAAACACAAAAATAGGTAATCTAAAAATTCTATACATAGCAACAAACATATAAAACAAGTAAGAGCATAAATCAAATACAACAAGATGATCACAAAATGGATAAAGGGTTGAGCTAAATCAAACTAGAAGCACAAGCTTTAGATTTAAACTACAAGTAATGCCCCAGACAATGCGGTAAATTACAAGTAATGAAGAGGCAATTTACGTTTGGGGTTAAGCACTAAAGGGGTAAACTTCACCATGGTGAGACTCGCAAATCACAAATAATAAGAACAAAAGTCTGAAGCACAAACATGTACATATTATGTGTTTACTGATGGTAATGTCTAATGATGCTCTTTACCCTATAATGGTACCAACTTTACTGAAACATGGCATTTCTTTTTCCCATTCTATGACCCAACAATCTTCAGATACCGAAAAACATGAAAAGAACAAAAAAAAAGTTGCATCCACAGTGCTACTGTGGTGGATAACGAAAGTAGGGGCAGAGGTAGGGGGCCGTGGGCCAGGTGTGGGGGTAGGGGGTCACGGGCTAGTGGCGGGGCATGGAGGGAGGAGGAAGTGAGGCAGAGGCAAGGGTAGGGGGCCACGGGACAGGCGGTGAGGGATGAAGGGAGGAGGAAGTGGGGCAGGGGCGAGGGTAGTGGGCCGCTTGCCAGGGGGCGGGGGTAGGGGGCCGTAGGCCAGTGGGGAGGGGCATAGGGCAATGGCAACGGCCTGGGGAGGTGGCACCGACCACGATGGGAGAGGAGGGAGTGAGAGCTAGACTTACTGGCGATGGGGAGGTAGTAACGGTGATGGGTACCGATCGTGGCGGCAACGACGTCGACGGTGGCTGCACGAGGCGATGACATCGATGGTGGCTGCACGAGGCGACGACATCGATGGTGGCTGCAAGTGGCGGTGATGACATCGATGGTGGTTGTAGGAGGCTACGACATCGATGGTGGCTACAGGCGGCGGCGACCTTCAGCAACTCCGGCAGCGACAGGAGGGAGGGAATGACGGAGACGGGAGGGAAAGATGGGAGGGAAAGGTTGGATGGGGAGAAATAGGGTGACAACAACCGCTGATGTGACTGAAATTAAATCAGTCGTAATAGCAGTCTCAGATCTGTGAACGATTATATCGGTCGCTATTCAGTCTCTTATATCGACCGATATTTTCGATCGAAAAATCAGTCGCAACATCTACTTTCTCTTGTAGTGAGCCAACTAAAGTGCTATCCTAACTAGTGTGCTATTGTGTTATTATACATGCTATCTCGTGATATGTCCATTCCTTTATCGTGCTAGTTGTGCTATATTCTTTTGAAAAGTATTATTGTTCTCTTGCTATCATGTGCCATTACTCTCTCGACTATACTTGATCGTTCTCTCTAGTTATTCTGCTATTCAAAACATTAATCAATTAAAACATGTCTATTTTCAAGATATTAAGTCCTATTGGGCATTATTGCTCATCCTTGTTGGATCGGGATGGCTCTAAAAATAGATGACACTAAATAAAGTTGTTAGTACTTAGTGTGGTGTGTGTGAAACAAGTGAGAACTAGGTGGAAATAATCACGCAATTGCACAAGTGATTTTATACTTGTTCGGCCATTCCCACATGGAAGTCCTACATCCAGTCCCCAAGCAACCTCTTGGGATTTCACTAACTGCCAAGAATACTTGGCCTTCTCTCAACCTGAGAGGTATTACAACCCATTTGCTCCCAAGCAAGTCTTCCCTTCACCAAGGGGTACAAAGACAACCTACACCAGTAGGTCTTCCCTTCACAAGAGGGGCACTGCAGGGAACAAACCCCTCTACGGGTTATCTAACATAGAAATGAAACACGTGTGTGTTTGCTCAGAAGAATGAGCAAACACAGAGAATTAGACAGGGATACAAGTAAGAATTGAGGCTCTAACTCTTATGAATCCAAGAGGGTGGACTGAGAAGATCTACAATTGCAGAATGCCACCCAAGAAGAAAAGACTTCTAAAAAACAATAGAGCTTGGAAGTCGAGGATTGAAGTAAGGTCTCTCTTTCTCTTTTCAGTAAGTAATCATGTGGTGACTCTTGTTTCTTGCAATTTCTGATTGGAGTTACATGTACTTCTGGTTCAAACTTCAGCTTCTATATATGAGCTTCAAAGGCTTGAACTTCCGGTTAAAAACTAGCCGTTTGAAGGATAGTCGTTCGTCTTTAGATGTTGACACTCTGAGACTTCTATTATAACCATTAGTCATTCAGCTCTTAGAGTCCCAATGTCTTTAAGCTATGTAGGTAGCTTCATGGCTCTATGAAAATTGCTTCATTAATGTTCTGCAAACTCCATGCTCAAGACTGAAGGCTAAGCAAGCTTTAGTGGGTAGCTGCATACCTAGGAGGACAAGAAACACACATATACCTCCATTCTTTCAAAGGTAGGTGAGATAAAAAAAATATATACGGCACAAAAGAGTTCTGACAGAGGTGTTAAGAACATTTAAAGATAGACAGACAGTTGTATGGGGAATATAAGGAGTTTTCTTGAAAGTCATGTAGTTCTGACCGTGGTAGGTGAGCTCTGACAGATAGCCCATGCTGCCTATACCTACCATCGCATTAAACTCTCCACCATCTGTCGAACAGAGATAGAACTGTCTTTCTGACAGTGAGAGATAACAAGTATGCAAATCTTACAGATTTAAAAAGGACATTTAAAATAAAATATTTTCCCGCTAAAAAGATATTGAAAAATGATAGCAGAGGAATAATCACAAGGATCATACAAGAAATTTATTCATAAGAGATCCCAAATGAATAAAGAAAATCATTGAAATGATCAAGATTACAATTTATGGGGTCTATAAGAACTGATAGATTCATAAAAAAAAATATATTTCTAGTACAAGTACACATAAGTGATATATGATACTTCGACTTTCAAAGAGTCAGAGTGAGATTAATAATACTTCAACTGTATAGAAGTCACAGTGAGATATTGATAGATGTCATACTTCAACTTCTGGGGAGTCGGAGTAGAACAAGTTTGTTCATCAATCGATATCATACTTCGACTTTTAAACAGTCGGAGTGAAATGCAATAGAAAGGACTTCGACTTTTCATAAGTCGGAGAAGGTCAAGCTTCGATTATTAAAGAGTCGAAGTAAGGTCCAGTGATAAGCAATCAGTATAAGGACTTCAACATTTTAAGAGTCGGAGTTATACAAAACTTCGATCTCCAAATCAGAGTACGACCTGTTTGTTAATCAATTGATACAATACTTCGACTTTTCTAAAGTTGGAGTCAGTATGATTACAGTATACGCTGTACAACTTAGAGAAATTTTGTGTGACAATGTTGATACTTGAATTGTGTGTGCATAAATTTTGGCTTAAAAATATTATTTAGTATTATATATGTGTGCCTTTAAATTGATATGGATTTACATAAAGTAGTATAAAACAATAAATTGATTGGGGAGATATTAAAAGATTAAATGTTTAGCAATATTTTTAAGGATAGTTGCACAACAATCCTACGCTATTTGTTATATGTGTTTCAGCTGACTTTGATGCATGGTACCACACTCATGAGGATGGGGACGAGCAAACACAAGAGTGACTTCATGTGCTGTCATCCAGATTTCTTGGTATTGATTAGCTAGTTAGTTTTATTTGAATAAAGTACTCTAGGTCCATAGTTTGGTTCTAATTTAGCGGTTGTAATAGACATTAAATGATTATCAATGAAATACATTTGATTTAGCATTATTCAATGTCCAATGGTTTGATGTCTATTATACGCTCTATACTCGCTCATTTGCAACTGCCTCATGTTCCCATATTCCGCGTCGGGACATGACATGGATTGTCTTCTCACATTGATTGACGTTATTAATGATTCATATCAATTACTTAATAGAAGATTCAATAAGATATCAATTGTTGTTATGATTCATACTGATTGACTTTCAAAATGTCTGGCGCCAAATGAAATTTTAAATGCACTTTATTTGCTTCAATCATTATTTCTCTGACTAAAGTTACCTTTTAGCTGTCTCATATGATTCCTCCTTCTTGCCAAGAACGAAAAGCACCTACGTACTATTTCTAGCTACCAGTAGGAAATATGGACAAAAGGTAAAAGAAGTATGGGTCATCTGACAAAAGACTTCTTGAATCTAGCATCCTCTTTACATTAAATGTATGTAGGTCTATCCTACTCATAGACTCATAGAATTTTGTTCCAAAGAGCTAGTAGATACAAGAAGATATCTATTAGACTCAGAAGAAGGAGAGTAGAAGAAGGGAGCCAAGAATTTACAACGGCTATCTGTCAACGGTCCTCTTCAACTGCTCCATAAAAGGATGAAGCCAAAGCAAAAGAAAAAGAATAAGAAAAGTGAACATGAAAATCTTTCGAGGAGTGTACATGTAGTGAGCATCCAACTCTATGCACTCAAAGCAAGGAGAGAAAGAGCTTGAGCCCATTAAGAAAGAAGAAGCATTCAAGTAGAAATCTTTCGAAACATTCAAGCCTCTCTCTCTCTCTCCATTCTCTCTCTCTCTGTGTTATTGTGCATCTGTGAAAGAGATTTGTGTGTCTTCCTAAGAGAGTCATTATTGTGTACTCCTTTATCCTTAGGCATCATCTCAGATCAAACATCATCTTTGTTTATCTTGATCTTGATCTAAAGGCTTTGGATCCAAGCTTCTGTTAAGAAGTATTCCTCTTCTTTTGAGAAGGGAAGACCAGTAGTGTACTAGGTGGTGTGTCTAGTTGTATGACTATACATAGTGTTCCTCTTTGTTGGAAGAGAAGGCTTACTGTGTAAGCATTCCCTTTGATTAGAAGGAAGACCAGCTTGCATCTAGTGGTGTGACCAACTAGAGGTATGCACCAGTGAGTTACTTATCAGCTCATAAAAGAAGCACCTCGCTAAGGTGAATTAGTGGATTGCCTTCTTGCTCAAAAGAGAAGAAGACCAGCAGGGCTGGGTGTTGTATGTCCTTAAGGGGGACTCTACTATTGGTTAGTGGAAATCCTAAAAGTTGCTTGGGGAATGGATGTAGGTCTTCCATTTGGGAAGTACCAAACTACGATAAATTGCTGTGTTCTTTGTGTGCTTGCTTCCACGCCTTTAATTTCCATTGCCACACTTATTTATACTAACCAAATGTTTCAAGTGGTGATTTTGTCCTTTAGATTTAGATTTCCTATTCACCTCCCCCCCCCCTCTGGCCTCCCTTATTGCAAACTAAGTGGTATCAATGTCTTGATCATTGAGTTTAAAAGAGGATCTAGCGATTTAGGAGCAATGATCTATGGCAGCTTAAGGATTTGCTGAAGGACAGTCCATCACAAGACCTCCACTATTTGATGCAGAAGATTATCAATATTGGAAAACAAGAATGGAATTCTTTTTGCAAGGCTACAACTATAAATGTTGACCACTCTTATTTTTATCCTATTATTTTGGTGATAACAAAACTCATGATTTACTTAATATCATGAATATATTTAATATCATGTTTTCCTCATAATATAATAAATTATAGCACAATCGTTTCTATGATTTATATTGGCAAGCTCTATTAATTGTTGTTCAATGCATATCGATTACTAACTAAGTGCCACATCGACTGGAGAACAAATGTTTCATTGATTACTGTTAAAATAACACATCGATTACTATTTACATGTCATATCGATTGCACTTCATGAATCAATGTATTAGTCAAACATCGATTCTCTTTATCTATCAATTGCCTTTAGACATCAATTGACTTAAGAACATCGATTGCTCTTCATACACATGGATTATTAATCAGTCTCTCGATTACTATTATATTTAAACATTGATTGTTATTATGACTTGAATATCGATTGCCACATCGATTACTGACCAGTTTCACACTGATTGCCTTAGATATCAATTGTCTTTAATCAACATCAATTACTTTATATTCATATCGATTGTTGTTGGCTTTCAAGTTCAAAAACTTTCGTGCCCAATGAAAATTCAAATGCACCTCATATGCTTAATTTATTATTTCTCTAACAGAAGTTGCATTTTTGTTGTCTCATTGGACTCCTCCTTCCTGCAAGGAAAGAGAAGCACTACCTACTATTTCTAGCTATTAGTAGGAAATATGGAAGATGGCAAAAGAGGTGAACGCCATCTGACAAAAGGACATCACGAGTATAAAAATACCTTGCATTTAATGTCTGCAAGTCCACTTCTACTCATACTCAACTCTTGAACCTACTCCTGGATCCTTTGAAGCATACATAGTTGGAAGATCTGCCCTAAACTCAAAGGAGCTAGTAGACACAAGAAAGAAGCTGTTAGACTCAAGAGAAGGAGAGTAGAAGAAGAAAAGGACAAGAAACCTAAAAAACCATCTATCAACGGTACTCTTCAAGCTACTCCATAAAACATGAAGC